>JANAVB010015400.1:12521132-12611132 GCA_029216955.1 Iris pallida
TAGCAAAAGTGGAGGCCAAAAGCGAAAGTTTTCGAGGGTACATCGCTGAGCAAAAATTCCAGGGCACATACCCGTAGAGAGTAGGATGGTCCCACCTCGTATGTAGGTAAAAACATCCTTCTGGAGGAACTGGAGTCAATCTTGAAATACCGCAAGGGCCCCTCCTTCGGTTGGGCTAAGTTCCCAGTCCATCCGCCACTTCGAAGCCAAACAATAACGACGGACAATGGCAGCTGTCGCTCAATTTTGGACAAGTACAGAAGGATACCGTTCGTATCGAAGAACTAGTCTTCATTTATCATTAAAATATTAGCTTCGTAGGAAGCCAACCTGTTCCCAAATAGAACTGAGACTTCGAATAGAACATGTCGGCACTTCCAGCTACAGGGATCCTACCCTCTCCATCATGAGTTGGAGAAAGGCAAAAGGTTGCCTTGATCAAAGCCATCATTTTCGGTGGTTGGTACTACATAATTACGGCTTTTATAGGGTTGACAACCTCTTTATTGAAGTCCAGACCCATCTAACAAAGAGTAGTCAAACAAGATCTCATCCAACCTGGGCAAAACCATAGATGCTGGACAAAGGGACAAACAAAAACTAAGCAAAACGTTACTTTTAAAAAAAACATATGCTACCCTTTGATGGCCATGTTCATGTGCATTAGCAGCATGCGCATGATGGTTATACACCAAATAGGAGAAGCTTTATATTAGCGCATCTCCCGATAAGAATCTATACGCATCTACAAAGTTGAGCTTCAGCGCATCTTCTGGACAGAAGTCCATGCGTATCCGTAGTTAAACATCGGCGCATCTTCAGGATGAAGTCCATGCACGTTGGCGAAGTGAAGCTTCAGCTCATCTTCAGGGCGTAGCTCTTCAGCTATGTCCATGTGCTTCAAAGGATTTGGTTGGCACGTGTTCCAGATGGTCACCCCCACCTGCTTCAACCTCCTTACGGACGTCGGGATTGGCCGTGTCGACGACCGTAGCCTCGTCCGCAAAAACCTTAGGGAGCTTCTTTCTCATGCCCTTATTGGCAGCGACAGCTTTAGGAGATTTAGGGGCCATCGAGAGAAAGAGTTAGGGTTTTTCTCTTGGAAGATCAAAGAAGAAGAGACTAAGCTTTTTGAAGGTTTGAAGAAGAGAGTAAAAAACTTTCTCCCCCCAAGTGCTTATTTATAGGTCTAAGAAGTGTGTGGCTCTGATCCCAACAAAGATTTGACAACCTATCAGATCGACCATGCGCCATAAAGACCATGCGCCATAAGTCGAACAATTCCATGTCCATGCTTCTTGTTCAAAGTATTTCAAAACTGGTTCAAGTTTGGAAAAATTTGAAGGGGATCTTATAGAAGCATGGAAGAAAAAAAACCATGTGCCTTTATAATCATGTGCCTACCACAGCTGCGCAAGACTCGGATGCATTAAGACACCATGCGTTTATGGCTCCACAAACTTTCCATCAGTATTTAATATAATACTAACAACGTGTCATATGTCAGCTATCACTCAAATATGACAGCGTAGTTTTCGAAAGATGTACAAACGATGGCTACGCAATAACCCAAGCATTATGCCGACTCCATGCGCCAAGTTCCCTCACGTACTGAACCAAGTCAACATCAAATCTATTCGATTTTAACAAATCGAGATCTTTGAGCAATCTACACGCACCACGTGTCATTTGACTCAATTCCAATCACGAATAGGTGCCAACCACCCAAGATCTCAACAATAGAAGAATCTAAATAACCGCCATGTGTCAACTCATCCGTAACCCAACAGTACAGTTACAACAGATTCAGTTCAAACTTTCTGGGCGCAGCACCCCTACGCCATGCACGCAGCATTCCTGTGTGCCAAAATTCTATGCGCACATGATGGATCATTCCACCATCTATAAATAGAAGGATCATTCCTTCATTTCGGTACCAAACATTCAGAGAGTCAGAGCATACTTTAAGAGAACTGAATTGTCATCCAGCTGAAGTCTTATAATTTTCTCTTGACCGTCATCGGATCATCAAAGGAGAAAAGAAATAAAAATAGCATTCAATCTCCATCACCACACATCCCTAAAAGAAGATTGTATTCGAAGGGTCCTATTGAGGATCGAGTTGGACTTTCTTCTGTTTGTTTAATACAAAAGTTTATTCCAACTTTTTAATGGCAAACATCTGCAGATGAGCCCTAAGCCATTTCAGGGCAAAAAGACACGAGATCACCGAGTGGATGATCAGCACTCAGAAGCCTCTCGATGCTTCATAAATACCCGAAGACTTATGCATGACAGCCGTTCGGACCCAGCTCGAAGGAAATACACATCACTGGTGGGGTCGATCGAGCGAGATATCGATAGAGGTCATACTTGGGAGCAATTCTTGGAGTATTTTAAGGCAAAGTACTTCCCCGCTACAGTTCGAGATGCTCTCTACGGTCAATAACTTCATCTCAAGCAAGGAATATGACCGTAGATGTGTATGATGCTGAGGTCAGTTGCCTTAGTTGTTTCAGTATTATCATGATAACGAATGACATAAAAAAGGTGCAAAGATTTTATTATGGGTTAACGAAGGAGCTTCAGCGATAGACTACTACACAATCTAGAGTTTTGTACACCGAGGTATTAGCAGAAGCCCGTCTCTAGGAGGGTATCAACAAGGACCCGATACTTTTGAGGCACCCTACTACTGCAGTTGTTCTATCCAAAGGACAATCAAGAGGACCTATCAGACATCCAGAAGGACTTCACTAGCAGAGGGTATACCATATCCAGCGAAGGAGCTGACTTGTCATTATTGTGCAAGAAAGAGCACCTTCTGAGAGACTGCCAGAAGAGACTAGGATAGTATTTGCGATGTTGATCTGACCAGCACCGTGCCATAGAGTGTCCACAGCAGAGCGACAGACCACAGCATCTAGCTCCGAGGCCAGCACCATTAGGACCGAGACCACTTGTTCAGGCTACTGCAGCACCAGGAGGACCATAGAGAGGACCCTCTTTACCACCATAGGAGGTCTAGTACGAGAGGGCTAGAAAGCAGGCTGGAGGACAGAGAATTGGCCAGGCTTATATGGTGGCACTAGTTCCGGAGGAACCCGAGGGCATGGCGATTATAGGTACTATCATAGTAGCATCTATACCCACTACTGCACTATTTAATTCGGTGGCCACCTTGCATTTCATATCTAGTAGTTTTGTAGCAATGCATAGAGTAGCTACCTCGCCCTTACCTAAGAGTTGGAAGATTCTTATCGAAGGAGGTATTATGTTGGCCATTAGTATATGTAGAACTTGTTTAGTGGTAGTATATGGAAGAAAGATAAGAGCACGATTTTTGGTATTTCTTATGTCAAGTTTTGATGTACTACTGGAGATGGACTGGTTGAGCCAATACCATGCTGTATTAGATTGCCAAAGAGGGAGTGTTATCTTCAGACCACCAGGCCGTCCGGAGTTTAAATTCATGTGAGAGACCATTAGGAAGGGAGTAGGGCCAACAGTCGAAGCTTTCATGTCCATGGAGGTAGCACCGCCACCTATTGTTGAAGAGTTCATGGATGTATTTCCGGAGGAATTGCCAGGTCTACCACCTGACATGCAATTGGAGTTTAGTATAGTTAGTACCAGTAGCAGCACCGGTTTCTTCTAATGTGTACCAATTGGCAAAGAAGGAGTTGGACGAGATGAAGGTTCAGTTAGAAGAGTTGCAGACCAAGGGTTTCATTCGATCAAGTGTATCACCTTGGGGGGCTTCAGTATTATTTATGCCAAAAAAGGATGGGTCAGTACGCATATGCATCGATTACCGAGCACTGAATGCATTGACCATCAAGAATAAGTACCCACCGCCCCGGATTGAAGACTCATTCGATCAATGAAAGGAGAGAAGGTATTTTCAAAGATTGATTTGAGGTTGGGATATCACCAAGTGAAGGTGTGCAGACAAGACATTCCAAAGACAGCATTCTGGATTCGTTATGGTCATTATGAGTTCTTAATGATGCCTTTCGTATTGAAGAATGCGCCAACAGTTTTCATGGATTTGATGAATAGAGTGTTACACCAGTATTTGGATCAATTCGTGGTTGTTTTATTGATGACATACTGGTATATTCAAAGAGCCGTAAAGAGCACGAGCAGCATTTGAGGATTATTTTGGAGACATTGAGGAGCGAGAGGCTCTCTAGTAAAGTGAACAAATACGAGTTCTTCTAAGATCGTGTCTCTTTCCTTGGACATGTTCTCTGTGAAGAAGGCATTTCAGTGATCCGGCCAAATATACGCATTAGACGTGGCCTGTTCCGACCAACCCCTCTGAAGTAAGAAGTTTTCTTGGACCTGCCGGATGTTATCGGAGGTTTGTAGAGAACTTTGCGAGGATTTCAAAACAGATAACTCGGTAAACCTACAAGGAGCAGGAGTTCATATGGACTGAGGAGTGTCAGACAGAATTTAATGAGTTAAAGAAGAACCTGACCATTGCACCCATCTTGACGATTCCATCAGGACAAGTTTCATAATTTACAGCGACACATCCGGGAAGGGACTAGAATGTGTTCTGAGGTGGCATGGGAAGGTTGTAGCTTATGCTTCAAGGCAATTGAGGACTCATGAGAAGAATTATCCTACTCACAACTTGGAGCTTACCGCAGTGATCTTTGCATTGAAGCTTTGGAGGCATTATTTGTATGGGGAGCGAGTAGAGATCTTTATGGATCATAAGAGTTTGAAGTATGTTTTCACTCATAAAGACTTGAATATGAGACGGAGAAGATGGTTGAAATTGATGAAGGACTTTGATAATTACTTACAGTACCATCTAGGGAAGGCGAATGTAGTAGCCGATGCCTTGAGTAGGAGATCTATAGCATTTTTCTTGACTATCAACCACAACTATTGGAGGACTTACAGAAGTTGGGGATATAAGTTATAATGCTAGGAGTAGATGGCCAATTGACGAGTCTTCAGGTGCAATCATCATTGGTCGAGAGGATCAAGGTCGTGTTGCCAACGGATGCGAGATTTCACAAACTTCGACAAAGGACTGAGGCCGGTATGTAGACCGGATTACGTATTCATGGGGATAGGACCTTAAAGTGTGGAGATTGCCTCTACGTTCTGAATGGAGAGCTTCGATAAGAGTTGATGATAGAGGCACACGGTTCACCATATTTCGTTCATCCAAGAGGGACGAAAATGTATAAAGACTCGAGGCAGCATTATTTGTGGTATGAATAAAGCAAGAGCTTGATTTGTAGCGAAGTGTTTGGTGTGTCAGCAAGTCAAGGTTGAACATCAGAGGTCAGCGGGATTGCTCCAGTCGTACCTTTCAGAGTAGAAATGGAAGCATATTACGATAGATTTTGTGACAGGATTTTCGAGGAGCCCGAGTGGTAGAGATGTTGTTTGGGTTATAGTACATCGACTCCCATTTTTTGCCTTTCAAAGTGGGCCAATCTACGGAGGTGTTAGCCGAAATGTATATGAAGCAGATCGTATGGCTACACAGAGTGCCAATTTGCATTGTGTCTGACAGAGGTTTGAGGTTTACTTCACATATTTGGAGAAGTATGCAGGAGTGCCTTGGGATTGAAGTTTAGTATATCATATTATTTGCAGACGGATGGACAGTCAGAGCGTACCATATAGACCTTGGAAGATATGCTGAGTGTGAGTATGCTTGATTTTAGAGGTTCATGGTAGGATCATCTTTATTTGGTTGAGTTTTCTTATAATAACAGTTATCAGACGAATATCCAGATAGCACCATTCAAAGCTTTGTATGGAAGAAAGTGTCATTCTTTAGTATGTTGGAGTGATGTTGGTGAGCAACGAATGTTGGGACTAGAGTTAGCAGTTCGTACTATGGAGAAGGTGAAGCAAATTCAAGACATTTGTGAGCAGCACAAGATCGATCGAAGCATTGGACAGACAGTCATCGTCGACCATTAGAGTTTTAGCCAGGAGATCATGTATTTTTGAAGATTTCTCCTACCAGGGGACCATTTGATTTGGAGGAAGAGGAAAGCTTAGTTCGAGGTATATTAGGTCGTTGATGTTCTAGAGAGAGTTGGAGAGGACGCTTTGTAACCCCACTTCCTCAAATTTATGGATTTTAAAGTTTTCATAATTTAAGTTTGACTAAGTAAGTAAAATTCTTATTAGTAATTATCGATAATTATTTTAATTGGAGAAAGAATTTAAATTACTTTAGCTTGAGGGATTAATTCCTGAAATTAGTTATAACTAACAATTGTGGTCCCCACATTTCTAACAACCTTCCCTAACTACCTAACAAATTCTCTAACAAAATTTAGGGTATTATTGTAATTACTATTAAAGAGCAGGGACTCAAATAGAATTTTCACCATCAATTTTTCTCTTTCTTTGTATAGTAGTTGAGGAGAGAGAGAGAGATCACAGTACACTTTTATTTCTTAAAAGCTCTGAAGCTCTCATAATCTCTATTTTCCCTAAATTCCATCAAACCCTAACCCTAATTCTCTGGTGAGCTCGAGAACGATGACAGCGACGGTGGAGGGGATTTCACTCCGACGGTGTTGGCGAGCGATGGTGCCACCCCCACTGGCGACAGCAGCAACGATCGATGGTAGTGAGTTTTCTTCTCATCCATGGCTGATAACAACCACCGACCCGACGGTGGCTTGGCGCAGGAGTTTCATCATGACCGCGGTGGCGTCTATGCGATCCTTCGACGGAAAGCCACCTCCATCATCGGCAGTCAGATCCGGCGATGGTGAGGACCTCTTTCTCATCGGCGATTCTCTTGGCTAGGCACCTTTCGATCTACAGTGATTTTATTTCGACGATGGGATTGTCTTCTCGGCACGACTCTTCTTCCACGGTGGTGACACATCGTTCTTCGGTGACGGCACGACATGCGACAATGACTACATCACTCCTCTCCGGTGATCCTTGCGGTAGTGAGGATGGGAATTTTGATTCCTTCATCTAGTTCGGTGAGCTCTCCACGACGGCGATGAACAATTCGTTATCTCTCCGGTGGCATTCGTTGGTTCGGTGACTCGACGTAGGATTTTGTTGGATCGAGATCGATCTACTTCTTTCCCGTGGAGTAGTGGGTTTCGACCACATCTAGACTCGAGAGCTGTGCCCAATCTCTTGGGGACGTGTCTACTTCTTCAAATTATGTTGGACACATTATATCTCATCTCAGATGCTATCTGCTCCTCCTTTGCTGTGGTTGTGTCTTGAGTTCTTGATTTAATTGTGGTCATTTAGTAGGTTTGAGGTTGGATGCAGGGTGTGTTGGTTGTGTCCGGCTTTTCGCTGTGTCCGTTGTTGGGTTGTGGTGTAGAGGAGGCTAGAAGGACCAGTACGTAGTAGGCATCTTGGTGATCTGGCTCGCATTCTTGTGGTGGCGCACTCCCAGCTCAGGTTAACTACTACGTTCTCTCAATTGGTGTGTGTGTGTGTGTACCCGCTCGTGTTTATGCAGGCCTTGCAGCGGTGTCCAGTTGCCTGAGTGCCATGTGGAACGGGAGTCGACCATGGTAGGAAGGGGTTTGGACCTGGGATGCATAGCAGTAGAACTTCTTGTTGTGTTTTGTTATTTTAGCTGTGTGTAGATAATTTTGCAATAGAGTTGTATATATTTCAATTCAATGCTGATTGGAGTTTACTGGGCTTTGGCTAGTTAGGGTAGAGGACCTTTATATTCAAAGATGTGTAGTAGTAATACTTTTGAATATTGATGGGTTAGGAAATGTGTAGTTCGGCCAACTAATTGTGCATGCATTTTAAGTTCAGACTGCACCTGTGTTATATTGAGTTTGCAAATATATCATAATGATGAGTTGAGTTTGTGTATCAATGGGATTTCTCTATAGCAGCTAATAACTTCTGAACGTTTTTTTCCTTTCTCATTAAACAACACTATGTACTTTAACTTCATTATGAGTGATTTTGCACATTCTCTTTCAATTGATTAACAACAGATATCAAGTATCCTATGGGGACATTTGTTAAAGATGGAGGGTTATAAGCAGTGAACTAGCAATGTTAGTGTTAGCTAACACTCTATTTTAAGTTATACCATGTTAATTGTTAGATGACATTCTAGCTAATATATAATAGGGATTTTGAGTTAATATGACTATTGTGGACAATAGGCCATGCATTTCCTAGTAAGTAATTGATAGCAACAGTTTTGGAAACACTACTATTCATTTTGGTAGACAATTTATTATAGAGGATTAATACTTCAATATAGTTTTATAGGAAACATTTATTTATGTACCTTGCTTGGAAGAAGAATAGTATATAGCAATCTGTGTATATTTAGTCCTAATTGGAAGATAGTTAGCAATAATAGTGGGTAAATACGTGGACTTGGTTAGAAGATGAGAGTAGCTAGTATAACTTGTTTAGAACTTAACCAACTTGTACTTAAAATAAACAGGAGGACATTCACTCCATTCATTACCCGTACTTTCTCGGAGCAAGGCTGTACATTCTATGGTCGTGTGCATTTACATTCATATCTTGTACTTCTCTTGATGATACGATGTGACACGATATCATGTTCTCTTGTACCTTCATGTTTTTGTACTTACTTGTAGTCAGGGAGGGAAAATACACTAGCTATGTGACCAAACCCATGTTCTGATATTCATGTAGATAACTTAGGCCTCGTACTGTGCACATGGGCCCTAAGCCGTACCCTTATTCCTGTACTCCTGTGCTTATTCATGTACTTACACAAGCCGGTCATATAGGCTAGTTGTATTTCAAATATTGTGCACATGTCATATCTTGTACTTCAGGTTTATGGTTTACATTCTTGTACTCTATTTTCTGTACTTTACATTTATGTATTTTTCTGTTCTTTTCTGTGCTTTACATGTTCTCTTGTACTTTTCATATCATGATGTTCTTGTTCATTACCTAGAAGTGTACTTTGCTCTGCTCCTGATTGGATATGTTGCAGCTGAGATGCGGGCGATTCGTGACAAGTACTATGGGTGTGAGCCTGCTGACATGTTTGAGCCAGCTGATGTTGCTCTGGACTTAGAGGCCAATGAGGCCTAGTTACCTTACCTTTGGCAGTATATATTTTCTTTATATTCGAGACTCAGACTTTATTTTACCTTGCTGGATAAAATGTAATAAAATCATAAAATTGTACTTTGAATTCTGGGATCGTTTATAGAGATGTTGTGATATTGCATACTTTTATATTGCCTTGTAGTTTCCCTAGATTGGTACAGCTTACTTCGTCGTGTCTAACGACGAAGGCTGGGCATGTCCAATTATTCGGGAGCGGGTCATGACACGCTTAGAGACTTGCATTGCCACAGACCTTTGAAGGTGTCCACGACGTATTCTATGTTTCTCAGTTGAGGTGATATGTGTCAGATCCTAGTCACGTTCTTGATCACTCCGAGATTACTGTGCGGCTGATCCTGTCCTACATAGAGCAACCATTAGAGATTCTGAACCGTCGAGAGAAAGTCTTGCAAGGCCAGACCATTCTCTTAGTTCGTGTCGTATGGGGGCATCATGCACTCGGCGTGTCGACTTGGGAATGCGATAATGAGATTCGAAAGCATTTTCCTCATCTCTTTATGAGTTAGGTATGTTTTCTTTAATTAGTCATGATTGATTGATTTATATTATGGTGTGTGTAAATTTTGAAGACAAAATTTTCTAAGGTGGAGAGGTTGTAAGCCCTTTGATATATATATTTTTAAATTATATTTTAAGTTATATATGGTTATTATATTTTTTCCACTATTATTTATGATCATAATATATACTTTTTCGTAGCTTTGATTTTTGGAGCACAAGAAATGTCAATCTCTAGAAACTTCTTTCATGAGTTTTGATCTAGACAAGTTTATCTTCAATTTATATATCATGTCCCACTCAAATATGTTCTCTTGTATTCTATTTTTATCGCACAACTTTTGGGTCAACTTAGGCCAAAAGGTTATCTACCATAAAACTTGTCGTACTTTCCAACTTAATTTCGAGACTCAACATCGATCCAACCAAAACGAACCAATATATGATTTTGATCTATTTTTAGCCTACTACACATGCCAATGTTGTCCCACTCAATTGATTTCTTATGTGCTACTATTTTCAAATGTCACATGAGACCAATTTATGTAGCCCTTTCGGTGTTTGATTCAATTAGAAATATCTCCAAACCATAGTGGAACCGTAATAGATTAATTTAATTCAATTTAAGAGCAGTCATGTGCATCAAAACTCCACATCTTTGACTCAATATTCAACTTATCCAAATAAGGAAACCCATGTGCATCTATTACCATAAGCAAGTTTTGGAGTATCAAACACTAACCAAATCACTCCAAACAAAACCCAAAATTTCCCTAACACATAGGAGAACAAAACCCTATATATATAACCCCCTATAGGCCGGCCACCTTTTTCTCGTGCTAAAAAAACCCGTACCCATCCCTATTACGGCCGACCACCCAAACCCCATTCTCTTTGATTTTTTAGCACTCCACCACCACTCCCCGCCTCCTTCAACTTCCTCTTCTATCCTAAAATCTCTCGGGATCATCTCGTGGGCATCGGAGAGGTGTGCAATCCATCCAAAGCGCCAAAAATCTATTATTTTTAATCTGAATTCAACAGCAGGTAGGTAACTTATAAAATAGGTTTTAAATACTTTTTCTCATCTATTTTCCCTAAAACCAAAACTAATAGATAACCCTATCTGTCTACTTTAAGGTCCAATTCCTAGCTCACACCGTTCTGCTGAGTTAGGTCGTGGCGTTCGTTACACTAAGGTTGATCCAGATTTGACCTATTTCGGTACGAGGATCTTTCTGACGATTTCTAAACATGTTTGATCTCAAACAAATCCTTGGTAATGTCTCTAATCTCTATTTATCATCTAGTATCTTTACTTGTTCATATTGCTTGTATTTCATGCATTTATGTTGCCATTTCATCTATGTTATTTTTAGGGTACCGAAAGGTCTACCATAATTTGACAAATTGTTCTCCGATGATCATAAAATTTAAATCTAGTTTAAATCTCATTAATTGGGATGAAAAATATTTTTCATATTTTTCTGATTTTTTTCCAGAATAAATAATTTTCAATTTTTTCTATAATTTTTCACTTCTGAATTGGATTTTTATGTGGCATGTTGTGTTAATACTTAAATATAGCAATTTGGTGTATTTTTCTAAAAAGATATTTATATAATATATATTCAGAATTTAATACCATATTTTCAAGAATTTATAGTACATATTTATGGTATATAAATATTTTTTATTATAACTTGTTGCAATACATAGTGGTAATACTAGTATATACTAGTTGACTATTTTATGATTAGTTTGGGTCTATATAAGGTAAGTATAAATGTGGTAAGTCTTATGGTGATATTTATTTGGTTTATTTTATATTTCTAGGAGTTTGTGATCATTTGACTGCGGAGGTTGGAGCAGCACCAACATTCTACACTTTTTCGATAATCTAGGCAAGATACCTTGTTATTTCTTGTACAGTTAAAATACTTGGATTGATGTTGTGCATAGAAATAGATGTTTTAGTAGAGTGTGTCCAAGCATGGCTTCGATTTGTCATCGATATGTGTGTGTGTGTGTGACATAGATATTAGAAGACTCTTCCATTAGCAATGAAGTTAGGACACATTTTATAGCATGAATTATGAGTGAGATTACATTATGTTGGCACGAGCTTATGCATTTAGCTAGTTACCAATGGAGCAGTTCGTGTGTTAGTCTATATATTGATTAGTTTGAGTTCAGTTAGTGACTTGTACAGAGATGTAGATTGCTCGAGTCATTGATGTGATTTGAGCAAGACATGGGAGGAGAAGACTATTAGTAGGCGTATGGGACAAACAACTACATATCAGCCTCAGTGTGCCATGTTATACGCTATACTAGTGGATATATCTGGCAGTATCCATGGACTAGTATCTGGTACGGTCGGTGAATTATGCCAGTATATATTTCAGTATTTTTGACGCTAATGCTACTCCATTATCTACCAATACAGCCCAAAGTCATCTTCGACGTGCATTCACATAGATGGACAGCTTACCCAATATTATTCTCGTATTTGTTTCAGTTTATATTATAGCCTATTATTTTATCTTGTTACATCCCTCTGAGGACCTGGCTCTTTTTAGATCCGGACTAGCACCTTTATCCTACAGTTTACGGACCAGGTATTGAGCTCGAATTTTTTGCTGAAGACATAAAGGTTGTGCCAAAGGAGTTTTCCTGATACAGGGATTTTAGTTGATTAGAGTCATATACATTTTATTTAGCTAGCTATATCTTGACTATTTCTCATTTTAGTTATTTTCTATTTTCTAGCATTGTACTTTTATTTTCATGGATATATTTGCTCTAGACTTGGACTATTTCAAACAGATCTTGTATTTGTATATTCAGACTTATTTCTATTTCAGTCAAAAATTATTACATAGCTTTTTGTGTTGATGTCGCTATCCTGTGGATAAGATTATAATGTTGTGTGTTGTTATTGTGGAGATATTACAATACATGTGAGTGTTGTATTGTATAAGTCCATTAAATTGGAAAAAACTTATTCTTGTTGACCCAAACTGGATCACAGTCAACCTTATTTAGAGAATTAACAAAATGATAACTGATATGATCCAATACGACACATTAAGTTCAAGACAGGACATCATCTACGATCTAATACAACGTATCAAGTTCAAGACAGATGTCGTCAACAAAGCTGTTACATTGCAAATGTATTTGTTCTCAGTCTGTAATTTTTTAATTTACTGATTCTAGGTAAATATATGTTGAGTCGCACTGAGTCATCTCAACCCCTAGACATACTTCTCCAAGCTCCATAATCCAAAACAAAATAATTCCTAAATCAAACCAAACCACCATAGCCCATTTAGAACTTCTGGTCTGAGGCAGACAGAGTTCGGGCCGTACTCTGCCTAAGGAAGAACTTGGCCGAACTCTACCCCTAAAAATTAGTAACCTAATTTTTAGGAACACCCTACTACGAGTTGTCCAACGTTCAAATTTTTGAATATTTGGGACAGAATTATGGCTGAACTCTGCCTCCCCTGACTAGTATAAATATGGCTTGATTTCTCTTATTTCAAATCATCTCTCACTCTCAATCTTCTAATCCTTATACATTCTAAGTCTTACTCTCCCAATCTACTAGCCACAAAACTTCCTAAGCCCCAAGGTGCTCAGTGCGATTCAACTAGAAGTTCTATGCAAGAGTTGAAAAGAAGTCACTTGAAAAATTCCATGCTTCGCCTCTGCGAAGTTTCAAGAAGTTGGCGTGCTCTTCTGAGTAAAGGCACGTGTGTATCCTATTTCACAAGTAGTGGATTTCAATCCTGAGCTAGAGTTCTCAGGCCTGGACTAGTCCTCCACGAGGGAAACCAGGTTATGTCGCTGTGTTTGCATGTGCTTTTCTAAACTCTTATATTTTTCACATTATTACTCTCTGATTATATAGTTGCTTCTGGACTTAGCATAGAGTTAATTTTTTAATTGGTTATTATTGACACAAACTCTATTCACCCCCTCTAGAGTTGCCAACATGTTACTTCAATTGGTATCAGAGTTCTGGTCTCTTGATAAAGGATTAACATCCTAAGAGCTGATCCATGGCAACCACACAACCCATTTTCACCAACTATGGTGAAGGACAGTCCACTAATAGGCTACCCCTATTTGATGGAACCAAATACACCTACTGGAAGACACAAATGAGTTTCTATCTAAAATCTCTAGACTTTGACTTATGGATCATAGTCACAGATGGTTATAAGAAGCCTGCTAGAATTGTTGTTGAGGGGAATCTCATAGAGAAATCCCACGATAAATACACTGATCAAGAAAAAAACAGGCTAGTCTAAATGCTAGGGCTATTAATGCTCTCTTCTGTGCTATAGACAGGACTGAATTCAACAGGGTATCTACGTGTTCCACTTCCCACGAAGTATGGAAGCTTCTAGAAGTGACTCATGAAGGAACCACTCAAGTCAAGGAATCGAAAATCAGTCGGCTAATATAGGAGTACGAAGCATTCAAGATGAAGCCCAATGAGACGATGAAACAAATGATCACTAGATTCCTCGATATCCTCAACCCTCTATCTTTTCTCAGTAAGGACTACTCCAACCATGAGAAATTCGCAAGTGCTAAGGGGACTAATGAAGAACTGGAACTCCAAAGCCACGACAATCATCGAAGGTAATGATCTCACCACCATGTCTCTGGAAACCCGGTGGGCAAACTAATGACGCATGAGCTCGACCTTAAGGACTTTGAAGAATCCGCTCCAAAGGAAAAAACAAATCGCTCTAAGAGCTCATCGCCGAAAGGCTACTCCAGTTGAAACAGACGATGATGACTCCGATGGTGATGATCAAGCGCTCATGGTTCGCAACTTCAAGAAGTTTCTATGTTTCAACCAAAGAAAGAAGGAACAACACAAAGACGACGATGAAGAGCCTATTTGTTTCGGCTGTAAAAAGATGGGGCATGTCAAGAAAGACTGCCCTGCAGCAAAGAAAGGGAGCCGACATGAAAGATCATACAAGAGGCCATTCTCTCAAAAGTATGCCAACACAAGCATCTGATATAAAAATGAAGCCAGTGACTCAGAAGAAGAAGAGGACACTTCCCAAGATACTGCAAACGTCTACCAAATGGCAACGTCCGACAAGGTAACAAATGACACACTTGATGACTTTACTTTTGATGAACTTGGAGATGCTTTTAGTGACTTACTTGAAGATCACAAGAAGTTACTAGCAAGTACAAACATGCAAAGAATAAGATCAAGACTCATGAAGTTGGGATTCATAGACTATCATGCTTGCTTGATAATGTTAGAGACACATCTCCCATCGATAACACTAAGGAATTATCCAAGCTTAAATTAAGCTTACACGATGTTGAATCTCGTATTGAAAAACAAACGGATGATCTTACTGTACTCAACAAAGAGCTTACGGAAGAGAAAAAAAGTATAATGCTGCAGCTGTAAGAATTAGTGCCTTGACTGCTAAATATGATGAAATGTATACTGCCTCTAAAAAATTAGAGATCAGGCTGGACAAAAGGTTATTCAACCTCAAACTCAGTCTCACAGTCACAGCACACACACATGAGACACAAGACCACTCAACACAAGAATACATGACATAGGAAAACACACAAACGCACTTTTATGTACACATAATCTCATGCAACACGTCAATCACCCACACATAGACATCATTATCATCCTACTCCTAACACAAACATGCATACTACATGTCACTACTGTGGTAAGTATGGACACACTTCACCACAATGAAGATTTAGAAGATTAGTTGATTTAAACTTGTATGCATGGGTACCAAAGATAACATTTCAGGACCCTCAAGAATTTGGGTACCAAAGGTCATATCTACTCGTGGTGTAGATGGACCTTCCTTCATCTTCTAGAAGCAAATGGATTCTTGATAGTGGGTGCTGGCGACATGTGACTGGAAATGCAAATCTTTTTGCAACACTATCGATGAAAAGGGAAGGATATGTATCCTTCGGCAACAATCTGAATGGTTATATTATAGGTAACGGTACTATTGGTAATCCTCCATTTCCTGTCATTAAAGATGTCTGTTTAGTAACAGAGTTAAAGCATAACTTGCTCAATATTAGTCATCTTGCTGACAATGGATATGATATTAACTTTGGGAAAACTAAATGCTCTATATATGATAGATCAACTGGAGACATCGCTTTTGAAAGAATAAGGGAAGATAACATCTATATATTCTATCTCTCGAAAGATATTAGCAATGCAGGAAGATGCCTCTACGCTCACAAGGATTAAAGATTATTATGGCATACGCGTCTTGGACATGCAAACATGGATACCATATCAAGACTGTCAACCAAGAAGCTAGTAAAGGACTACCAGACATCACTTTCAAAAAGGATACGGTATGTGCCGAATGTGAGAAAAATAAGGCGACTAAATCCTCTTTTAAATCCATCAACTCTGTAAGTACTACTAGACCCTTGTAACTTCTTCATATGGATTTGTTCGGTCCTAGTAGAGTAGCCAGTCTTGGTGGAAAACTCTACGCCTTTGTGATTGTTGATGATTTTTCTCACTTTACTTGGGTTTTCTTTCTTTCAAACAAAAGTGATACTATTTCCGTTTTCGAAATTTTTCCTAAAAAGGTTTAAAACGAAAAAGGCTTCACGATTACTCGAATCCGAAGAGATCATGGTGGCGAATTCGAAAACTCTGATTTCAAAAAGTTTTGTGATTCAAATAGTTTTAATCATGAATTTTCATGTCCTAGAACTCCCCAACAAAATGGTGTTGTGGAGCGGAAGAATAGAACTCTTGGCGATATGGCCAGAGTCATGTTGAATCAAATTTTATTTTCAAAATATTTTTAGGCAGAAGCTGTAAGTACAGCATGTCATGTCTTGAATAGGATTTTAATTCGACCTATTTCAAAGAAAACTCCCTATGAACTTTAGTTTGATAGAACCCCCAACTATTTTTTATTTTATAGTGTTCGATTGTCGCTGTTTTATCCTGAATACCAAAGACAACTTAGGCAAGTTTGATGCCAAAGCTGACGAAGGTATTTTTCTTGGTTATGCTGCCAAGAGTAAAGGATACAGAGTGTTCAACAAACGCTCCATGATTGTTAAAGAATCTGCTAATGTTACTTTTGATGAGAATAATAGTTCAGTAGCTGTTCCTGATCGACGATGATGTTCATATCAAATCAATAACTCCTACCCCTGAGAATACAACATTTAGAACCAGTTCTCTGGATAGCTTACCAAAGAAGTTCCGCTTCACACTAGAACATCCAGAAAACTTGGTAATAGGTGAGGTATCAAGAAGATTAAGTACGCGTTCATCTGTTAGAGATTCTAGAGCTAGCACTGTTTTTATATCCCAAATAGAACCCAAAAATATTTTAGAAGCTTTTTTGATAAATTTTGGATATCTGCAATGCAAGAAGAACTCAACCAATTCGAAATAAATCAGGTTTGGGAACTTGTTCCTAAACCTGCTAACCATTCGATCATTGGTACTTGATGGGTCTTTCGTAACAAAGTTAATGAGGACGATTCAGTCACACGCAATAAAGCACGTCTCGTAGCTCAAATACAACCAAGAGGAAGGTATCGACTACGATGAGACGAATGCTCCTGTTGTACGACTTGAATCAATTCTCATACTTTGTGCCTTTGCAAATTTTTAAAATTTCAAACTTTTTCAAATGGATGTTAAAGGTGTTTTTCTAAATAGTTTTATTAAAGAAGAAGTTTTCGTAAAGCAACCACCTGGTTTTGAAAACTATAAGTTTTCTGATTATGTTTTCAATCTTAAGAAAGCTCTTTATGGCCTCAAACAAGCCCCTCGAGCTTGGTATGAACGCCTAAGCACTTTTTTACTTGAAAAGATTTTTCAAAAGGGAAGATTGGTACGACACTCTTTATAAAATCAATTGATGACACAATTCTATTAGTGCAAATTTATGTAGATGACATCATCTTTGGGTCTACTAATGAGGTATTATGCCAAGAATTTGCCAAGTGTATACAGAATGAGTTAGAGATGAGCATGATGGGGGAGCTTAACTACTTCCTTGGATTGCAAGTCAAACAAAACTCATAAGGAGTCTTCATCAGCCAATCAAAGTATACAAAGGACATGCTGAAGAAATTTGATCTTGACAACATCAAACCAATTAGTACTCTGATGGCTACTACAACCAAATTAGAACATGATGAAAGCGGCACACCAGTCGTGCAACGTAAGTATCGAGGTGTGATTGGTAGTCTACTCTATTTAACTATTAGTCGTCCCGATATAATGTTTAGTGTTTGCCTATATGCTCGTTATCAAGCCAACCCTAAGAAATCACACATGACCACAGTTAAGCGTATCTTTCGATACCTTAAAGGCACTGTTACAGTGGGCTTGTAGTATCCTAAAACTACATCCTTTGACCTACTCGGTTATTCGGATGCTGATTTTGCTGGATGCAAAGTTGATCGTAAAAGTACTAACGGTACGTGTCATTTATTAGGCAAAGCTTTAGTCTCTTGGTTTAGCAAGAAGCAAAACTCTGTCGATCTACAACAGAAGCTGAATACATAGCTGCAGGACGTTGTTGTGCTCAGATTTTGTGGATGAAGCAAATCCTAGCAGACTATAATTTATCTTTTCAGTACATTCCTATATTCTATGATAATATTAGTGCTATTAACTTGACAAAGAACCCAATATGTCAAGCATATAGAAATTCGACACCACTTTCTAAGAGATCATCAATTCCAAGGCACTATTTATCTAGAATTTATAGACACTGATCATCAGCTAGCAGACTTTTTTACTAAACCACTTGCCGAAGAGCGTTTCAACTTTCTTCGTCGAGAATTAGGAATCTTGGATGAAAATCATACAATAAGTCTAACATGTGCAAATAATTGTTAAATCAAATTCGTACATGTTGCATTATTTTGGGTACAAGCCGAAAGGGTCCTTCTGACAACAAGGCGTAAAAGCCTAAGCGACGGTGCCTAGTGTATTCGAACTACCGCTAGCTGGGATCTGGACCCTACAGCTAATCTGAGGCGATTCACATGTACTGATCAATGATTCACAAAGTTTGTCATATGTTCTATTTATTTTATGACTAATAAAATCCATGATCTTTAATTCGAGACTATCTTTTCTCTATTTTTTGACCACCCCTAATTTGCTTGGAGTTCTGAACACACCAGAACCAAACTCGGGCCGAGTTCTGCCTGTAGAAGAATTCGGGCCGAACTCTGTCTAGCGAGTTCCAGAACTTACAGCCACTTCTGGCCGTCCGATCTGCCTCTATCAAACCAACTTGTTTCTGATGCCCCTGCCATCCTAGGTTCCATCAGAGACATGTTGCGCGACTGCTTATGGTTGGAAGACGATCTCTATACTCAGCTGGACTATCAGACCACTCTTCAGATGGTACAGCAACCCACTATGTCCTACGGGTCGGGACCCTTTTTGAGAAGGCTACCGGATTATGACCCTTGGGACATAAGGTATCTAGAACCTGATGCTGCATTTGTCGATCCTCGTCGCTCTGCCAGCGAGCCGTCGGACTCTATCGGTCCATCCCATCCTCCAGCACCATGATGGCTGTGGTTGACTACTTGATGATGCTGTAGATGCATCTTAGTTATGATTTTGCTTTGTAGTTTCATTTTATGAACTCTAGTTATGTCACGACCCGCACCCATTGTGAGGGTACGAGAACGTAACAACGCCCAGCCTATGCCATAGTGTCGACGGTAGAACGCTGTCCTAGGTTAATCATCTAACAATATAAAGGTACCTGTACAGTATATACTCTCCGAATGGAGGTGACATGGCAAATACAGTCTCAATCACATCTAGGGTAGAGCATGATAAAGATAGATAAAACATGAGATCCAAAAGAGATACAGCAGATAGAAGTCTAAGTGTCTAAGATACACAACCCAGAAATGCATCTCAAAATTCAAATACAGTAATCCATAAATACAACTCAAGACAACTGAAAATAAACTATGAGCAAAACCCTAGCTATCTATACAACCTCTATTGTGTCTCCTCTAGGCTAGCAGGCAACCTCCAGGCTATCTGTAAAATTTATCAACAGGTCCAGTCAGGACAGGAGCGAGCACAGTACATCTCAACAGATCATAGCAGGTTAGAAAATATAATCATGCAGTAAAGTAAGATACAGGATCTGAAAAAAATACAGTATGTAAACAGAGAGAGAACTGTAATAGAAATATCTACTATAAATAGAGAACTAACAGTGGCTAGTGATGTAGAGTACAGGATAGCACATGTGAACATGACAGATTTGTACATGATCTACACTAAAGAGTTTCACATGATCTACACTACTATGGACTTGTTTACATGACTACTAGCACTCTCCGGTTCCCCAATCAATACACAAGGATCTAAGCAGGTTATGTTATTATACATGATATCACATGAGGGCCCATGAAAGGGTACACATGATAGTATACATGAGGGCTCTGTGAACATGAGAGTACATGATTCATAAGAGTGTACATGTATGGTGAAAGCACATGAGTACATGATGAAAGTGAAATGCACATGACACAATGTACCGATGCTCCCGAGGGGGATAACATCGCATGAAGAGATCCATATAGTACTAATCTGTGATAATGTCGTGACAACATCAAGTAAGTAATCTAAAGCAGGAATATAATTCTAAGAAGGATATGAAATAATCAGAGAATGTACTCGCCTGATAACCTGAACAGCTGATAGGTATAGGGGTCCAACTGAAGCCACAGAGTCCTATTTAAAGCAACACAGGTTACAAGTTGTAATAAATGAATCTCTACAAGCAATCTATATTATCCTAGGTTCTTCTAAGTCAAATCAACTCTAGGTCAACTCCGGTCAACAATCTAGTAAAACTAGGTCAAGTGTTGACTTACAGTTGACTTTTGGTCAACGGGTCAACTCTGGTCAAACAGGGTCAATTCTAGTCAAATTATTAAAGATATAAAGTGTACTTCGTTATTCGTACGTTGAAACTTACGACACGCAAATCGAGATGAGATGATCAACGGTAAAGTTGATAATCTTATTATAGTATCCATGTGTCCATCTTGTCAATTTCATCGATATGAGATCACTGGAATTGACTGATCTCAGTTTCGTTGTACCAATCTCGAAATACGAACATTAAGAATTATTATTAATAAATTACAAAATGGTTAAACTCAGAGAAATTATCAACAAACATTGTCGGACGATGAAATAAACATCGCCAACGTGTCCAAAATGGTCAAATTAGCTAGGATAGCCTACCCATCGGTCCAATTTGGACACAAGGGAAAAAGGTAATTTTGGGTCAAAACGGTATCCGTGTCGGAGCCGTTTTGCACCGAAAAATGTGCAAGAAAACACGTCTATAAATATAACAAATTATATGTCCACGAAACCAGAATGACGATACGAACCCAACGGTTTATCCAGAATTGGATTCCGTTGACCCGATCTCAATTTGGTACGTTGACCAGAACTTGGAATTCCGGTTTGCACGGAAATGCGTGCCGGAGCCAACGTTCTCAAAACCAACAAACTACATGTCAACGAGTCCAGAATGACGATACGAACTCAACGGTATATCCGGAATTGGATTCCGATGAGCCGATCTCAAAATGACCCTTGACCCGGATATTGTATCCGACTTGCACCGAAATGCGTGCCGGATCCAATGTCCAGCAAAACCTAGCAAATTATATGTCAACGAGTCCAGAATGACGATACGAACTCACCGATATATCCGGAATTGGATTCCGATGAGCCGGCATCAAAAAGTCCCGTGGACCCGGATTGTGGGACCCACTTTGCACCGAAATACGTGCCAGGGCCCACGTCCTCCAAATCTAACAAATTTTATATGAAAATATGCCAGAACGACGCCACGAGTCTAATGGTGGTGTCAGAAATAAATCTGGAGTCCCGTGTTCAAAAATGGAATTTTACAAGTTGGAAATTACAAATTCGGACGGCCAACTTTGGCGTCGAATTCAACCAATCAAACAAGCTCACAATGAAACGAAATTGGAGGGGTAGCAAGAGGGTTATACCAGCTTCGCATAGGAACTGGTAGCACGTCAAACGGAGCTGCGGTGGAGGAGGTACATACTGACGTTGACCCCGCGAAACTGTCCAAAATTAATACAATTTAAACGGTCCACTTGGTGGCCGTTTTGATGTATCAAACGATAAAATCAACGGATGAAAATTGATAGGAGTGAAGGTGGATATACCGAGATTGTGACGGAGTGAAGAAATCGTCGATCCAACGTTTGGATTTCTCAGAAATCGTGTACGAAGTTGCAGCGACGGGGCGCCAAAACGGACTTGATTTCGTGCGCGTCACGGCGGGACTTCGTGCGAAACGCACGAATCGCCTCGACGGCACGTCCCGGAGGACGGTGGGCCATGGGAGTGCTCGCCGGAGTGGGGCGCACCTGCGTGGGGGGGGGGGTCGCCGGAGCCACGGCGGCCGGCGGTGCTGTACGCGCCAGGCCGTTCCCGGCCATCTGTTGCCGTTCGCGCTGCTGCGATGGGCTGCGTGCGGGTCTGTAGGCCTGGCACGGCCGGCGAAGGCGCGGCGGGGCGGCCAGGCGCTGTGCACACGACGCACTTTCGTCCGTGGTGGTCACAGTGGTGACGAATGGTGTTGCGGTGGTGTTGGCGTTCGGTGGAGCTCGGCTAGGAAAGGTGGTTCGGGAGGAGGGAGCTTGGGGATGAGGAGATGGCCGGGCTGTGCTCGGCCAGGGGTGGCGGCCGGCAGCCTCGGCCATGGGGCTCGGGCTAAGGTGATGGTGGTGGTGGATTAATGGTGAGGGTGGTGATGTGTTATTGATGGTGGTGGTGAGCTGCTGTTAGTGTAGAGTGGTGAAAAAAGTATTAGAAAAGAGAGAGAGAGAGAGAGTGAATAATTGTGTAAAATTAATGAGAGAGGAAGAGAGAGAAAAAGGTATTCTCTTGGGGTTAGGGCCGGCTGGGGATAGGGGAATTTGTGAGTGAGTGTTGGGAAAAAATGTAGGGTGAGGAATGAATGAGGGAAATCAAGGGTAGTAATTAATTATAGGAATTTTGGTTATTCCTATAGGGATTTTGAAATCAAGAATTTTACATCGAAAATAAAAAATAGGTAGAAAGGCTTTGATATTTTTCAAGGATAAAGAGGCTGAGAGTGTCATGATGGAGGGTAACATGGAGCTGGGCTGGACTTGGTGGAGCCGGATTGGGTCAAAATCAGACATTACGAAATAATCGAATTAAAAATAGGTGTTGATGATCATGGATAAATAAGTAGCACGTGGAGATTCCAATAAATGGGACACAAGTATCGTGCGGATAGTAGGCTCATTGTAGGCCATGCCCACAATTGGGCTGACAGGTTTTGGTCGACAGGGTACCTACAAATCAAGTTGGAAAATGAATGTGACACCGTGGGTAAAATAAAATCGGGTCACGTGTCAGGAAAGTTGTGCGAAGCAAATAGAGCACAAAATGGCGTGTCTGAGTGGGACACGAAGGTCAAGGGTGAAGAGTGTCTCGAGTAGATCATGCATGATGAGTTGGTTTCAAGAAAATGACTGGTCTGGTGCTCCCAAATTAAAAGTCACGGTAACGTGCTAAAAATGATCAAGGAAAAGAATGGGAAAATTAGTTAATAATCAAATGGTCTAAATCGACCCGAAGTTGTACGAAGCAAAAAGAGTACAAGGGAAAGTTTGGATGGGACACTATATACCGTCATGAAGGCAATCAAGTCCACTACAAAACTCAAGAAGAAGATTTCCAGAGTTGAACATCCCTGACACTCCAAATATCAAAGGCACGAAAAAGTACACCTAAGATATAAATAGAATAATTTATTTATTGAAATTAAAATCAATCAGAAAATAAAATAAAAATAAAATAAAAAATCAACCCAAAATTCAGGGTTCTCACATCCTACCCACCATATAAAAATTTCATCCTCGAAATTAAAAGTTCGTACTCATTCTAGGTCAAACCCCCACAATCAAGTCCCAGAACTTAAACAAATCATACCATCAAATAGATGGCATACAGGGTCATGGCATATGGTGGCAGTGAAAGTCTCATCTAGGTATACTAGTCATGCTAACCGAAACGGTCATAGGGTATCAAAACACACAAGCAATCTAGGGTGCTAAACTAGAAAAGTTACAGAAATAACAAATCATCAAAACTGTAAGGCAGTCTACCATCCTATATAAAAACTGGTACTCATCATAAAATAAAGAAAGATAACTACCAATTATCTATAAAGGGTTCAGAAAAATCAAAATCAAAAGTTAAAGAATGAAAGTCATTTGCATGGAAATCCAATCACAATATGTATATATATAGAGAGTGTGTTAGAGAGGGAAAGCTAGCATTATGTAAAGGTCATGTGTTCGTGTGTGTATGGGTGTATGTGGACATGTTCATATGGTTAGACATAGGCATGTGTATAGGAGGATTTGGGTTTCAAAACAACAGCTATCAAGTTACACTACTCATGGCATATTGGTTAAACAATCTACAATACACAACCTATTTACTCATAACATGCATCGCTAACCATATACATATTTATATATGTAAAGAGGTAGAGATTTAGTTATGTATCTATATACATTATAACATGTATGCATAAACTCTATACATATCTATACAGGTATATGAACATAACATAGAGGAAAGGTTTACATGGCAGCGTATACTAAGTTAGGGTGTGTGTGTCCTTGTACAGGGTTATAGCTTAATATTGAAGGGTTAAATCCAGTTTCAGTTCAGCATTTACATATAAAATCTGAAAATAAGCTAACATTTAAACCAGGATAATATTAACATAATGCAGTTTCAGATTTTTAGTGATTTGAAACATCACAACTAACTCAATGCTTCCAATACATCCTAACATGATAGAGAAGAAACCCAACAACTATCCATACATTTAGCTATGCATACAGTTCAATATTACATATTAAATCTGAAATTGAACTAAGCATTGGAAATCAATGTGAAAATGTTAACATGTATTCAGTTTTAGGATTTGAAGAAATTCAACATCAACTAACCCAATGTTTATCATAACCTAACATGTAAGAATATAAAACCTAAATTTATATCCCTACATACCACAATGTATATAGCTCAAAGTATTATATTTTTTTAAAAAGAATAAAACAGCAAATTAAGCTAAATTTGGAATCCAGTATTAAGGGTTAATATGCACACAGTCTTAGATTTGACAATTTCAAACACCAAAACTCAACTAAAATTTTTTTTTTGAATTGAAACCCTACGTATAACATACATGTGCAGTGATGTAACATAACTAATAACATGAAATCTATTCTGCTTATCTGTTTAAAGGAAGACCATTTTGAAACCATAGCTATAATCAAATCCAAGATAAGGTCTAGCAAAATCGTCGATTCATTGTATTAAGAAGAAATTCATAGTAAGAAGTTGCACAAGGTTCATAAAATAGCTAAAGCTACTCCTAAGTTAAATAATGAGAAGCAAAACAAAACAAATAATAAATTTTTTTTGAAGGACTGAAACAAAAGTAGAGAAAACATGTTCGAAAACATTTAAGGTACAATCTGATAATCATATGCGTCTATCCACAATCATGGTACTCTAAATTCCCGTCATACTAGTAAGCAAGGCTACGATAATCACAGAGTCCTCGACTAAGGCACATACCTCTAGAATCATGGTATTTAAAATTTTTGCGATGCCGCTAGCTTGGCTGCGAAAACCTTAAATTCCCACACCCGAGAAATATATCCAAAATCAGACTATATGTCCTCACCATGCTGGCTAATGTGACTATAGAAGACTAGATTCCATAACTCAGATGACCTAGCCCATATAATTTCATCTTGATAAAATTTAAATTAAATCAATAATGAATACCAAAATCAAATAAAATTTATCAAATAATCAAGATTCAAATGAACAAAATCCTCAAATCCTAAATACAAACTCGGATGTACAGCTAACATCAAGATTCAAAATTCAACATTTTTTATCAAAATCGATAAATACAACTCAAATTCAACATAATCCATCAAAATCAAATCCAACCAGAAAGTAAAGATAAATCAAATCAAGGGAGAAGAGTTTTCAAATCGGAGTTAAACAAGATTCTCAAGGGTCGTCCCAGGAATCTCTCAAGGGATCCTAACTGTGATTGAGTACCTTCAAAATATATCATAATCCTACTGCAGGCTGTAGTGGTACTCTAGTTCGAATACCACTACACAAACTCGACCTGCATGGGCCACCATTAAAAACATGTCACGACCGTACCCATTATGAGGGTACGAGAACGTAACAACGCCCTGCCTACGCCGCAGTATCGGCGGTAGAATGCTGTCCTAAGTCAATCATCTAACAATAAAGGTACCTATACAGTATATACTCTCCGAATGGAGGTGACATGGCAAATACAGTCTCAATCACATCTAGGGTAGAGCATGATAAAGATAGATAAAACATAAAATCCAAAAGAGATACAACAGATAGAAGTCTAAGTGTCTAAGATACACAACCCAGAAATGCATCTCAAAACTCAAATACAGTAATCCATAAATACAACTCAAGACAACTAAAAATAAACTATGAGCAAAACCCTAGCTATCTATACAACCTCTACTGTGTCTCCTCTAGGCTAGCAGGCAACCTCTAAGCTATCTGTAAAATTTCAACAGGTCCAGTCAGGACAGGAGGGAGCACAGTACATCTCAACAGATCATAGCAGGTTAGAAAATATATCATGCAGTAAAGTAAGATACAGGATCTGAAAGAAATACAGTATGTAAACAGAGAGAGAACTGTAATAGAAATATCTACTATAAATAGAGAACTAACAGTGGCTAGTGATGTAGAGTACATGATAGCACATATGAACAGGACAGATTTGTACATGATCTACACTAAAGAGTTTCACATGATCTACACTACTATGGAATTGTTCACATGACTACTAGCACTCCCCCGTTCCCCAATCAATACACAAGGATCTAAGCAGGTTATGTTATTATACATGATATCACATAAGGGCCCATGAAAGGGTGCACATGATAGTATACATGAGGGTTCTGTGAACATGAGACGTACATGATTCACAAGAGTGTACATGTATGGTGAAAGCACATGAGTACATGATGAAAGTGAAACGCACATGACACAATATACCCGATGCTCCCGAGGGGGATAACATCGCATGAAGAGATCCATATAGTACTAATCTGTGATAATGTCGTGACAGCAACAAGTAAAGTAATCTAAAGCAGGAATATAATTCTAAGCAGGATATAAAATGATCAGAGAATGTACTCGCTGATAACCTGAACAGCTGATAGGTATAGGGGTCCAACTAAAGCCACGGAGTCCTATTTAAAGCAACACAGGTTACAAGGTATTCAAGTTGTAATAAATGAATCTCTACAAGCAATCTATATCCTAGGTTCTTCTAAGTCAAATCAACTCTAGGTCAACTCCGGTCAACAATCTAGTCAAACTAGGTCAAGTGTTGACTTACAGTTGACTTTTGGTCAACTGGTCAACTCTGGTCAAACAGGGTCAATTCTAGTCTAATTATTAAAGATATAAAGTGTACCTCGTTATTCGTACGTCGAAACTTACGACACGCAAATCGAGATGAGATGATCAACGGTAATGTTGATAATCTTATTATAGTGATCCATGTGTCCATCTTGTCAATTTTAGTGATATGACATCACTAGAATTGACTGATCTCAGTTTCGTTGTACAATCTCGAAATACGAACATTATAAGAATTAATTATTAATAAATTATAAAAAGGTTAACTCAGAGAAATTATCAACAAACATTGTCGGACGATGAAATAAAAATCGCCAACGTATCCAGAATGGTCAAATTAGCTAGGATAGCCTACCCATCGGTCCAATTTGGACACAAAGGCAAAAAGGTAATTTCGGGTTAAAAACGGTATCCGTGTCGGAGCCATTTTGTACCGAAAAATGTACAAGAAAATAAGTTTAAAATATAACAAATTATATGTCCACAAAACCAGAATGACGATACGAACCCAACGGTTTATCCAGAATTGGATTCCGTTGACCCGATCTCAATTTGGTCCGTTGACCAGAACTTAGAAATCGGTTTGCACGAAAATGCGTGCCGGAGCCAACATTCTCAAAACTCAGCAAACTACATGTCAACAAGTCCAGAATGACGATACGAACTCAATGTTATATCCGGAATTGGATTCCGATGAGCCGATCTCAAAATGACCCGTTGACCCGGATATTGGTATCCGACTTGCACCGAAATGCGTGTCGGATCCAATGTCCACCAAAACCTAGCAAATTATATATCAACGAGTCCAGAATGACGATACGAACTCAACGATATATTCGGAATTGGATTTGATGAACCGGCGTCAAAAAGTCCGTTGACCCGGACTGTGGGACCCACTTTGCACCAAAATACGTGTCAGGGCCCACGTCCTCCAAATCTAACAAATTTTATATAAAAATATGCCAGAACGACGCCACGAGTCTAATGGTGGCGTCAAAATTAAATCTGGGGTCCCGTGTTCAAAAATGGAATTTTATAAGTTGAAAATTATAAATTCGGACGGCCAACTTTGGCGTCGAATTCAACCAATCAAACAAGCTCACAATAAAACAAACTGGAGGGGTAGCAAGAGGATTATACCAGCTTCGCATAGGAACTGGTAGCACGCCAAACGGAGCTGCGGTGGAGGTGGTACAAGCTGACAAAGTTGACCCCAAACTGTCCAAAATTAATACAATTTAAACGATCAACTTGGTGGCCGGTTTTGATGTATCAAACGATAAAATCAACGGATGAAAATTGACAGGAGTGAAGGTGGATATATCGAGATTGTGACAGAATAAAAAATTGCCAATCCAACGGTCGAATTTCTCGAAAATCATGCGCAAAGTTGCTGCAACGGTGCGCCAAAACGGACTTGATTTCGCGCGCGTCACGGCGGGACTTCGTGCGAAACGCACGAATCGCCTCGACGGCACGTCCCGGAGGACGGTGGCCGCCATGGGAGTGCTCGTCGGAGTGGGGCACACCTGCATGGGGGGGTCGCCGGAGCCACGGCGGCCGACGGCGCTGTACGCCGCCAGGCCGTTCCCGGCCATCTGTTGCCGTTCGCGGCTGCTGTGATGGGCTGCGCGCGGGTCTGTACGGCCTGGCCCGGCCGGCGAAGGCGCGGCGGGGCAGCCAGGCGCTGTACACGGCGATGCACCATCGTTCGTGGTGGTCACAGTGGTGACGGAATGGTGGTGCGGTGGTGTTGGCGTTCGGTGAGCTAAGCTAGAAAAGGTGGTTCGGGAGGAGGAAAGAGCTTGGGGATGAGGAGATGGCCAGGGCTGTGTTCGGCCAAGGGTGGCGGTCGGCGGCCTCGGCCATGGGTCTCGGGCTAAGGTGATGGTGGTGGTGGATTAATGGTGAGTGGTGATGTGTTATTGATGGTGGTGGTGAGCTGCTGTTAGTGTAGAGTGGTGAAAAAAAGTATTAGAAAGGGAGAGAGAGAGAAGAGTGAATAATTGTGTGAAATTAATGAGAGAAAAAGAGAGAGAAAAAGTGTTCTCTTGTGGTTAGGGCCGGCTGGGGATAGGGGAATTTGTGAGTGTGTTGGAAAAAAAATGTAGGGTGAGGATTGAATGAGGGAAATCAAGGGTAATTAATTATAGGAATTTTGGTCATTCCTATAGGGATTTTGAAATCAATAGAATTTTACATCAAAAATAAAAAATAGGTAGAAAGCTTTTGATATTTTTCAAGGATAAAGAGGCTGAGAGTGTCATGATGGAGGGTAACATGAGCTTGGCTGGACTTGGTGGAGCCGGATTGGGTCAAAATCAGACATTACGAAATACTCGAATTAAAAAATAGGTGTTGATGATCATGGGTAAATAAGTAGCATGTGGAGATTCTAATAAATGGGACACAAGTGTCGTGCGGGTAGTAGGCTCAATGTGGGCCATGCCACAATTGGGGCTGACAGGTTTTGGTCGACAGGGTACCCACAAATCAAGTTGGAAAATGAATGTGACACCGTGGGGTGAAATAAAATCGGGTCACGTGTCAAGAAAGTTGTGCGAAGCAAATGGAGCACAAAATGGCGTGTCTGAGTGGGACACGAAGGTCAAGGGTAAGAGTGTCTCGAGTAGATCATGCATGATGAGTTGGTTTCAAGAAAATGACTGGTCTGGTGCTCCCAAATTAAAAGTCAGGTAACGTGCTAAAATTATCAAGAAAAAGAGTGGAAAATTAATTAATAATCAAATGGTTTAAATCGACCCGAAGTTGTGCGAAGCAAAAAAAGTACAAAGGAACAAGTTTGGATGGGACACTATATACAGTCATGAAGGCAATCAAGTCTACTACAAAACTCAAGAAGATTTAGAGTTGAACATCCCTGACACTCCAAATATCAAAGGCACAGAAAAGTACACCTAAGATAATAAATAGAATAATTTATTTATTGAAATTAAAATCAATCAAAAATAAAATAAAAATAAAATAAAAAAATCAACCTGAAATTCAGGGTTCTCAGAAGTTATATTTCTGCTATGTTTCTTATTTCATTTGATATGTATGACTGCAAGTTTCTTTCTACTGGATTATCAAAACTGCTAGTGTTCTCTATTAAACGTTTAGTTATAATTAAAGTTGTGTGCTTGCTCTCTTTACTTTTTCTATCCTTTATCTCTTTACGGGGGAGCTATAATCTATTTTGCTAAGTGACAAAGGGGAATAATAGATATTTGATGTATATGATGTGATATTATATGAATTTTCTTGTGCTTGGACAAGAACTTTGTACCATGACGGAAACGGACATATCTAGTTGCGGGGGAGCCACTTCATACGTGTAAATTATTTTATCTCCTTCAACATGTGTCCAGGTATGAATATTGAGACATACAAATATAATTTTGTCAATTATCAAAATAGGGGAGATTGTTGACCCAAACTGGATCACAGTCAACCTGATTTAGAGAATTAACAAAATGATAACTGATATGATCCAATACGGCACATTAAGTTTAAGACAGGACATCATCTACGATCTAATATAACGTATCAAGTTCAAGACGTCGTCAACAAAGCTGTTACATTGCAAATGTATTTGTTCTCAGTTTATAATTTTTTAATTTATTGAGTCTAGGTAAATGTATGTTGAGTCACACTGAGTCATCTCAACCCCTAGACATACTTCTCTAAGCTCCACAATCCAAAACAAAACAATCCCTGAATCAAACAAAACCACCATAGCCCATTTAGAACTTCTGGTCTAAGGCAGATAGAGTTCGAGCCGAACTCTGCCGAAGGCAGAACTCGGGCTGAACTCTGTCCCCTGAAAATTAGCAACCTAATTTTTAGGAACACCCAGCTACGAGCTGTCCAACGTTCGAATTTTTGAATATTTGGGACAGAATTCTGGCCGAACTCTGCCTCCCCTGACTAGTATAAATAGGGCTTGATTTCTCTCATTTCAAATCATCTCTCACTCTCAGTCTTCTAAGCCTTATACATTCTAAGTCTTACTCTTCCAATCTACTAGCCACAAAACTTCCTAAGCCCCAAGCTACTCAGTGCGATTCAGCTAGAAGTTCTGTGCAATAGTTGAAAAGAAGTCACTTGGAAAATTCTAAGTTTTACCTCTGCGAAGTTTCAAGAAGTTGGCGTGCTCTTCTGAGTAAAGGCACGTGTGTACCCTATTTCACAAATAGTGAATTTCAATCCTGAGCTAGAGTTCTCAGGCCTAGACTAGTCCTCCACGAGGAAAACCAGGTTATATTATTGTGTTTGCGTGTGCTCTTCTAAACTCTTATATTTTCCACCTTATTACTCTCTGATTATATAGTTGCTTCTGGACTTAGCATAGAGTTAATTTTTTAGTTGGTCATTATTGACACAAACTCTATTCACCCCCCTCTAGAGTTGCCTACATGTTACTTCAATTCTAATCGTACATTTGGCATGCTTATGTCTTGGGTTTCTAAGTATTTTGGAACTGGGGTGTGACACCTACACATGCCCATGCGTTGAATGTTGTCCTCTAAATTTTGACTTATGAGGTCGGAAACACCCCATTGCATTTTTTTATTTATGTACAGTATGTATGTAACATGCTGTTTGTATCTTGCTACGTCTCTTTGAGGACTTAGTTTCCTTCCAAGAGTGGACGACCAGGAGTATCCAGAGGTGTACGGACCTGGCCCTAATTCTGCACTTGTGGACGTGGATGTCTTGCCTTCATAGTTTCCATGATTCATGTTAGATGGATTATTTATTTTCCTGCATTTCTTTTCATTTCATGATGTACTGGACTATTTTTATGCTTTCAGTTAATAATAGTTAGTTGGTAGTGGATTTGTTTCCACTCGAATATTATCACTCCTAGACTATCGTTTCCTTCAGTTATATACTCTTGATATTTCATGCTTAGTTATTACACTTTTGGTATGGATGATATCGTTATTGTAGATATGTGACCAATTGTTACTTTATGAGATGGAGCTCAATTACAATGTTAGTATGCATCATAGGTTCCGTATATTGGAGTAGCATACGTATGCATGCTAGCTGGTGTAGTCACTTGTCGGTCCCACGCAGTTTGGGACTAGTACGTGACATGTTTTATGGTGACCCACGGAGGTTGAGAAAATATTATCTCGGTTACGTTACTATACTGAGCAAGCATACATTTAGGATTAAGAAAATAGGATCACATCCACTTTCTTGATTATCTCCTTTGATTTCATTCTGGTTCTCATTTGATTGTTTAAAATTGCATCTATCTGGATCATATTCTAATTGAATTCTTATTATTTACATCTAGGAATATTGATGAGAACATAAAATATTATTTTTATCCCTTAATGTTCATCATTTTATGCTCATTTTATGACTAAAGGTACTCATTATATTTAATTTTGCTGTAGGATGAATTTGGAGACACTATGTGCAAAATGGAGCTAAAATGCAATTCTGGACAATTTTGACACATTCACCAAAATGGGCATAACTTTCTCATATGAAGTGCAATTGAGGTCCTTCAAAATGATTCGGAAAGATAAGACAGAGGGTACAACTTATATTTTGTGATTTTCGAGAATCTGGCTACATCATGGACGAAATTAGGCTTGACGTTCGGTCAAAGATGCTGTAAACAGAATTAGGAACAAAAATAACTATTCTCCTATTTTTTTATGACTTAGTTTTTTTGGTTTGAGAAGTTGTAACCTATAGAGGATATGTGGGGAGATATTGTGGGCTTGAAACAACTAAATTATGGTGTATAAAAGGGGGTAGAAATCAAGAGAACATACCACACAACACATCTCTTCTCTTCTTCTCCAACATTTCTTTTGAAGTTTTTATGAACGTGTTCCTAAAGTCTTGTTGGTCGAAGTGTACGGAAGCCTTGGAATCAATTAAAACTTGTGAGATCTAATTTGTGTTTATATGTTTGATTTGTACTTTGAGTATCAAATGTTTTCTTATGCACATTTCATGATTATCTTGTTTAGTTACTAGGATGCATACTAGTTTATTATTCTTGATAATCTACTGCTAAATTAGATATCGAATCCGGAATTGTTCGATCCCTCTAATTTGTGAAGTAACCAAAATTTAATAAATTACTGCTTTGTATTATTAAATCTTAGGAAGAAACCATTCGACTAAATTAAATGCAACTGCTTGTGCTTGTGTTGTTTTGTTTCATCGATCTCATTGACTTTAATACGCTACTAGATTAAACCTTTAGCGCTTGTCTGGGGTTGTTTAGTAGTTAAGGTTAATTAGGTCGCTTGTTTCTAGTTAACTGTGGCTAAAGGACATAGGAAAATTCCAACGATGAATATTCATAATACATATCAATATATGTTTGCATTTATGATCAGTTTCAATATTCCAATGGTAGACGTAGACTTAGAACAACGTGTGATTTTGATTTATTTCATATTCTACTTGCTTTTTTATTGACTTTCATTTTATTCATCCCCCCATCCTTTTTATATAGCATGAAATTATACTACTCTCTGTGGGATCGATCCTTACTCTTACTTCTACATATAATCTTAAGAGTAAAGGTTTTATTTTTGGGTGCCTATGACTGTCACGCCCCGATTCCGTAGAATCGATAGTCGTCCCCCGGGCGTGATGCCGTACGAACCTAAGTTGCGATCGCACAAGACATAGTCATAAGGTTATCCGAAACACAACGTCAAGTTAGAGTACGCAGAGAAATTGATTGACACAATTGAAATAGAAGTAGACTTTTTCATTGATAATAAAACTTCATTTACATTGACTTCATTACAATTCATTACCGCGCAGGCTACAACATGACTCGACTTACAAAACGAACGCCGATGAGATAGTCATTCCATACATTACATTCCTTTTTACAAGCAAAAACTATTACGCTTTCCACCTGGGATTGAGGGAAGCCGCCGCCATCTATTCTTCTTTGTACTGAGTGCGGAGTCTTCAAAAGGATTTCGGAATGCAAGCCTTCACACGCGGACGAGGCTTCAAAGGGTTCACGTCGCCTTGAGTTTCAAGTGGCATGCCCTTCGTGGTTCGGGGTACCTACGGAGAGCGAGGATCAGTACATTACACTTTATACTTGTGCGTGGCTATTTAAGTTCCAAGCTCTCATTTGGTTGAAGAGTTTATATGACTTAGAGTATGAATGTTTCTAACCATCCTAATGAATTTCAAACAAGCATATGACAAGCATAATAAATTTACGTTGAAACTTACCATGTTCTTCCCTGTCAATTGTTATCATTTCTATACCAAGTGCAATATTTCGTGTGTTGGTCACTGGCTCCCAGAGCCATCGTGGACTCCTTTAGCTTTTATTAGACGAGGCCCTTTCAGCGCGAGTAGCAAGCCCCGCTGCAAGTCTTCGCCTAACATTGTGCCCAGCACAGCTTATGAGATGTTTCCTTCTTTAGCCGCAACGGTCCCGTGGCCCCGGGTTGCCGTACGGGGAAACTTTACCTTGTCGACAAGTTGTCCTTGACCGTGCAAAGACCATTTTTTCTTCTTTTAGTTATTAAGACAGCCTACATTCTCTTTAAAAACTCAATCATTTTACCGTGCCCGTGCCCTTGCATTCAATCTTTCATCCGCAACAACACTATCGATTTTACCTAAGAAGGGGTCGAGAAGAGAAGGGTCATCCACTCACCTTGAGTTTACTTCGGAGAGGACTTGTTGGCCGCACTAGACGTCGCCTACGCGATTACCTGAAATCGCACAAGCAACCGATTAGAATACTGCATTATTCAAGGAGTTCGATAGGAAATGCGAGTTCGAAATACAAGCCATGAAAACCATAAAAATATTCACGAAAGCGCATTCAGAAAACAAAGCCAAACCAACGCAAGCGGCGTAAAAAGCAGAGCAACGGGAGGTCTCTCCCGACTCAGCCGCAGAGTCAATCCTCGAGGCGCAACCCGCTGAATATGGGACTTGGTTCTGAAGAAGACATTCCATAACGAGGAATGGATCTTAATTCAACCGTTCCCGTTCGATCGACTCGGTCGATCCCGACCTATCGGTTATGACCGAATCAATAGCGACAGTGTTCCTTTCTCACGTACCCCGTGGACCGAGTACGGGGCACGATGTAGGGACGGGGCACTACACCATAACCAACTAAGAAAAAGTTTCGTCCTCGAAACTTAAAATAGAACCTACCTCTACGAGAACAATGAAGGAAACTTTTCCTTCATTTCTGACTAAGCTCCCACGTCGAATCTTCGACTGAATGGTTCCTCCAGAGGACGCGAACGAGGAAATAGCACAGTTGTGGAGAAGTTTATCCTTACGCTCCAAGATTTGCACCAGCTCTTCGACATATGACAAGTCCGCCTTCAGGTCCAGCTTACCCAAATCCACAACATGGCTCGAATCATGTACGTACTTCCGCAATTGCGATACATGGAAGACGTCATGTACCTCGACAACCTAGGTGGCAAGGCGATTTGGTAAGCTACCGGGGCGACTCGCTTCAATATTTCGAACGGGCCAACAAATCTTGGGCTCAATTTCCCCTCGCACCGAACCTGGAAACTCTCCGCATGGGCATGACTTTCAAGAATACATAGTCGCCTTCCGAGAACTCGAGGGGGCGTCGGTGCGTGTCGGCATAGCTTTTCTGTCGGCTTTGTGCTATCTTCAATCTCTCTAGTATTAACTTGACCTTCAGCACGGTCTGCTCCACCAGCTCCGGACCAAGTATCTGCCGTTCCCCGACTTCATCCCAGCAAATGGGCGATCTACACTTCCGGCCGTACAAAGCTTCATACGGCGCCATTTGGATGCTGGACTGATAGCTGTTGTTGTATGCAAACTCGTCCAGCGGTAAATGGACGTCCCAACTTGACTTCAAGTCGATCGCACAGAGTCGTAACATGTCTTCGAGAATTTAGTTCACCCGCTCTGTTTGGCCGTCAGTCTGAGGATGATAAGCTGAGTTGAACTTCAACTTGGTCCCCAGTGCTGAATGAAGACTACTCCAGAAGCGCGCTACGAACCGTCCATCCCGATCAGAGACGATAGAAACTGGGACCCCGTGCAGCCAAACTTTTTCATCAAGGTATATCTGAGCAAGGCGGTCGACGCTCCAAGTAACTTTGATGGCGATAAAGTGCACTGACTTGGTTAGTCATCGACGATGACCCAGACGACGTCGTTTTCCCCGCGACGTCCTCGGCAAGCCAACAACGAAGTCCATAGTGATGTGATCCCATTTCCACTCTGGAATGGCGAGGTTCTGCATTTTCCCGTCCGGTCGCTGGTGCTCGACTTTGACTTGCTGACAGGCCATACATTTTGACACAAAGAGCGCTACGTCCCTCTTATGCCTGCCACCAAAAGACAACGCGGAGGTCCTTATACATCTTGGTGCTGCCAGGATGCAAGAAATATTTTACATAATGCATCTCTGACATTATCTCCTTTCTAAGTTATGCGTCGTCCGGTATGCATAGTCATCCCTTCACGCACAACACTCCCGACTCGTCCTCTGTAAAGTCGGACGCTTTTCTGTCGATATCAGCTTTCGCATCTTCTCCAGGTATGGGTCGTCCTTCTGTGTAGATTTGATCCTCTCCAGTAGGCTCGGTTCCACCCGTAGTTGCGTTAGTTTTACGTCTCTGAATCGAACTCGGAGTTCGATGCCCATTCCTTCCAAGTCACGCAGCAGTCGATCGTTGATGCATAACGAAGCTAAGTACTTCCGGCTCAGCGCATCCGCTACCACATTTCCCTTGTCCGACGTGTAGTGGATTGATAAGTCATAGTCTTTGATTAGTTCGAGCCATCGCCTCTGCCGCAAATTCAGTTCTTTCTAGGTGAAGAGATACTTGAGGCTTTTGTGGTCCGTATAAATCCTGTACGCCACGCCATAGAGATAGTGACGCCACAGCTCCAACGCGAACATAATTGCCGCTAGTTCTAGGTCGTATGTGGGGTAGTTCTTCTCGTCGGCTTCAACTGACGGAAAGCAAAAGATATCACCTTATTCCGCTGCATGAGCACACACCAAGCCCTGGCCAGAAGCATCGCTGAAGATTTGAAATCCCTCCGTCCCTTCAGGAAGTGCAAGTATCGGGGCCGAAATGAGCCGTTTTGAGCTCTTGGAAGGAAGCTTTACAGTCGTCTGACCACTCGAACGTGATTCCCTTCTGGGTGAGGCGAGTCAACGGCGATGCAATCTTTGCGAAGTCCTTCACGAAGCGTCGGTAGTATCCCGCCAAGCCTAGGAAGCTTTGAATTTTGCTAACTGATGTGGGCCATCTCCAATCAGCGACTGCCTCAACTTTCTTCGGATCGACTGCGATGCCCGTGCCGGAGATGATGTGTCCAAGGAATGAGACGCTGTTCAGCCAGAATTTGCACTTTGCTCATCTTCGCAAACAACTGATTCTCTCGAAGGGTTTGGAGTACCGTCCGCAGATGCTCTGCATGTTGCGCTCGATCCTTCGAGTAGACGAGGATGTCATCGATGAAGACTACTACGAACTTGTCAACGAACGGACGGAACACCCGATTCATTAGATCCATGAAGACGGCAGGGGCGTTCGTCAGACCGAACGGCATTACCAAGAACTCATAGTGGCCATAGCGAGTGCGGAAGGCAGACTTCGGCACGTTCTGGCTTGACTTTGAGTTGGTGATAACCCGATCGCAGATCAATCTTCGAAAATACTGTTGCACCTTGGAGCTGGTCGAACAAGTCGTCGATGCAGGGCAGGGGGTATTTGTTTCGGATGGTAGCTTTATTCAATTCCCGATAGTCGATGTAGAGTCGCATCGATCCATCCTTCTTCTTCAGAAATAGCACGGGCGCACCCCACGACGACACTCGACGAATAAACCCTCTATCGAGTAATTCCTGAAGTTGTGCTTCAATTCTTTCAATTCTGTAGGGGCCATTCTGTACGGAGCCTTCGAGATCGGCCGGGTGTCGGGGAATGTGTCGATGGTTAACTCTATTTCTCGATCGGGCGGCATGCCGGGTAGCTCATCCGGGAACACTTCTGGGAATTCTGCCACAATGTCGGTCTGACCCGCGTTTGCACCATCCTGTCGTATGTCTCGAACGGAAGCTAGATAGCCTTCGTACCCGGAATGCAGCATCCGTCGAGCAGATATTGCGAATTACCATGCAGGTCGGGGATACCTCACCACACGAGTAGCAGAATTCAGGCACTCCAGGTATACGGAATGTGACCTTCTTTTCGGCGCAGTCTATGGTTGCTTTGCACGGCCCGAGCCAATCCATTCCCAGAATGATATCAAAGTCCTTCATGTCTAGAACTATCACATCCAGACCGATCTTTTGACCGCCGATACAGATAATCCTGCCAGCGCAGGCTAAGTTTGTAGAATTGGTATGCCCGAAGGTGTGCTTACGCTAAGGTCGAGATCTAATGATAATACAGGAATTTATGCTCGGCGGCAAAGTCCGCCGATATAAAACTATGTGAAGCGCCTGAATCAAATAACACACGAGTAGGCACATTATTGAATTTTAGTATACCTGACACTACTGTATCTGATGCCAGCGCTTCGTCTCGAGTCATGGCGTAGACGCGGCCCTGAGTTGGGGCGACGATCTTGGCCATTTTACGGTGCAGGTTGAGTGGGCGGAGGAGGTCGGGGCGCCTGCCTTCGATTCTCTTGGCGGTGTTGTTGTGGTGGGACATTACGAGTCAGTCTGGGTTTCGTGCAATCTCGAGCAAGGTGGCCCTTTTGTTCGCAAGCATGGCATTCCCCTCTGAAGGGAAAGCAGTTGCTGGCTTCGTGTCCGAGGCGATTACATTTGGTGCAACGAGGTAACGGATTCTAACCCTTATAGCCGCCGTTGTTTGGACGCTTTGACGCGTAGTTGTCACCTCCCATATAGCTAGGACATTTGTGATTGGAGTGGCGCACAACGTCTTCAGCACCGGAAGGATAGGTTCTCAAGGCGGAGAGCGTGATTCAGAGCCTCGCCCACGGTCTTGTACTCCGGGACCCCGACATACGCACCGATAGAGTGTCGCAGATCCACTTTGAACCGTCGCACACGGCACTCTTCAGTAGGCAGAAACTGACCAGCAAACTTAGACAACTTGTTGAATTCTGCGGCATACTGTTCCACTGTCCGGCTCCCTTGCTTCAACTGCATGAATTCATTCTCCTTCGCTTGACGAACAGCTGACGGAAGGTACTGGACTTCAAAAGCTTTGCGGAACGTCGCCCTAGATCGGTGCGGTGTTGTTGTCCGGTATCGCTCGCTTGTGCACGGCCCACAAGTCGTGCGTTCAACCGTAGTTGAAGTTGTGCGCAGGCGACTTGCTTCGATTCTTCAATGCCGAGAAGCTCGAAGTGATCTTCCAGCTCTTCCAATCAGTCGATTGCCATGGAAGGTCCCTTGGTACCGCTGAAGGAAGTGCGGCACGCCTTCTTGAATTCGGACACTTCAAAGTTGTACTTTTTCGGTGCCGCTGGTTGACGTTCAGGATCCTCTGTGTCAACTTCAATAGGTTAGATCGCCGGCACGGTGGCAGCAGGTGCGGTGACGGTAGGCGCAGTCACAGAATTTCTTGGCCGCCATTGTCTGGACGATCTGCTGCAGGGTATCCAACTGATTTTATTGAATTATGGCATGTGCGTTAAACGAGCTTCGAAGCGAGCTTCGAACTGGGCCTGTCGTTCCTCCGTCTGTTGATGTCGGTTCTCGGACTGGTTCCGCTGCGCCTCCATCATGCGCAGCATCCTTTCGATGGTATCGTTAGAAGGTCCTCCCTGCGAACGACGAGAACTACTAGAGCCGCTAGAAGCTCTCTGCTCTTGCTTGGCCGTGGGTTCCGTCATTCTGCGATACGAAGGCAAACGCATCAGTCACAAAATATTACGGACTCATTGTATGGAACAACTTATCTCATCGATGCGAGGTCAAAGGATGTAAAGTCGCGCTCTGATACCATTATGTCATGCTCCGATTCGTAGAATCGATAGTCGTCCCCCGGACGTGATGCCGTACGAACCTAAGTTGCGATCGCACAAGGCATAGTCATAAGGTTATCGAAACACAATGTCAAGTTAGAGTACGCAGAGAAATTTATGGACACAATTGAAATAGAAGTAGACTTTTTCATTGGTAATAAAACTTCATTTACATTGACTTCATTACAATTCATTGCCGTGCGGGCTACAACATGACTCGACTTACAAAACGAACGCCGATGAGATAGTCTTTCCATACATTACATCCCTTTTTACAAGCAAAAACTATTACGCTTTCCACCTGGGATTGAGGGAAGCCGAGCCGCCATCTATTCTTCTTTGTACTGAGTGCGGAGTCTTCAAAAGGATTTCGGAATGCAAGCCTTCACACGCGGACGAGGCTTCAAAGGGTTCACATCGCCTTGAGTTTCAAGTGGCATGCCCTTCGTGGTTCGGGGTACCTGCGTGGAGAGCGAGGATCAGTACATTACACTTTGTACTGGTGCGTGGATATTTAAGTTCCAAGCTCTCATTTGGTTGAAGAGTTTATATGACTTAGAGTATGAATGTTTCTAACCATCCTAATGAATTTCAAACAAGTATATAACAAGCATAATGAAATTTACGTTGAAACTTACCATGTTCTTCCCTGTTAATTGTTATCATTTCCATACCAAGTGCAATATTTCGTGTGTTGGTCACCGGCTCCAAGAGCCATCGTGGACTCCTTTAGCTTTTATTAGACGAGGCCCTTTCAGCGCGAGTAGCGAGCCCCGCTGCAAGTCCTCGCCTAACATTGTGCCCAGCACAGCTTATGAGATGTTTCCTTCTTTAGCCGCAATGGTCCCGTGGCCCCGGGTTGCCGTGCGGGAAACTTTACCTTGTCGACAAGTTGTCCATGACTGTGCAAAGACCATTTTTTCTTCTTTTAGTTATTAAGACATAGCCTACATTCTTTTAAAAACTCAATCATTTTACCGTGCCCGTGCCCTTGCATTCAATCTTTCATCCGCAACAACACTATCGATTTTACCTAAGAAGGGGTCGAGAAGAGAAGGGTCAGCCACTCACCTTGAGTTTACTTCGACGAGAGGACTTGTTGGCCGCGCTAGACGTCGCCTACGCGATTACCTGAAATCGCACAAGCAACCGATTAGAACACTGCATTATTCAAGGAGTTAGATAGAAATGCGAGTTCGAAATGCAAGCCATGAAAACCATCGAAAATTCACGAAAGCGCATTCAGAAAACAAAGCCAAACCAACGCAAGCGGCGTGAAAAGCAGAGCAACGGGAGGTCTCTCCCGACTCAGCCGCAGAGTCAATCCTCGAGGCGCAACCCGCTGAATATGGGACTTGGTTCCGAAGAAGACATTCCATAACGAGGAATGGATCTTAATTCAACCGTTCCGTTCGATCGACTCGGTCGATCCCGACCTATCGGTCCCGACCGAATCGATAGCGACAGTGTTCCTTTCTCGCGCACCCCGTGGACCGAGTACGGGGCACGATGTAGTGACGGGAACTACAATGACACACACCAAATATCGATCCCCAAAATCAGTGCACTCCTCCTTCCATCACCTCAGGTGAGGTCACAACTCAGGAGAAACAGACACCTCCGTAGGATCGGATGATGACCCCTATCACTCCAATTCAGTAAGGGCAGTCACCGCAGCTTGATCTGTCACCGCCAGACACCCAACAGTACCAGTAGACTCGATTGCCCTAAATTCTACCTCCTTATTCTCAGTAGCAAACTGGACCATAACTGAGGCAGCCCGAGCAATAGGAAGCAGCACCTCAAGGAGAATACATATCACCACCACCACCTTTACCCCAAAAGATGTCGTTTGTCTTCTCCAGCAATCAATTCCTCTAATGGATGGAATATAAATGTTCCAATACTTCCAAGGGATGATACAAGCTCAGTCCCAACAAATGAGCTCATGCGTCAGACGAGTAGGCACTGTAGAAAAGTACCACAAGATGAACCCTCCACCTTTCAAGGGTACCGAAAGCCCCAGTGAAGTCACTACATGGCTAGTAAAGACGGAGGACATGCTTGAAGCTGTCGAGTTACCCAAGGAGAAATGGGTGACTACTATCAGACTTCAGTTGGATGATCCAGCTCATCATTGGTGGGCAAACAAGGACAGTAGTCTGGACACCAACCAAACATGGGAGGAATTTTGCAAGCTCTTCAATGACAGATTATTTCCTACTTCTTTCAAGTTTGAGTTGTAGAACAAGTTTACCAACTTGAAACAAGAATCCATGATGGTAGACCAATACGATGCAGAGTTCAATCGATTGAACAGGTTTGCACCTTCTTTTGTCAGAGACGAAGAAGAGAGGGATAGGAGGTTCCACCAAGGGCTTGACTTTGAGTTGAGGCAGCTGACCGAAACAATCACTCATACTACTCATACAATAGTTCTGAGTGCTACAAAGATTCGGGAGACGATCCGTCGTGAGAAACCAATAGAGCAGAGGCACTCCACCCCTGTAGTTTCAGCATCAGAGCATCACAAGGTGGGTCAATACAACGTCCTTTAGTACATCAGCAACAAAGGGCATCCCCTTATCAGAACAAACTGAAACTTCCTACTTGCCACTACTGCGGCAAGCGGGGACATCTTCAAAGGGACTGTCGTCGTAGATTGGGATTATGCGTGATTTGTGGATCAAGTCGCACCAGGCTCGATAATACCCTTTTGGACCTCAGCAAAAAATATCGTACCTACAGCAAAGGTAGGGCCAACAACATCAACCCCAGGAGTACCACGTCCTACAATAGTCACTAGATATCAGAGAGGTCCACCACTACCTTCACAGGCTACTCAGTTTCCTAAGCCAAGCACTAGACATGAAAGCAGAGGCATGGACAGGTTTTCTCTATGGCAGTGGAGGATATTGAGCCTGAGGAAGAAGTAATAGCTGGTACTATTTTAGTTGTATCATTTCCTGTTGTGACACCATTTGATTTTGGTGCGATGCACTCATTTATACCTACAAGTTTTGTTGCAATGCATAAAGTAGTTACTTCATCATTGTCCAAGAATATTAGAATTCTTACTGGATGAGGGATAGTACCGGTTAGTGATAGTGTAGGTCATACTCTGTGGTTATTAGTGGTAAAGATTTGAGAGCTCGAATTTTGGTTTTTCCTATGCCAAATTTTGATGTTGTTCTCGATCTGGACTGGTTAAGATAGTATCATGCTACTCTTGATTGTCATAGGACAGTATTATATTCAGACCACCAGGATAATTGGAGTTTGAGTTCTGTAAAGAGCCTTTAGATGGAGATGATCAGATAGCTAATAGAACCCAGATGGTGATAGAAGTATCACATCCATCAATCATTGATGAGTATCAATGTGTTTCCATAGGATCTGCCAGGATTACCACCTGACAAGGAGATAGAGTTTACTAAAGAGCTAATCCCGTGGACCGAACCAATCTCTTACCATGTGTACCGACTAGCACTGATGGAGTTGGTCGAACTGAAGACCCAGATAAATGATCTTTTGGATAAGAGATTTATCCGAGCTAGTATTTTACCATAGGGATATCCAGTCTTGTTTGTGCCTAAGAAGGATGGATCGGTACGTTTGTGTACCGACTACCGGAGATTAAATATAGTGACGGTGAAGAACAAGTACCCACTACCATGTATCGATGACTTGATTGATCAGCTAAGTGGAGCACAGGTGTTCTCGAAGATCAATCTTAGGTTCGACTACCATCAAGTAAGGGTTCGAAAGAAGGACATTTCGAAGACAGCTTTTTGGACGAGATATAGGCACTACAAATTTCTAGTGATGTCGTTTGGTTTAACCAACGTGCCAGGTTTTCATGAACCTTATGAGTAAGGTTTTCCATCAGTATTTGGATAAGTTCGTTGTGGTATTTATCAATGATATCCGGGTATATTCCAAAAGTACAAGGAGCATGAGGAGCACCTCAAGATCATACTGGAGACATTGAGAAGGGAGAGACTTTATGCCAAACTTGCAAGTATGAGCTTTGCTTGAACAAGGTATCTTTTTTTGGTCATGTAATTGTTGTTGATGGACTATCAGTTGACCCGGAGAAGATTGCCGCAGTTGAGACGTGGCCTACACCTAACTTTGTTACGGAAGTTAGAAGTTTCCTCAGACTTGTTGGATACGATCAAAGGTTCGTGGAAAACTTCTCGAGGATTGCTGAGCCTATGTCGCATTTGACACTTAAGGATCAGAGGTTTATTTCGACTAAGGAGTGTCAGAAAACATTTGATGAGATGAAGAAGCTGTTGACAACAACACCAATCTTGACTCTTTCCATGGGATCTGGAGGCTTTGTGGTGTATAGTGATGCATCTGGAAGCGGACTAGGATGTGTTCTAATGAAGAATGGCATGGTTGTGCATATACATCGAGATAGTTGAGGATAGGGGTGCAACTCGGCCGGGCTAAACCCGAACCCAATCGGGTAAACCCGTTAATGGGTTGGGTTAGGGTTGAAGATATTCGGGTTCGGGCTTGGGCTCGGGTTAAAATATTTGAACCCGATCAAAAATTGGGTTGGGCTTGGGTTCATGTGTTGGGTAGCCCGAAGAACCCGAAACCCGACATACATATAATTTATATATATATTGTTTCATACTACTTAAATAAAAAGTTTAAACTATAATTTTTTCCATCCGAACTCTTCAACTCCTTGTCCTAAATCTCGTTTCAGTTTTATTTTGTAATGATTGAGGCTTGATTGCTATTTGATTATGCATTTAATATTACTCTTGTTTAAAATTAGTTCAAATATCATATTAGAGTCCGATAAACCCGATGGACCTGACCCAACCCGAGCCCAACCCGATCCTCCGAAATTGGTCTTGGGCTTCATATGTTGAACCCGAAGTCGGGTCGGACTTGGGCTTGGGCTAGGCTTATGATCTATCGGGTTGGGCTCGGGTTGACCTCAAACCCGACCCAACCCGCCCGAGTTGCACCCTAGTTGAGGACTCATTAGAAAAACTATCCCATGCACGATCTGGAGTTAGCTGTACTAATATTTGCACTAAATCTATGGAGGCACTCTCTATGGGGAGCGAGTCGAGATCTTTACTGACCAAAGAGCCTAAAATACGTGTTTACTCAGAAATAACTGCATACGAGACAAAGATGTTTGCTAGAGTTGATGAAGGACTTCAAGATGAGCTACAGTACCATCCAAGTAAGGCTAACATAGTGGTTGATGCGTTAAGCCGAAAGCCTATAGCTTATTTCTTGATGACTCAGTGGAGGATCTTAGTGGATTTGGAGGAGCTTGGTATCGAGATTATACTACTCGGAGCAAATGGACATCTAGCCAGTCTTAAGGTGCAATCATCATTAGTTGAGAGGATTAAGGCAGCTTTGCCTAAAATGCCAGATTTCAAAGGCTTAGGATAAAGATAGAAGTTGGAGAAAAGACAAGACTAAGGATCCATGAAGACAAAATATTAAGATGAGGTGATCGTCTGTATGTTCCAAATAGAGAGCTTAGACAAGAGCTGATGATAGAGGCTTATAGTTCTATCTATTCTATTCATCATGGGGGCACAAAGATGTACCGAGACCTGAGACAGCACCTCTGGTGGCATGGTATGAAGAGGAAAATAACCCATTTTGTGACTAAGTGCTTGGTGTGTCAGCAAGTCAAGCCTGAACATCATAGGTTAGCAGGTTGTTGCAACCACTTCTGATTCCTGAATGGAAGTGGGAGCATATCAACATAGATTTTGTGACAGGACTCCTAGTAGACGTGATGCAGTTTGGGTAGTTGTTGACCGACTCACCAACTTAGCTCACTTCTTAACATTCAGAGTTGGACAATCTACTGAGGTTCTGGTAGATATGTACATAAGGCATATTGTGAAGCTATACGGTGTACCAGTTAGCATTATGTCAGATCGAGAGTCGAGGTTCACGTCCTATTTTTGGAGAAGTATGCAGGAGAGCCTAGGGATACATCTGAAGTTTAGTACAGCTTATCATTCCTTAAACTGATGGCCAGTTAGAACGTACTATTCAAACGTTAGAAGATGTGCTGAGAGCTTGTATGTTAGATTTTGGAGGTTCTTGGAAAGATCACCTATATTTGGTGAAGTTTTACTACAACAACAACTATCAAGCAAGTATTCAAATGGCTCCGTATGAAGTATTATATGTTAGAAAAGGTAGGTCCCTAGTTTGTTGGAGTGACATAGGAGAGCATCTGATATTGGGACCTGAGCTGGTAGTTAGCACATTTGAGAAGGTAAAGCTTATTCAGGGGCATCTTCGAGCAGAACAAGACAGACAGAAACAGTGGACAGATTTTCATTGTCGACCTTTGGAGTTTAAGGAAGACGATCATGTGATTGTGAGGATATCACCAATTTGAGGTACCATTCGCTTCGACAGACGAGGGAAGGTGAGTCCAAGGTACATTGACCGTTTGATATATTAGAGCGTGTCGAAGATGTTGTCTACAGATTGGCATTGCCACCTTCACTTGAGGAAGTTCACAATGTATTTCACGTATCGCAACTGAGACGATACGTAGCAGATAGCAACCATGTTCTAGAACATTATGAAATCATAATGGGCCAAGCTTGTCTTATCAAGAGCAACCTATAAAAATTCTAGACATGAGCGTGAAGGTTTTGAGGAATCAGATAATTCCTTTGGTTCGTGTGTCGTGGAAGCATCACTCGCCAGGAGATTCCACTTGGGAGCGCGAAGACGACATAGGCAACAGTTTTCCCTATCTTTCAAGGATCAAGGTACGACTTGAAGTACTTGGCATTTTCTTATGTATTTAATTTTGTTGTCTTTCATACTATGCTTTAGTTTAGTTTCGAGGATAAAATTTCTATTAGTTAGGTAGAATGTAAACACACCACTTTATTATTTATTCATTTTAATTTTACTAAAGCCCAACTCCTAATAGGTCTTAAACCTAAATACCATTAACACAAAAACCACCTAAACTCACTACAGAACCCTTCTAATATCTAAAGCCAATTTCCTAAAGCCAAATTTATATTGGAACATGTTACTTTCCCAAACCCATAATACATACCATTAAATCCATTACCCATGGTAACAGAACATTTACCATTTCTCTTTTAACTCGCCCATGTTCTTCCTCTTTGTGTCCAACCCGCACATAGGAATCAGACATCACCCCTCCCACTCTCCTCCAACCTCTCATAGTCTCCTTTCCTCTCTTCAGCTCTCTCAATCCTCTTCTTCCATTCTTCTTCTCATTCTCTTTATACTATCTTTATCCTATTTCTCAAACCTGACAACCACGTTGAAGCCCCGTCATGTACAGCCATCCCGTCGTGTACAGACACCACGAGCACGACAACAGATCTAAGAGCGCAACCCCCGTCTCGCGTAGTATTACCTCGAGTCGACAGGCTCCTCTTCGAGAGAGAGAGGGATCTGTTCGTAGAGATAACCCAACCGCGTCGAGCCAAGTTCAAAGGATCCGTTCTCCCCCTCGAACAACCAAACCTCGATCCAACTTCTCAGTTGCACACCCTAGTTAACGCCTTTGGTTTCGATATCAATCATAGCAATAATTTCTGACTACAATTTAGTTTAAATTCTAGTTGAAAACCTATAAAAAATGGATTGTTGGATTAAATTCATTCAGTCATAAACTGAATTCATGACACCCTTTTGTAAGACGAATAGCTTCGTAATCCCTTGAGCAATCTCGAATCTAATTTCACATATACATAGCCTATATAACCAGTTCCAGTACCAAGCAATTAGTTTGATTTATTTTCCAATAAATCTCGAGATATTTCTATTTAATGTTTTCCAAAAACCATAGCTTTTCATTAAGAATTTATGTGAATTTTTTTAAAGTTTGAGTGAGCATAAGTTGTTGCTCGTTCAACGAAATTCAGTGTCACTTGCGCTCATACCCTCTTGGTTAACTTGTCTATAACCATGCCAATTTCTAAAATCTAAATCAACTTATAAATTGATCAAAACCAGAGCCAAAGCTGGCTCTATGAAATAGTTTATTACTTAGAATTTTCTCGAATCGGGGTCAATCCCAACAAACCAAACCACCTCGGCTTGAACCGATTGCACCGAAAGGTGCATACGATCTACCTTGACGTGTGGACTTTGATGAAATTTGAATTTGTCGCACGTGCGCGACGAATTTGATCCGTATCCGTCAAAAACCATCATATCAAGTTTTTTTTATAAAATTGCAATTACTTTTGTGTGCTAATCATATCACAGCAAGACTTGTGCCACTAGACTCACAATATTTTACGTGTCATGTGACCCAAGTTTCGTCCAATTCTAAGACCGTTGACCGAATTATCCTTTTGTGGGCCCACGATCCGATCCGACGGGCGATTTTGAGATCGGCTCAACAAAATCTAATTCTGGATATACAGTTGGGTTCGGTTCATCGTTCTAGTCTTATAGACCTATAATTTGTTGAATTTAGTGAACTTAGGTATTGGCATATTTTTCGGTGCAAAGTGGGCCTACTAGCGGACCTCACTTTGACCCGAAACTACCATTTTTGTCCCTGTATCCAAATTAGACTTATAGATAGACTTTTTTAGCTATCTTGCTGCTTCTTGACACGTTAGTGATGTTTGTTTCAGCATCTGGAGTTGTCCATTCCGTTTTTACTTTTCGTGTTGCTCTTGACTTAGCGAGTTCGTCATCCGAATGGCATCTAGACTCTACTCGGACACCAGACAAGTATACCTTGCTATGATTACTGTCTATTTATATTTATTATAGTATGTTATATGTTTGTTACTCTTTTGCTTTAGTACTTATGATATATACTGAGCTTCCAAGCTAGACTTGGTTACGATTGACGAAGTTTATAGATTCATTGCTTTTTATTTCTTTTCTGCATTTTGGTTTAATTGCTAGATGACTATCCTATACTAGTAGAATATTTTCATGGCCATGACACACATACATGACACGAATATGAGACTCATGTTAGGGGTATGGACTATCGTACTTGACTGGCCATCGATATGTACGGGGTGTGTGACCGTTAGAAACATAACTGCTATGATTACTACATTAGAGACTCAAGTAGTTACAAACTGGAATGTAGGGGATACGACTTGGTCAGTGTGGGGGTTGAGGGGGAGGACAGTCACTAAGCATATAGGCTACCCAAATCAATGAACCATAGGATCCGGAAGGAACTATGGAAGTTTATGAGTTTGATTATCATGTCAGCCTCTGTCGTTCGTTAAATGTTATGTCTGGATAAAGAAGACTGGTTGTAGTATATTTATATATCATGAGCCTACACCTGTCCATGTGTTGAACGTTATCCTCTAAATTTGCACTTAGCAGGTTAGAAACACCCTATTGCATTTATTATTTATTGTACAGTATGTATATAGTATGTTGTTTGTAACTTGCTACGTCCCTTTAAGGACCTGGTTTCCTTCCAGTAGTGAACGACCAGGAGTATCAGAGGTGTACGGACCTAGCCCTGATTCTGCACTTGTAGATGTGGACGAGGAGGTCTTGCCTTCAGAGTTTTCATGATTCATGTTAGATGGATTATTTATTTTCTTGCATTTTTTTTCATTTCATGATGTACTGGACTATTTTCATGCTTTTAGTTAATAATAGTCAGTTGGTAGTGGATTTGTTATATCACTCCTAGACTATTATTTCCTTCAGTTATATACTCTTGATGTTTCATGCTTAGCTATTACACTTATGGTATGTGTCACGACCCGCACCCAGTGAAAGGGCACGAAATCGTGGGTACATCTAGCCTACGCTACAGTGTCGATGGTAGAACGATGTCTTAGGTCTCAACAACATCTAAACACAACATAATGTACCTTTCAAGTATATACTCTCCAATCGGAGGACAATCTTAGAAGATACATCTCAATCACAATATACTAAAGATAGATAATAGCACGATATGGGATAGATAGGAAATATCAAAGTACGATACAATCCATAATAGAAATAAGTTTAAGTGTTATCAACACAACACAAGAGTATATGAAATAATAACATAACAGAAAGTAGCTGGAGACAAATCCAAATAAAAGTCCTAGCAGTCTAATCTAGGAACTATAGGTGTCTCCTCTAGGCTAGCTGGATCCTCCTGATGATCCAAGTCGTAAGTGTCATCTAGGTCTGCACCATAGTAAGTGGTGAAGAAGTCCTCCAAGTTCTCTGTAAAATTTATCAACATATCTAGTCAGGATTGGAGCGAAATACATAACTCTGAAAGCAGTTTCAATGCATGGTAGAAAATATAGAACTAGCAATAGAATAGAAGACATAACGTACTGTAAAAAAAATATAGGAATACAGAAGATATAGATAAGTAAATTGAGTACATGAAATAGAATAAAGAATCTATGAACTGTAATAAATATAAGTGTTTCAGAGCACAAGACGGTTATATAATTGGTTTAGGTTGCACATGAGTAATCTATGGTAATTCCATTATACGTGAGTGTATAATCGATATATACATTACACTAGAAGATTTAAACACATAAGCCACTTCTACTCTCCCACCCCAATCAATACACAAGGATCCAATCACGATATGTTACGTACACGATAGTTAGTTTGCACATCAAGCACACGTGAGCACATGAGAATACATGATAGCACATGAGAGCACACGATAGTACATGAATAATACGAATACAAGGAGTACACGATGCACATGATAAAGTACATGAACATAAAATATCCGATGTACCTGATAAGGGGATAACATCGTATGATAAGATCTATATAGTACTGGTCCGTGATAACAATGTATCAGCATCAAGTATAGTAGTCTAGAGCAGGCAATATAGATACTAATATGATGAAAACTAACAGAGAATGTACTCGTCTGATATCCTGAGCAACGGGTATGTATCGGTGTCCAAACTGGAGTCACAGAGACCTATGATGAGAATAACAGGTTACTGAGTGTTCTAAATTAAACAATAGTGTTATATACTATAGATACTACCAGTAAAGTTAATTTGGGTCAACACTAGTCAAACTAGGTCAAACTTCAGCTATTTTGTCAACTTTGGTCAATATCTAGGATTTTAGGTAAGAGACTATTATAGTCTAGACCAATGTGGTATCAAACCACATTCCACATTCAATATCTAGCTATTAGGATAACCCAAGCATATAACCATAGCATACCTTACCTACAATTTCTTATCTACTACTAACCTTATGAGTATACATATATATGGATGGTTTGTATATAATAACATACCAAAATCAAACTCAGCTATTAATCGTCATATATATATATATATATATATATATATATATATATATATATATACATACAATGTATACATAAATATGTGACTGGTACACTATAGTATATACCACACAATAGGGTAGAGTATATGCAACAGATTGGACTTCAAGGTGAGGGTAGAATCATGAATATAAGAGACTTGTTGTAGACAAATGAGGTTAAACATGAATACAAGGTTAATTGAATGATACAAAGCGAATAACATGTATGTTTAGGATTGAACATACAAAAAGAAACTGAGCAATAACCTCCACTGATACTCAAGGGTAAAGTGGTTTAATTCATTTGATTTGAACTGGACTTAAGCCTTCTAATGAGATTGAACATTACAATACTAACTAAACCTGGGCTCTATCTCCAATAAGATATGGAAACTGACACACACAAACTCTTCATCTGATGCAAAAAAGGTAAGTACATGGACTGAACAACTAATTAACTGAACAAATGTTCATTGCTGAACAAAGGACATTGGGCTGGACAGTTCATGTGGACTAATTTGGGACTGTTATTGAAGTATGGACTGCATAGTCAAGTTAAGGCTGGTATCAAATGGGAAAATGATAGAGCATTAACGTGGCTATTCCTCTGATACCTGGAGTTAATAGGAGGGACTAAACAAAGGTCCAAAGTAAGGACTGAACAAGATATCATTGAACAATAAAACGTAGGATACATGGTGTAGGGACTGACAGAGTAGGTATCTGAACATTGCAAAAGGGGAAATTACCTATACCATATGGACTGGACTCCTAAGTGATGCAGGACAGATAGGTATGCAAATAGACTTATACCTATACAAGGATTTGAACATCACATAAGGTGATTGCATATGACTTTCGGTTGGAATTGAATCAAGGAAAGTAGGGACTGACCATCAGTGAGGAGAGTGACATGAACCTTAACTGGGACTGATCAGTAGGTAGCAGGACACCACAACTAGTGGACTGCTCAAATCAATCTCAGTCCAGTCATATTAAGATTCACATACAACCACACACACAGCTACACCTTGATTAGCCATGGGACTGAACAGATGAAGATGACTGAACAAAACAAAGCTGGACAGTACACATATGTAGGGCATCATAATAAGGATTGCAGTGAACTGAGCAGGTTACAAAACTGGACTTAATGTCCTATTTCGAAGGGACATCAACCAATGTTAGACATCCAATTCATTATGACTGAACTCAATACATTATGAGTATGCAGAGAAGAACTTATATATGGCTAGACATTTAGCAATATAGGACTGCTTCATGTATGCTTGACTGAGCATCACACTACAGTAACTGAATCAAAGAAATAGATGACAGATGCAAGAATGTGCAGGACAGCATGCTATGTGGATAGAACAAATAATGAATACAGGACAATGATTTGGTAGGGAAGCAGAACAGTAGGTTTACTGATACCCAAAATTCCATTTCCCATCCTCCTCACTATTACCAAAACAAGTAACCTACAGATGCACCACTGTCCAGAATGGACAGAACAATAGACTCAAGTGACTCAACATCTGGATGTTCCCAGGACTGAACCTTGATGGAAACAAATGAAGACTAATGTCTGAAGGGGGTCTGAACAAATAAAGATGGACTACTACAGTCCAATAGACTGAACTAATTTACAATGAACAAAACATAATATACCAAAGCCCCAATCCATTTATCCTATCCAAAACCAATCTAATATCATAAGATAACACCTAAAATTGATAACTCAGGTTATTGCCAAAATAGAAACATAGTACAAACTGAAATCTAAGCATTAAATGCTCAAAGAGTCATTTCATCATACACTTGGTGTGCGTATTCGATACTGTGTGATACGTCCGTGATACGCACTCCAAATGGATCCAAATTTGACCCAAGGCATGTCTAATATAATGGGGGTCCTAAATGAATACATCTACACTATAATGAATGGAAAATTAGATGTTTAGAGGGCTCTTACCAATTGGGAGATGGATTTTCAATGAACAAATTCCTAGATCTAGATCTCCTCCAAGCTCCAAGGGCCAAATTGCTCCAAAGGCTCCCAAGCTAGCCAATAGAGGCTTCTCCTCTTCTTGGGAAAGAGATTCAATTGGTTTAAGGGAATTTGGACTTAATTTGGGAGATGGAGAAAATTTGCGGAAGAACACTTAAATTAGTGTTAGGGTTTCAATGAAAGAAGGAAGAAGGAGGAATGTTTACTATTAATAGCAAGGGGGTGGGACACAATGTGGCCGGCCATGATAGATTGGCTAGGGTTTGGTTTGGGTGCAATGCCTAAAGGCCTTCCTAATTGTCCTGTCAAACCCTTTAAGGTAGAGGCTCATTCTAACTTATTGTTTAAGTCAATAAATTCTAAATAATGATTCTAGTTAGATTAGAGGCTTGACTAACTAATTAGAAATGAAATTAAGGTTTGTCTAATCTCACTAACTAGTCCTCCTTGGTCATGACTAACATCTAGTCAATGTGTTTCTAAGGTTTTACCAATTTATGATACTAACACAATTCATTAAATAAATGATATCTAAAATAATCAAAATTTTATAAATTTCCAAAATACCCTTATTCTTGAATGTGGTAGTGATAGTATGGATGAGATAGTTACTGTAGATATGTGACCAATTGTTACTTTATGAGCTGGAGCTCAATTACAGCGTAAGTATGCATCATAGGTTCCATATATTGGAGTATCCTACGTATGCATGCAAGCTGACATAGTCACATGCCATAGTCCCATGCACTTTGGGACTGGTGCGTGACACTCTCAGCCCATTTTATAACATGTCATGTGTCCATACTAGAAATCCAATCCTAAGTAGACATGACATAAGTTTTTATATTTAGAAACTCGTTGACTAGGTATGATTAAGACTTTGCTCTGATCCTATTACTATTAAGATCAATAAATATGAGCCAAATTCGAACACTTTAACTAGGATATTCTTCAAGAGAGGTACTATGCATGCGATATAGAGTTTTGTAGGATTGTAGCTCGTTTCTAGTTGAGCTCTCAAAAGGGGGTGACAATGGAGGTAGTAATTTAGTCTCACATCGGGTAGGAGGTGTGACCATGATTTGTAGATAATTGAGATTGGTTCAAGCCTTACATGAGAATTCTCTTTTAAGGCATATGAACCTAGTCCAATATCGCACCTCATGGGCTAACTTCGATTCGGGTCATACCGTGTTCCCAATGAGTGGTATCGTAGCCCAAGGTTACAGGACTGTTTTGGATGGCTTTAATTGGTTCGAGAAAGATTGTACTGATTATTCATGCGTATAATTAGATTATACGAGCTCTCTTCTCAAGGTGGAGTGCAACTACACGAATTGGCTTCAAAGGTGGGTCTGACGCGTCTGTGGTGGAGCAATATGTTGTGGTTAGCACACAATGATAGTATGAATGAACGTTTGGTTATGTGGTCGAACGAATCGAGATGACAATATGTTGGTTCTCCTGGGTATTCGGTTGGTGGTAACGAGCAAGGTGCTTGGCTAGTGGGAACAAGTAAGGGTGCTCGACTAGCGGGATCGAGTAAAAGTAGCCAGGGTGTGCTTGGTTGCTCGGTCAACGAAAACGAGCTAAGCTGGAGAATGTATATATTTTCCGGTTGAACCCTCAAAAAGGGGTTACAATATAGTTGGTAATTTAGTCCCACATTAGGTAGGAAGTGGGACCATGAGATTTAGATAATTGAGATTGGTTCATCTTACATGAAAAATTTCTTTAAGACATGAGTCCACTCCAATATCGTATCTCATGGGTCAACTCCTATTCCGGTCACATTGCGTTGCCAACAAGTTCAATCCGCAAAATCGAATGTAGACCATTCGGGTGGCTTCCAGGATAGATGATTCAATTTGCTATTTGGAACTGATTTTTCCACCGAACTCAACTGGATCTTATGGTCAGTGAGGAGAGCTATAACTTCCTTGGCTAAGCGGACGATCTTGGAATCGAACCGCGAAGGAGACAGGTGTGTGTGTAAAAATTATGGACAGTGGACCCAAATGGTATACAACAAAGTGTGCATAAAGTCCCGTACGTTACACGGACATTGCAAAAAAAACTGATATTTTCGGTTTAGTTACGGAACTCCACAAACCGCAATATCTACGATATTCCACACCCATATACAAATTCGGTCCTTAGAACCAAATCCTTATTCAAGAGTTAAATCCTGAAGAATCACACAAATTTTGTCTAATGGTTACTTGCCATCTGTTTTTGTGTGGATTGACGTGATTGGCGGGTCTAACTTGAAAAGAAAACATGGTGAACATGGCTAATCATAAAGAACCTTTGCTACACTCAATGGAGTAGTTCCTAATTTCATTTTAAATCCGAGAAACGTGCCATAAACTAGGCTATTCAAGGTGTTGATAATCAACTAATCAAGACATCGAAAACATATCCAATCATTAGAGCATCCACATTGGAGACACTTCAAACAAATAGTTCACATTGTTAAAAATTATATAAATTACTACTTTTTGAGTGCCTTCTTGATATTGTCATGTAATGATATACTCCTAACAAATGCTTCAATTGATCTTATTTTTTCCGCTTTTATTTTCTTTTTCTTGTTTGGTATGATTTTTCTCCCTCTTTATTTTTTTCTGTTTGGTAAGGACGGTTAATTTTGGTTGGCCCAAAAATTAATATAGAGAAACTAGGGGTAGTGTCTCTTAGCTTTGTAGCAATTTTCAAGTATGGACAAATGTCCACTACATCCTTCAAGAGCTACAAAATTTGACTAAAGTTAAATGTAGCACTTTACACCTTTTCCACTGTGGATGCTCTTACAAATCATTAATCTACAAACATTGTATGTTTAAAAAAAATCTCTAATATTATTAAAAAGATATTTTAAATTAAAATTTGCTAAAACTACAATATGAATATATTTGGGTTAGAACTAGTTATAGATATGTTTATGTTTTAGTTAGAATTTATTATAAATATATATAAATTTTAACTAGAATTTATTATAGAAATACATGCAGGCAGTTAGATAATATTAGATAGTTAAGCTATTATTATTTTTAATTTTAATTACGTGAATATATATATATATATATATATATATATATATATATATATATATATATATATATATATATATATACACACACACACACACACGACGCAGATGGTTTTTTTGAGTCGTTTTCAAATCCCTTTATAATAGTAGAAATATTCGACACCTAAGTGGTCCAGAGCATTTGAAAGGCCCATGGTATCCTATGGTTATTAAAATAAAAAAAAATAATGAGTCTACTTTCAAGAAGCACAAACATTTTTTTTTTTTGAGATGTCTGGTGTTACGTACGGAACTTTGAAAAACACAACCATTACTTCATTTTCTTCCTATTTATTCAAGGAATTATAGTATAGAATCAAAGTTAGAGAGGAAGGGGGTATAAAGTTTATTGACAAATATTTTCCGTCATCTATTTTTATTGAAGTAACATATTTTAGCCAATTGAAAATATTTTTATTGAAAATGAGAATTAAGAATACCACACATTTTTCTGGATCATTTCTGACATTTCAAGAGTCATGTACAAATACTAAAATTAAACTTTTTTAACTGCTCTAAAAAATGACATTTTTTAATATTCTAAGATTCATGTTATTGTTGTTTCTAAAAAAATAGGAAGACCTAAATCTAAAAATAGATATTTTATATTAGTAACATATAATTTTATGCTTTTGGAATATTGTGCGATGATATAACTTGTACATAGACCTTGTCATTTTATGGATGAAAAAGAAATTTAACAAATAAAAGGAAGATCACTGATTTTATTTCGCAATTAATAAAGTGGGGTGTCTATATTTTAATCAAAAAATAAAGTGGGTGTCTATAGCCTTGTGACTAGGTTCATTTTTTGAAGTATAGTTGCTCTCTTGAGGACCACCCAATCAAAAGGCTCACTGTTTGTGTTGGTAAATTTGGATAATTAGGGAGCACGTCATTGGTGTTATTGGTTGTAACTTTTGTCTCATGTGCATGCTCATGTTTTTATATGTTCTTATCCTTAGAAACAGAAACATTGGTTTCTTGGTCTCTTGACTCTTGTTGGCATAAGTGTACGTTGTTCCTATTTTTGAACTACAAAACTGTCATTCCAGCTATAATTTTTTCTGTTTTTCCTTGTCCTTACGTAATAATTGTATTTTCTTGTTAAGAATTCTAGACAGACGAGCACGCAATACTTAGGGAAAAGAATTATTTACTATATTTATATCAAAAATATAACTCTCAATTATTTATCATTTTCTTTTGAGATAAAACAATAGAAATGACCATTCCGTTATGCTTTCCGCTCTTCTTAGTAGTCCATCTAACAAACGAAAAGTGTTTTTTTTTCCCTGTAAACAACTTGTCGAAATCCTTCACGTTTGACAAATCCATCTTTTTTTCTTATGAAAAATAAGATTTGTCCTAATAGACGTACACCTCTACAAAAGCACAAGAAAGAAAAAGTTCGAATTGAATGATCCCTCCGTCACCCCCTAAATGAAGAGGTCTTGGTCTGTGAAGATGCTGACATATATGGCAAGAGAGGAATACGAGAGCGCACCAGGGTAAGAAAGTCAAGACAACTTGGCTGTAACAAATTAGAATTAAGAAAGATAAATCTTAACATGTTGATTGGTCCGATCATCTTTGTTTATTATAATCCTACAATGAAATGATGACCATGTAATGGAGAATAACTTAGATTTTCAGTTATTTTGGGTTTCTTTACTTAATTTGTTAGGATAAAACCAAAAAAAAAAAATATATCTCTAGAGTTGGTTGGGTTGGGTTAGAGAGTGAATTATCTTATGGATAAGAACTTAGAGATTTTGTTTATCCTCTTTTCATGTTTTGTAGCTTATAAATAATTTGTAATTTCATAAGTTATAGATGGAAGAATTGAGAGAAATCTATTTTGAGTTTATATGGTGCGATGCCAAAATCTTAAAGTGGATCTCTCTATCAACGTTGCTTCTCCGCTTTCGAGGTTGACGTCTTCAACGTAGCTACTCCGCTTTTGACATTGACATCTTCAACACTATTTCTCTGCTTTTGACATTGACGTCTTCAACGGTAATCATATTATTGTTGGCCAATTAGTCATGGTCGAACCGGATTTTAATAATTGATCTAACCATGTCTCGATATAAGGGCTACTTGGACGAACTGTTACAAATTGTGTCTGCTACCGTTCAAGACTTTGGAACTTGGAGCTGTATTTGACATCGTGTCTGTATTTCAATTATCAATGTATTTTCACATTTTATTGAGTCGAGGAATATATTGTAAACCGCGCCGTACTGACAAATAGGCTACCCAAGAAACGTTTTCAAAATACATTTTTATTTTGAAAACAAGTCCACTCACAAAGTCCAAACTACCTCATAACTGCTTGACAACCTGAGTTGTCAACCCAAATCAAACCTATTCCGGCCTAGCAAAATTTGCCACGAATTTGTCCCGAATTCGGCTAGTGGAACGTTGCTTTTTTAAACTCAGTCTTCTTGCAGTTACAGATGCAACGGCTATATGCCGAGATTCTCTCATAGAATTCTGTTGAATTATGTCTGAATTCTTCTATTGGAAATCCTATAAATATAGAAGAAATTTTACCATTTCAACACACCAATTCACTTTCTTATCTCCTTTCTCTAAACTTACTACGATCTTCCAAAGTCCTACTAAGCTTTCAATTTCAAATCCCAAGCCAGTTACAATCCTCTAGTCGATTTGTCAGTGCGATACGGTCTAGAAGTTCAGAGTGATTATAATCAAGAGGCATGATAGAAGTAAGACACTTCACAATTGAAGTTGTTCGAGTGCTTCGGATCAAAGCTTGCGTAAGCCAGTTACAATCCTCTAGTCAATTTGTCAGTGCGATACAGTCTAGAAGTTCAGAGTGATTGTAATCAAGAGGCTTGATAGAAGTAAGACACTTCACAATTGAAGTTGGTCGAGTGCTTCGGATCAAAGCTCACATTTGTAGAAGTTGTAAGGACTTCGTATGAAAACTTACGGTTTTTTCATAGTGGATTTCAACCGGGAGCTAGAATTCTCTCAACTGGATTAGTCCTCACAAGAGGGAGACCAGTATATATCGTCGTGTTTGAGTTTGCTCTTTTCACTTTACTTTACTTACTCATATATGTGATATATTTTTGTGATCATGCTGCTAACATTTTTTATAGTTAATATTCTACTGTCTACTCTATTCAACCCCCTCTAGAGTATATCGCTTTACATTTCATTCCTACAATTGGTATCAGAGCGAGTTATACAGGTATAGCGAGGTAACATTGTTATTATTTTCTTTATATATAAATGTTGTTACATAGATCACTATATCATATATGACAACTGTAAAATTCACAACTGAAGGCCAAGCCACGAACAGACCCCCACTATTTGATGGTACCAACTACACTTACTGAAAAACACATATGAGTTTCTTTTTGAATCTAGATTTTGACTTATGGTCAATTGTAGTTGACAGCTATAAAAAGCCTCTACGTATTCTTATTGATGAAAATTTGGTTGAAAAAGCACATGACAAGTATATTAATTTTGAAAAGAAAGAACCCAGTCTTGACGCACGTGCTATTAATGCTTTATTTTGTTCTTTAAATATTACTGAATTCAACAGGGTGTCTACATTCACAACATCTAATGAGGTATGGAAACTTCTCGAAGTTACTCATAAAGGCACGACGAAAGTCAAGGAATCCAAGATCAGTAGACTTACTCAAGAATATGAGACGTTCAAGATGAAGCCAAACGAATCTGTTACACAAATGTTCACAAGATTCCTGGATATTATAAAACGTTTGTCCTCCCTAGGCAAGGAATATAATAACCATGAGAAGATTCGCAAGGTGCTGCGAGCTCTCACAAAGAACTGGATTTCAAAGGCTACGACGATCGTTGAAGGAAACGACCTCACGACTATGTCTCTTGAAACTCTTACGAAAAAGCTACTCACTCACGAGCTGGAAATTCAAGACTTTGAAGATGCTGCACCAAAGGAAAAATCAATCGTCTTCAAAGCTCAACAACGGAGAACTGTTGAAGAAGACTTTGACGACAGTGATTCCGACACTGAGGATCAAGCTCTCCTAGTGAAGAAGTTCAAAAAGTTCATGAGGTTCAACCGAAGAACGAAGGAACACGATAGCAACAATAGCAACAATGAAGAAGATTCAATCTGCTACGGTTGCAAGAAGAAATGACACATCAAGAAGGACTGTCCGACAGTATCATCAACAACCAAGAAAGGCAACAAGTATGAAAAGAGTTACTTGAAAAAATCTACTTCCAGAAGATATGCCAACACAAGCATCTAGCATGAAAGCGAAACTAGCGACTCAGAAGATGAACAATCAGATGACGCTGCAAATGTATGCTTGATGGCATATGACCAGGTAAACACAAACCCCCTGTTTGATACATATGATGAATTTACCTTTGAACAGTTAGGTGAAGCTTTTAGTAACCTCTTAGATGACCACAAAAAACTACTTAGCAAGTACCAAAACTCTAAGAAGGTACTCAAAGAGTACAAAGGTAAAATAGTAAGACTTACCGACTTACTAGCTGAGGTTAGAAATAATGAAAACCCTAGTGAGACTGGTGAGCTTTCTTCTGTCAAAATTTAACTACACAAGACTACACGTTTATCCTAAAAAAATTCAAGACTATTGCTAAACTTGAGAAATATTTACTCAAAGAGAAGAAAAGCCATTACTGTACACTAGTCAGAAATGATGCACTTACAGCTGACTATAACACGCTTTATGACACCTCTAAAAGGTTGGAAATTAGGTTAGAAAAATAGTATATAGCTGCTGCTTCCTACCCGAACACGTGTCAATTACCGAAACATCGAAACACGGTCAAACCCAACATTGTCAGGCCAAACATAACCAAACCTTTGTCCAAGAAGAATAACCGACATGCATTCTACTACAAATATCCAACTAGAACACCAAAACCTACCAATCATGCACAACACTCTGCACTCAGCACTCAGTATGCTAGATGTCACTATTGTGGTACCATTTATCATATCTATACTACATGTAGAGCAAGAAGATTAGTTGATTTAAATATATGTGCATGGATACCAAAGACTAATATATCCGGACCCTATAAGAAATGGGTACCAAAAGTTTTATCTACAAATTTCTTTGTAAGTGGAACACCCTACTCATGCTAGAAGTAAGTGGATTCTCGACTGTGGTTGCTCACGATATATGACCGGTGATGCTTCTTTATTCGCAACACTATCAAATAAGAAAGAAGGATACGTCTCCTTCGATAACAACTTAAAAGGGTATATAGTAGGTATCGGCAACATTGGTAAGGCTACCTATCCTGTGATTGAAGATGTCGGTCTAGTAACTGAGTTAAAACATAACCTACTCAGCATAAGCCATTTAGCTAACTATGGTTATGGTATTAACTTTGTCAAAGACAAATGTACTATAGTTGATAGCTCAACTAGTAGTACTATCTTTGAAGGTATTAGGAAAGACAATATATATTTTGTCTATTTGTTAGAAGATGCTAACAAAGCAGGTAGATGGTTACTCGACAAGAACGATGAAAGTCAACTATGGCACATGAGACTCGATCATGCAAATATGGACACAATTTTAAGATTATCCATGAAGAAACGGGTACGAGACTTACCGGACATCGTCTTCAAGAAGGATATTGTATGTAGTGAATGTGAAAATAACAAAGCTACCCGATCCACTTTTAAGTCCAAAAATGCTATAAGTACCACTAGACCTTTATAATTACTGCATATGGATCTATTTTGACCTAGTATAATTGCTAGCCTAGGTGGTAAGTTATGTGCTTTTATAATAGTAGATGATTTCTCTAGATACACGTGGGTATATTTTCTTGCATGCGAGAATGATGCATTATCTGAATTCGTCACATTTTCTAAGAAAGTTTAAAATGAGAAAGGATTCATGATCACTCGTATTCGAAGTAATCATGGCGGCAAATTCGAGAATGTAGAGTTTGAACAATTTTGTGACACCTGAATATTTGCACGAGTTCTCATGCCCTAGGACTCTACAACAAAATAGAGTTGTGGAACCTAAGAACAGAACTCTATCTGAATGGCTAGAGTAATGTTGAATCAATTTAGTCTACCGAAATATTTCTGGACAGAAGTTGTCAATACAGCTTTTTATGTTCTCAATAGGGTTCTAATTCGACCTAAATCGAAGAAGACTCCCTATGAGTTATGCTTTGATAGAATAGCCATAGTTTCTAATTTCAAAATCTTTGGTTGTAAATATTTTATTCTAATACTAAAGATAATTTGGTCAAATTTGACGAAAAGGCTGATGAGGGTATATTTTCAAGTTATGCGGCCAAAAACAAAGGGTATCGAGTCTTCAACAAAAAGTCAATGATCATCAAATAATCAATTGAATGCACCTTTGACGAATTAAACCAACAGACGATCAACGAAGCAAGGCGTCTACAGAACCGGAAACCAGAACCAGCTACCTTGAAAGTCTGCCAAAAAGAATGAAGTTTATGGCTGACTACCCTAAGGACCTGGTAATAGATGAGATCACCCAGGGCGTAAGTACTCGTTCCTCTACATGAGATATAGCTTCTTGTGTTGCATTTATTTCACAGTTAGAACCTAAGACTATTGAAGAAGCATGTAGTGATAACTATTGGTTAGATGCTGTGTAAGAGGAACTAAACCAATTTGAACGGAACCAAGTTTGGAAACTTGTTTTCAAGTCCATTGATCATCTGGTCATTGGCATCCGTTAGGTATTCCGAAATAAATTAAATGAGAATGGTTTATTCATTCATAACAAGGCTCGACTCGTAGCTCAAGGATACAACCAAGAGAAAGGTATCGACTACGATGAGACCTATGCCTCAGTTGCGAGATTAGAATCCATTCGCATGTTATGTGCATTTGCATATTTTCATAACTTTAAACTTTTTTAAATGGATATAAAGAGTACTTTTCTTAATGGTTTCATAAAATAAGAAGTTTATGTAGCTCAACTTCCAAGTTTTATTGATTTCAAAAATTTTGATTATGTATTCAAGTTGAAGAAGCCCGATACGGTTTGAAACAAGCCCCTCATGCTTGGTACGACTGTTTAAGCTCTTTTCTACTTGATAATAATTTTTTAAAAGGCAAGGTTGACACTACATTGTTCAAAGTCTTTAAATAAAAATCTTCTTCTAATTCAAATTTATGTTGATGATATTATCTTTGGATCTACTGATGAATCTCTCTGTCAAGAATTCTCTAAGTGTATGCAGAATGAGTTTGAGATGAGCATGATAGAAGAATTAAAATTCTTCCTTGGACTGTAAATCAAACAAACCAATAATGGGACGTTCATCAACCAAGCCAAGTACACAAAAGATTTGCTAATGAAGTTCGATCTGAAATCTGTCAAATCCCTTGGCACTCCAATGGCAACTTCAACCAAGCTCGATCACTACAAGAAAAATGATCATTTACGGCACGCAAAGCACGCCATAAAAGATCTTTCACGGCGTACATGTTGGTGCCGTAAAAGGCCATGCCGTAAATGACCATATTATTTACAACATGCGTTTGAACGCTGTAAATGACCATATTATTTACGACATGTATTTGAACGCTGTAAATGACCCTCTCCTTTTTTTTACAGCGCACATTCGAACGCTGTAAATGACCATCTCCATCTTTTTTACAACGCACATTCGAATGCTGTAAATGACGGTTAGAAATGGAAAAAAATATTAAAAAAATTTGTGGCCATATTGAGCCTAAAAATCAAATTTATTTTCTTAGACATTAATGATATGTTGGGCATTAACCCTCAGAATTTTGGATTATCTTTTTTTACTACAATTATATGGCCATGACTTATGTGTGCACAAGCTTTTTCTATTCAAGTGCTGCTAAAAACGTATGCAACCATAAGTAGCAACAAAGTTTTCTCATTATTTCTTGAATGTACAATATTTTTGCTTTGTAAAAAAATTACTACGACACACTGAATCCTTCCATATATCATGATATTTTTGTGTCCCTAGAACATCGGTTACAGGAAACAAACAAATCTTACAAATCATTGCAACCAAAAATACAGTAGAAGCGGCAAAAAAAACAATATTCCTCTATCTCCTAGAGGATATTAAGTAGGCTACAATCTGAACCAACTATCACCTCGCCTTCATTGACTTGTGGAAGAGCATCCCCGACAGGTTGATTAGCATGGAGTTATAGCCCTTCTCAAGGGTGTAGTAGCATTGCTTCAGTTCCTCTATTATGTAGGAGGCATCTCGTCTTTGCAAATATAGATAGGAGTGGAACATTAAACACATATTAAACCCATCAAAAAAATAGGGTTGGTCGAATGGTCAATATATATATACAAATGATTTACTAAATTAAAATTGCTAATTAATTATAACTTATTGTTTCATTTGTTGGTAGGCGTTGATGGTGTGGCCGTCCCAGGAGTTTTAGAGCAGAGACGACAAGTTGTTGGCTGCCGGCTTCTTTGCCGTGGGTGGCTTCGGGCATGAATTCCTTGAGCAGGAGCCTTCAGAGACGGGAGCTGATGCCGTCTATCACACCGCGCGTACGACACCAGCGTCCAGTCCATCAGCGGGTACCCTGCGCTGCCGACGACCCACGTATCATTCATCGCCCCGACGGTCGTGCGCTGGACGATGCCGACTTCTCGAGGACCTGCTCGTCCGGCATCGACCTGGGCCAGCCGATGCAGACGTCGGTGAAGGCCCCGACCGGAACTCAGCTTCCTGGAAGTCCGGGTGGTTGCAACTATCCCACCACGTGGTGGATCGTTCCTTCACCCTCGACGAGATCGAAGGGCCCTTCGAGGGAGAGAAATTGCAATTGCATTGAGGAGTTTGATTTAGAGAGGGATGAGAGTTAGAAATGATGAGAGTCCTCTCTCTCTTGTACCAGGTTCAGTTTTATGAGGGAAATAAAATTTTGAATGAAAAAGAGGGAAATGAAAATTTAAATGAAAAGAAGGAAATAAAAACTTGAATGAAAAGAGGGAAAGGAAAATTTGAATTTATAAGAGGGAAAGAAAATTTTGAATGAAAAGTGTATAGAGGGAAATGAAAGCTTGAGTGAAAACATAAAGATTCGTTTTCAAAAATTGGACATATTCCAATGACATATTCCAATAAATAATTTATCCTCAAAATATTATCATTATATCCCTTAAGAATATAATTTTTTTATACTATATATATTTTAAAATTCTTATTTATTTATTGTTTATTGTTTTGGTTTTTTAGTTTTTTATTCTTGTTTTCATTTGTTTAGAAAAAATTAAATAGTTTTCCTTTTTTTCATTTTTTTAAGAATGATTTTTGTTTTTGTTTTTGTTTTTTCGTTTTTTGTTTTATTGTTGCTTTTTTGTCTTTTTAGTTTTTTTGTTTTTGTTTTTTGTTTTTTGTTTTTGTTTTTGTTTTTTTTGTTTTTTTTTTGTTTTTTTGTTTTTTTGTTTTTTGTTTTTGTTTTTTTGTTTTTTGGTTTTTTTGTTTTTTTATTTTTTTGTTTTTTATTTTTTATTTTTTTGTTTTTTGTTTTTTGTTTTTTGTTTTTGTTTTTGTTTTGGTTTTTTTGTATTTTGTTATTTTGCTTTTTTTATTATTTTGTTTTTTTTAGTTTTTATTGTATTTTATTGTATTTTATTGTTTTCTTGTTTTTTCTTGTTTTTTTTAAAGATTTTTGTTGTTGCTTTATCATATTTTGTTCTTTTTATTTTTATTTTTTACCTGAAATATTTGAGAGGGAAACTAAATTATTAATAAACAATTACAATTATTTACAACACTAAAAAATGCTTGTCGTAAATGAGTCTTCAATTACAACGTGCACAAATGCATATTGTAAATGAGTCTTCAATTACAACGCACAAAAATGCATGCCGTAAACGAGTCTTCAATTACAACGCACAAAAATACATGTCGTAAATGAGTCTTCAATTACAACGCACAAAAATGCATGCCGTAAATGAGTCTTTAATTACGGCCTGCATGTCAAACACGTCGTAAAAGAGGCAAAAAATAACTCTTTTACGGCACACATATTTGTACGCTGTAAAAGGGTATCATTTACAACGCGCAGCTACCGCGCGCCGTAAATTGCGTGCCGTAAATACTACATTTTCTTGTAGTGGATGTAGATGAACAAGGCAAACTTGTTGACATACGTAAGTATCGAGGTATGATTGTAGTTTACTCTATTTAACTGCTAGTCGTACTGATATAATATTTAGTGTTTGCTTGTGTGCAAGATTTCAAGCTAACCCTAAGAAATCACACATGTGCACAGTTAAGCGTATCTTTTCATACCTTCAAGGCACTTCTTCTGTCAGCTTATGGTATCCCAAAACCACATCTTTGACCTAGCCGATTATTCGAATGCTGATTTTGCTGGATGCAAAGTGGATAGAAAAGCACTAGCGACATGTGTCATTTTCTAGGTAAGGCTATAGTCTCTTGGTTTTAAAAAAACAAAATTTTGTTGCATTATCAACTACTGAGGCTGAGTATATCGCCGTAGGACGTTGTTGTGTACAAATTTTGTTGGTAAAACAAACCTTAGAAGACTTTGATTTACACTACACACACATACCCATTTTATGAGACAACACTAGCACTATCAACTTGACTAAGAATCATGTATGTCACTCTCGCACTAAGCATATTAAGATTCGACATCATTTTCTTAGAGACCATCAAGCAAATGGAGATATCAATTTAGAATATGTAGACACAGAGAAACAATTGGCTGACATCTCTACAAAATCTTTAGCGAAAGATCAATTCAATTATTTACGTTAAAGATTAGAAATTTTAGATGTCAATAATATAAATTGATTTTATCTTATTAATTATCTTTCTATATGCAAAAACTATTTTCGAGACAAGCCTACAAAGGACTTGTCGATCTATCACCATGGTTACGACTAAAGCGAAATGGTATTTAAGTGTTCCTCGGTGAACCTCCGTTAGCTGGGACAGTACCTCTACAGCTAATCTGAGACAGTCATTGCATAACAAAATTTAATTCATAAAATAATTTTAATTATATTAATTAAAATTTAAAATTAATATTTTTAGAATTAAATAATTGAAAGAAAAAAATACAAAGTGACATTTGAATTCTGCGAAAAATTACCTCAACAGAGTTCTTGGCAAACGCGGCCCGAGTTCGGCCCAAACTCAGTTGTTGTCGAGTTTTAAACAGAACCTGAATGGCCCCCACTTGTATTTTTTTCTTCCTTCTCCTCCAAATAGAAGCACAGCAACCGCAAAAATACCCTAAATCCTAGTGTTTCATCTCTTGATTCCTTCCTACTCCTTTGGACTTTTGCTTCAAAACTTTAGATTTGGACGTAGAATCTTCTTCTCTTCCACATACTCTATTTTGAGAAGGAATAATCTCTTATATCTCTCTGTTTCTTAATTTTTTAACTTCATAGAAATTTTCTATTTTCCATTGAAAGTCATGCCTAGAATCAATAATCCTTTCAAGAGAAACAAGACGGCTAGTGAAGAAGCCTCATCTTCTGATCCTATACAAAGATCTCTCTTTCGCCCGTCCAAACGGACGACGTGGCATTCAATGAGTTTTTCTTTGAAACTCGAGAACAATCTTTGTTATGGTATGCAGATTTTCAATTCGCAATATTTGTCCCGGCGCACCGATAAAGTAGACGATCGTTCCGTCTCACAAACCTTATTTTGAAGCTTTGGGATTGCATAATCTTGTTACACATTCATTTCCTATTGCCACAAGTACAATTCGGCTATTTTACTTCAATTTTACTTTAGCTGATAATGATTATCTTTTGAAAAGCCGTCTCGCCGGCATTGATATTCAATTCAATGATAACGATTTAGCGACAATCCTACAAATTCCAAACGTAGGTGAGCCGCTTGTCGATATCACTAATTTTGAATTCCCTAATGACATGACTTTGAATAACTTTAAGAATCAACTTTGTGCTCCTGATCTCGTCCGCCCCGGCAAGTTCAGAGCCATATACTTGAACTTGTTGTTCTATGAGTTACATCGGATTATCTATTCCACTATACTACCTAAGTCCATCTCAAAAGACGATGTAACTAGTTTTGAATTGTCTACTACCTATCACATTCATCATGGGATTCCTTTTTCTATCCCTAAGACTATTATCCAACTGATAGCTAGGTGTCGCGAGAGGAACATGAATCTTCTCTATGCGGTGATCCTTCCTATCATCTTTCAGCATTTTGAGATTGACTTCTCCTTTTGTGCTCGTGACTCTGAGCCTAAGCATCTACAGCTATCTTATCGCAGTGCCTCTGTTCCTCCTGCTCGTCCTACTATACCACCTCCTCTACCTCAGACTTAAACTATGTTATTTGAGGGCCTCCATTAATGTTTGGATGATATATGGCGTGCTCAGCTGGATGAGCACAACTCTTTGTGAGTGTTTGTGACCGAGACATTGAGGGAACAAGAGTTCCGTGATGCCAGTCGGTTTTAGGCACTTGTAAATTCTTTTGCGGATCTTCGTTTTGCTTAGACTGGTCAGTATGCCAGTTCTCTTCTATAAGATACTAGTGTCTCTGGTTACTGCTATGAGGATGAGGCGGTTCATCACTACTTCAACCCCGGTAATACCTATGATTGGTACTGTGGTTCTGGTGCTACTCCACATCCATCTCATGGAGCTGGCACTTCTGGTGCTGGTCCTTTTGGACATGGTGCTGATGTTGATCGCGCTGATGATGATGAGGACTTGATCTAGACGCTACAGTTCTTTTGTCTATATGTTATCTTTTTAGACTCTGTTTATGTCTATGTATTCTTGGAATATTCCTACATTCCAAGATAGTATTACTTTCTTTTATGCACATCTACGACCATTTGAGATGCTAAGTTGGTTATTCTAATTTATTTTATTATTATGTATTTTCATTTCAATATTTATTGTCTCTTTTGGTATACACTTATGCTTAACATTATCTTTTAGCTACTGTTTCAAATCATAAACTGCCTATAAAATTTGTTCATTTTCTTTATATTATCTCTGCGTTTCTTCACTGTTTGTTTCTGAAGCATAAATTGTGAGGGAGCTTATCTCTTTGCAATTATTTTGCTACGTGACAACGGAGGAGAAAATGATCTAACATCTTTTTCAGGATATTCTACCAAGATGAGACAATACCAAATAAGACAGTACCAAACAAATATTTTGATAATTTTTGTTCAAAATTAAGACCAAGATGTTATATCGGTCAAGGTTTGTCAATTATCAAAATAGAAGAGATTGTTGGCCTATTGGTCATGGTTGAACCGGATTTTAATAATTGATCTAACTTTGTCTCGTAATAAGGGCTACTTGGACGAACTGCTACAAATTGTGTCTGCTACCATTCAAGACTTTGGAACTTGGAGCTGTATTTGTCATCGTGTTTGTATTTCAATTATCAATGTATTTTCACATTTTATTATGTATAGAAAAAAAATTGTAAACTGCGTCGTACTAGCAAATAGGCTACCCAAGAAACGTTTTCAAAATACCTTTTCATTTTGAAAGCAAGCCCACTCACAAAGCCCAAACTACCTCCTAACTGATTGACCTTTCAAAAGCCCAAAACTTGAGTTGTCAACCCAAATAAAACCTATTCTGGCCTAGCAAAATTTGCCACAAATTTGCCTCGAATTCGGCCCGGGTTCGGCTAGTGGAACATTACTTTTTAAACTCAGTCTTCCTGCAGTTACAGATCCAACGACTATATGCCAAGATTCTCTCATAGAATTCTGTCTAAATTCTGTCTGAATTTTGTCAGAATACTGCCCGAATTCTCCCTTTGGAACTATAAATAGAGAAGAAATGCTACCATTTTAATACACCAATTCATTTTCTTATCTCTTCTCTCTAAGCTTACTACGACCTTCCAAAGCCCTACTAAGCTTTCAATTTCAAATCCCAAACCAGTTACAATCCTCTAGTCGATTTGCCAGTGCGGTACGGTCTAAAAGTTCAGAGTGATTATAACCAAGAGACTTGATAGAAGTAAGACACTTTGTAGTGACCCATCCCTACATCATGTCCCATTTTCATCCATAGGGTTCGCGAGAAAGGAACATTGTCGCTACCGATTCAGTTGGAACCGATAGATCGTGATCGATTGAATCGATCGAACGAAAATGATTTAATTAAGATCCTTTTTTCGTTATGGAAATGCTTCTTCAGAATCAAGTCCCATATTCAACGGGTTGTGTCTCGAGGATAGACTCTACGGCTGAGTCGGAAGAGACCTCCTGTTGCTCTGTTTTTCATGCCACACTTGCTCTTTGGCTTTGGTTTTCGTGAATGCATTTTCGTGAATATTTTTGATGGTTTTTATGGCTTGCATTTTCAAACTTCGCATTCGTATCAAAACTCCTTGAATGGCACAGTGTTCTAATCGGTTGCTTGTTCGATTTCAGGTGATCGTGTAGGCGACGTCTAAGCGTAGCCAACCAGTCTCTCTTCTCAAGTAAAGACTAAGGCGAGTGGCTGACCTCCGTCCTCTCGACCCTCTGGTTTCAAATCAAATATGAAGCACAAAATGCATGATTGTATTCATAGTATGGAATCAATAACTTATGGCACAATTCTTTATGAAACACTTGCTATAGAACTGTTATACATGAAACTAATGCATGTTTTCTTATGACACATTTACTTAGTCCTATGCAAAATAAGGATTGAATCGATTAACGAGTATCACAACGATAAAGCTAAGTGCATAAGAAGAATATTACAGTCATTGGACAACTTGTGCTCATGGTGTAGTTTCCTCGAACGGTTGCCTAGGCCAAGGAACCAATTCGGCTTGGGAGAAAAAATAATAGGAAGTGCCAGCAGAACTGGCGAGGGTGATTTGGAAACTTTGCATAGGGCTCGCTACCCTCGCGAAAGGGTCACCGTCTAACCCAGCTATAGTCCATGATGGCTTGACATTGTCAGTGACCTTCACACCCATTCACTGCTTGAACTAATACTCGTGACATGGGATGAATATGGATAGCTGCTCAATGTATAAGATTTTTATATGCTTGCCTCTTAACATGTTAACATGCAAATCGATCAAGATGGTTAAAGATCACCAAATAGCTAACATGTTTTATAAAACTGCTTGAATAAATTGAGAGCTTGGGTTTTAAATTAGCCACTTGTCAGTACATGTGATCGTACTGACCTTCGCTTTCTGCAGGTGCTACGAACCAGGAGGAACGTGCCAACTAGCCAAGGCGACGTTCGTATTTTGAAGCTTCGCCGCACGTCGGAGACTTTCACTGAACAAACTTTTGAAGACTCTCTGCAACAGTCCAAGAAGATGTCTCGACTTCCCTCCATCCTAGGTGGCTAGAATACTTTTGTTATAAATTGAGGGATGTAATATGGAACGACTATCTCATCGGCATTTATTTTGTAATCGAGTCATGTTCTAAGCCCGTGCGGCATGATTGTAATAGAGTCTTGTAGTATGATGTTTATTATCAATAAAATGTAAAACTTCTCTGTCTTAATGTGTGTTGTTCAATTTCTCTGCGTACACTCTTAGATGTTGTGTTTCGGATAACCTTATGACTATGCGTGTGCAATCGCAACCTAGGTTCGTACGACATCATGCCCGGGGTACGACTATCGATTCTTCGAATCGAGACATGACATAATGGTATCAGAGCATGGCTTTACGTCCTTGGCCTCTAGTCTTGAGTCTCTAGTCTCGAATCGTTGACCTTGTGTCGATGAGATGAGTTGTTCCATATGGTGAACCCAGGACATTTTCTGAAACTAACGAGAGTTGTCTTTTATCCCAGAAGTTACGGAACCTCCGACAGAGGATGAGGCGAGCACTTCCGGCAGCTCGAGTAGTTTCGAAGCGAGTCTTCCGTCAAGCCGATGGGGAGGATACCTTCCGCAGCCGGTCCATCTGGCAATCCTATGGAGAGATGTTGTATATGCTCGAAATACAGCAGAGGCAGGCCGCAGCATTCTAACAAGAAAGCAAAAGCTGTGCCTACAGTTCGAAAGGCAACAGGCCCAATTTGAAGGCCGGTTCGTAGCGCAATTCAAGATACAGCAAGGGCAACTTGATACGCTACGATAGTTAGTGTAAACGGTCGTGGCCAACGGGAATTTTGCAACCCGTACTGTCGAACCTGTGATACGACCCACTGAAGTCGTACCCAGGGAGACTTCGCCTCAGCTTGTACCGCTAGAGAATAACACCTTCGACATCACCAACTTCAAGATAGCATTTCACACTTCCTTCTTCGGCACTGAAGACCCGTCTCTCGTGATCGATTGGCTAGAAAAGATCGAAGATAATTTTGAGCTCCTCGGCATCGATGAAGCCAAGAAAGTCACTTGTGCTCAACTTTAACTTCGGTTGAACGTGCATAACTGGTGGGCCGTATAAAAGCAAGCAATCCATTGCAATGAATCTACCGTACCGATCTCTTGGGCTACATTTCGTAAGGCCTTCGAAGTCGAGTATCGGCCAGCAGCGATTCGTCAGGCGAAAGAGTACGAGTTCATACAGCTGAAGCAGGAAAACATGACAGTACGCAGTATGCTACAGAATTCAATAAGCTGGCCCGATTTGCTAGGGTCTATCTGCCAACAGCGACGAGTCGAGCATGAATATTTGAAGTGGGCCTATGGCCTTTTATTTTTGCTCATATGATTGTTCCACAATACCAGACAATGGGGAATCGCTCAATCATGCCCTCCGCCTCGAGCCTCAATACCCTTCATTCGTTAATGGTGCTACATATACTTATAATCACAAGTGCCAGGGTAATACAGGAGGTAACGATGCACACAAGTATCTAAACCACGATAAAGGAGGCGACAACCAGGAAAGGGACCGAATAGTCTACGATTATTGCCACAAGGAGGGGCACGTGGTGAACGAATATTGTATGAAAAGTGGAGCATGCTTCGTGCGCGGTCGAGTAGGGCACGTCGCACGCAACTACCCTGAAGGTGGGTTGAACCAACGCCCTCTGCGATCATAGTACCAGCAGAACCGAGGCCAAGCACATCGGGCTCCTCAAGCCGCGCAACCTAATGGCCAAGACCACTGTTCTAATTCCCAGGGATGAGTGTATGCCATGACCAGAGATAAAGCATTCACATCTGACACAGTCATGATAGGTACACTACTTTCAATAACAAACATGTTCGTGTACTGTTTGATTCAGGTCCTATGCATAGTTTTATATCGACGAACTTTTTTGTCGAGCAAAATTTTCTATGATACCTCTAGGCCTCGATCTTAGTGTAAATGTACCGTCGGGCACGTCACTACTTGCATACTTAGGCTACAGAGATGGCATCATCTGTATTAGAGGTTAATAAGTGTATCATAATGCGATAGTTCTTGATATTAAGGACGACAACATCATACTGGAAATGGATTGGCTCGGCGCTTACAATGCCACCATCGACTACACAGGAAATATGGCCCCTTCTGTATACCTCGAGTGCCAGAATTCTGCTATTCATGTGGTGAAGCGTCGCCGACCTGCATGGTGATCTCGATAATATCTGTTCGAAGGATGCTGCATTTCGGATGTGAAGATTATTTAGCATCCGTTTGAGACAAGCGACAGGATGGTACAAACGTGGGTCAGACCGACGTTGTGGCAAAATTTCCAGGCGTGTTTCGGACGAGCTGTCCGACATACCACTTGATCGAGAGATCGAGTTCCCATCGCACATTTTTTTGACACCCGACCGATCTCCAAAGCTCCATATAGAATGGCCCCCTGCAGAGCTAAAGGAACTCAAAGTCCAGTTATAAGAGCTGCTTGACAAGGGATTCATACGACCTAGCGTCTCGCCATGGGAAGCACCCGTGTTGTTTGTCAAGAAAAAGGATGGCACAGTGCATCTTGCATCGTCTACGGAGAGCTGAACAAGGCTACCGTCCAGACCAAATATCCATTACCCCCGTATAGATGACCTATTCAATCAGTTATAGGGAGCCTCAATATTTTCCAAAATTGAACTTCGATCGGGTTACCAACAAATCAAGATCAAGCCATATGATGTGTCGAAGTCAACCTTTCGCACTCGATACGGCCATTACGAGTTCCTGGTAATGGCGTTCGGCCTAACGAACGCCCCCGTTACCTTCATGGATCTAATGAATCGGGTGTTTTGACCTATCCTTGACAAGTTCGTAGTAGCTTTCATTGACGATATACTTGTCTACTCGAAGGATAAGCGGCAACACGTTAAGCACCTGCGGACCGTGCTTCAGACTCTTCATAAAAATTAGTTGTATGCGAAGCGGAGCAAGTGTGAATTCTAGCTGAGCAGCTTATCGTTCCTTGGGCACATCATTTTCGCTAAAGGTATTTCCATCGATCCAAAGAAAGTTGAAGCCGTTGTTGATTGGAAATGGTCTGCGTCAGTCTGCGAGATTCGTAGCTTCTATGGCTTGACAGGATACCACAGACACTTCGTGAAGGACTTCATGAAGATTGCATCTTCTCTATCTCGCCACACTCAGAAAGGAGTCGTGTTTGAATGGTCAGACGACTGTGAAGTTTCCTTCCAGAAATTAAAGCAACGGCTCGTCTTGGTCCCGATACTCACACTTCCAGAAGGGATTGAGAGATTCGATATTTTCAGTGATGCTTTTGGTCAGGGTTTGGGGTGTGTGCTGACGCAACAGAATAAGGTGATATCTTTTGCTTCCCGATAGCTAAAGCCGCACGAGAAGAACTATCCCACTTATGACCTAGAGTTAGCGGCGATTATCTTCGCATTAAAACTGTAGCGACACTACCTTATGATGTAGCGTGCAAGAGTTATATGGATCACAAGAGCCTCAAGTATCTATTCACTCAAAAGTAGCTGAACTTGCAGCAAAGGCGTCGACTTGAACTAATCAAAGATTATGACTTGACTATTGACTATACGCTGGGCAAGGAAAATATTGTGGCAGACACTCTGAGTCGAAAATACATTGCCTCGTTATCCATTGATAGCAGATTACTACGGGACCTAGAAGAGATGGGCATCGACCTTCGGGTTTGATTCAAGGGTGTGTAGTTGGCGTAGTTGCAGTTAGAGCTGAGCTTACGAGAAAAGGTCAAGACCGCTCAGAAGGACGATCCGTACCTAAAAAAGACAATAAGTAGAACGAACGACTTTACAGAAGATAAAACCGGCATGCTTCAATTGAAGGGTAGGCTATGCGTTCTGGATGATACAGAACTTAGAAAGAAAATATTGATAGAAGTGCACTATAAGAAGTACTCCTTGCATCCAGGTAGCACCAAGATGTACAAGGATCTCCACACGACCTTCTGGTGGCACAGAATAAAGAGGGATATGGTACTCTTCGTATTGCAATGCATGGACTGTCAGCAAGTGAAAGTTAAGCATCAAAGGTCGGACGGGAAGATGCAGAACCTGGCAATTCTAGAATGGAAGTGGGAGCACGTGTGCATGGATTTTATTGTTGGTCTGCCGCAGATGCCACAGGAAAATGATGCCATGTGGGTCATTATCGATCGATTAACCAAGTCAGCGTATTTCATTGCCATCAAAGTTACTTGGAGCGTCGACCGCCTAGCTTAAATTTATCTTGATGAGATAGTACTGCTGCATGGAGTTCCAGTTTCAATCGTCTCTGATCGGGATATACAGTATCTATTGCGCTTTTGTAGTAGCATTCAGTCGGCTCTAGGTACCAAGTTGAACTTTAGCTCGGCTTACCACCTACAGACCGACGGCCAAACGGAGCGCATGAATCAGATTCTCGAAGACATGCTACAGCTCTGCGCAATTGACTTCAAGTCGAGTTGGGATGTCTATTTACCTCTGGCCAAATTTGTATACAATAATAGTTATCAATCTAGCATTCAGATGGCACCGTATGAAGCCTTATACGAACGAAAGTATAGATCACCCATGGGACAAAATCGGAGAGCGGTAGATTCTCGTCCCGGAGCTAGTGGAATAGACTGTACAAAAATTTTGGCTCATTCAAAAAAGATTGAAGACTGCACAGAGTCGACAAAAAAGCTACGCCGATATCCATCTCGACCCCTCGAGTTTCTAGAAGGCGATCACGTATTTCTTAAAGTGACGCCCATGCGAGGAGTTACCCGATTTGGTGCGAAGAGAAAGTTGAGTTCGAGATTCGTTGGGCCTTTAGAAATACTCAAACGAGTCGCCCCAGTGGCTTAACCAAATTGCCCTATCGCCAGCGCTAGCGGGTGTGCACGATGTCTTCCATGTCTTTCAGTTACGAAAGTACATACACGATTCAAGCCATGTGGCTGACTTATCATATGTTAAAGTGCCGGTCCAAATCTTAGAGCGCAAGGATAAACTGCTTCGGAATCAAGTGATCCCTCTCGTCCGCGTGCTCTAGAGTAATCATTCGGTCGAGGAATCGACCTGGAAACTTGAATCGGAGATGAAGGAATTTTTTTTTATTGTTCTCTTAGAGGTAGTATCACCCTCATTTCACGTATTTTCTGTATTTCATATTTATACTCATATCTGGATTTTGGCATGTATTTTTTTATTTTTCTCAACTTGTGGGATTTCGGTATTTCCCGTATTTTGGGTTTTGGCATGGCTCGATTTTATTTGGATTGGTTCAGTTTTATGTGAGTTGGATCACCTTAAGCCTATGCTACACCCTCAACCCACCACAACTCACCCTCTTTATAACCCCCACCTACCACTCTCTCTCCTCATAACTTCCACCATTAATTTCCTTCTTCTTCTTCTTCTCCTTCCTCCACAACTCTCCTAACCCTAGGCAAGTGTACCTTGCCACTTCATGAGAGCCCTACTTTCTTGGTTCATTTGCTAGATTAGGACATGGTGATCAACATTAGAACTTGGGTTTTTGTGATTTGGAGCCTCCATTGTGATAGATCTAAAGTTATTTCCATTTTCGGTTTTTACATGGTTTGAGCTTCTTAAGTTGGATTTTATGGGTTTTTGATGTTTCCATGTGGTAGAGCATTCAGTTTCACTCTAGTTGAAACTTCGGAAATCCGGATTTGGAGTTCGGATGACCAAGTTCTGAACTTTTGAAGCTTGGATTCTACCATGGTATTCTTGCTGTTTGGAGAAGACAGTGAGCAGTATGCAGAGCTGTTTAGCTTACGCACACTGAGCTGCGCGCTCTTTAGCGTGCGTACGCAGACTTGAGTACGCTTCATGTTGGAAGCGTGTCTCCCTGTAGCGTGCGTGACTTTTCACCTACGCTGCTTCCTGTAGCGTGCGTGACTTTTCACCTACGCTGCTCTCTCAGCGTGCATGACTTTTCACCTACGCTGCTCCCTGTAGCGTGCGTGACTTTTCACCTACGCTGCTCCCTGTAGCGTGCTGACTTTTCACTTACGCTGCTCTCTCAGCGTGCATGACTTTTCACGTACATTGCTCTCTCAGCGTGCGTGACTTTTCACCTACGCTGCTCCCTGTAGCGTGCGTGACTTTTCACCTACGCTGCTCCCTGTAGCGTGCGTAACTTTTCACGTACATTGCTCTCTCAGCGTGCGTGACTTTTCACCTACGCTGCTCCCTGTAGCGTGCGTGACTTTTCACGTACATTGCTCTCTCAGCGTGCGTGACTTTTCACCTACGCTGCTCCCTGTAGCGTGCGTGACTTTCACCTACGCTGCTCCCCTGACCCCCTTGCTTAACCGATTGGCTCTTGGAGTTTTGGTCTTATTTCTTTAAGCTTGGCTCTTCTATAGCCCTATATATTGATATTTTATCAGATATTTTACGCCCATTTTATATCCTTACGCCTTTTGTCATGAACTTGATTTTACTTAATATGTTAGGAATGACTATTGTACATGGTATGATATGACAAGGAACTAGCATAACACGATAGTGACCCGTGGTGGTGCACTCCCGACATGACCAACCTGACATGATAGTGGCCCGTCATGGCGCACTCCTGACAAGTACCCTGACATGATTTATCTTGATAATTTAACTTGACCTGCCTTGACACCGTGGGTGGTTCTTCTTGCTTGCTTGTTAAATCCACTTGTCCTGTCTTGCATCATGTCTAGGAGGGGACTCCTGAGTACCACGGTCAGGAGTACCTACTAAAATGGATTAAGGTTAATAACTAGAATAACTCAGTAGTCATGAAGAGATGACACAGCTACAGGCAATCCCGTTACCTGGGCGCTCTTGGGATCTGTAGCCTGCCGTCGAGTAGGACACATTTTCAGCGCACCGTCGAGTGTTGCACCCTCTAAGTCACCTAAGGGTACATATGTCTCCTGGACGATGTACCAACCTGAATGCAACCCTAATCTTTCGTCCTGGGTAGCCTGGATGGTCTGCAGGGCTTGTGGCTGTGGAACAATCTCACTGCATCTTGTTAGTAATTAGGCTTGTGATAACCCTAGTTAGTTAAAGTAGTAAGCCGTAGAATCTGCTTGGCCGTAATTGATTGAATAAGGTATAACCAGTTTAGCCATGTCTTGATCCAGTACAAGATTGCTCCCTGCCTTGATTTCTTACATTATTATCTTGTCGATAAATGGTGGGAAACCAAGTTCTGTTCAGATAAAGGGTTACAACCCCGGTCCTTGTTTGGTTTACGGGTTGTAACCTGGTTATCGGAATAGTCCCATGGTTATCTCGTCGTATATCACCCTGCCATGTTTTCGTAAATTCTAGTCTTAATATTATATTTTTCTTGTGCTGGTTGCTGGCTTTTTGTTCTTATTTCGTGGCCCCCTTGTGGCACGTGCTCTTTCTGGGGTTGACCCAGCTGGTTTTGTGTGGCCAGATTTTGGAGCAGCTTTCGAGGATCTACCAAGCTTCCAGCCCGATGGTGGCGACTAGAAGGAACCCGGGCTACGAGTGGGTTTTCTATTTTGCTTCGCTCACTCTATTGTAAAACTATTCTTTTGAGGCGTTTAGACGACGAGCACCTGTTAGCTCGATACACTTTACTTACTGTCTGCCTACGGGCTGTAAACATGATTAACAAATCCTAGGGTTGATCATGTATGACTTAACTCTTGCTAGTCCTAACATTTTGTAATGACTAGCTTCATGATCAGCTGAATATGTGATATTTGGGACGCCTTATTATTGTATATTTAATGATCATACATCTTGTAATTATATTACTTGCTTGAGATTGAGACAATAGGCTTGACCTTAAGAGACTGTTGGCTTGTAGTAAATCCTCATATTTCTAGACAGCCGTGACCGTATATCGAGGTGGATTCCATTTCAATATACGTAGCTGGCTATGTCTGCCCCCGCTCTCCAGTATTCTGGTTCTTGGGTGTGACATGGTTTAAGTGGTGGCCCATGCAGGTCTTGTCAATCAAGAAATGTGAGGGTTTACCGAATAGATGTCTCAATCAGTATTCGCCCTTGATCTTCGCCCGTATTTTCAAATCCCTGAAATTCTTGACCTGATTACATGCTTGTATCGTTGATCTGTCCTGGTCCTTCCTTATTGTTTTCCTGTGTCGTCTTCTTCAGTGGTACTGTACCTGACCCTGCCGATCAGCAAGAAGGAGCACCTCCTGTGGGCCAGCAGCAACCCGGAGATCAAGCCCAGCATTCCGGGGTAGCCTCCAGAGTTGTGCCTACTGGAGGAGAGTCACCAGTTCGGCCCGTCCAGCCCGCAGAGCCAGATGATGGTACCTTAGTAGGCCTCATCAGAACCTTGATAGCTTCCCAGGATCGTCGAAGCGACGCCCTGTACCAGACAGTTCAAGATGCTTTGACCCGAGGCGGACATCCAGGGAACCAGGCGGCCAACAGCTTCAAGCGCTTGAACCCTCCTTTCTTCGACGGCACCGCGGATGCGATTGCCGCGGATGCATGGCTTCAGGATACCGAGGTGATTCTGGAAGCAGCTAGGACACCCGAGAATGAGAAGGTGGCGGTGGTACGCCTGCAGTTGTTGGACTTGGCTCGCAGTTGGTGGGCAGCGCAAGCCATGGGATTAGTGGCACCTATTGCTTGGGCAGTGTTTAGAGAGAGATTCCAGACGAAGTACTTTGATGATGTGGCTCGGTACGACCTGCAGACCAGATTTACCAACTTGAAGCAAGGAGGCAGAACAGTCGACAGTTATGCATCGGAGTTTTCTAGGCTCAGTAGGTTTGTCCCTACCCTGGTGGCAACCGAGCTCGATAGGGTCTAGCGGTTCCAGCAGGGACTGTATTTGGAGATCTTGTTGGCGGTTGAGCAGTTCGAGCACCAGACGTTTGATGCAGTCTTGAGAGCAGCTAGGAGGCATGAGTACACCTCCCAAAGGATCGTGGATAGGACCGAAAGTAGGAAGCGGTCCCACAGTCAGATGCAGCAATCATCAGCTCCAGCCCCGACAGCTAGGGGATTGACCATTGGAACTCCGAGGCGGGCGGCCTCAGTAACGTCGGTTCAGCATTCGACCCCGACGTACCCGCAGCAGCAGAAACAGAAGCAGACTTCCGTGATGGGATGTTCTCATTGCGGAAAGCCAGGCCATGTAGTGGCGGATTGTCGTAGGGCACAGGAATTGTGCCTGGCTTGTGGAGCAGCAGATCATAGGATAGGGGCTTGCCCGAATAGGGGTGGTTCATCAGCATCCAACCCTTCTAGCTCTTCGGTGAGAGGACCGGCCCCAGCACCAGTTCAGCAGTAGCAGTATCAGTCTTCGAGGCCCTTGCCGCCTTAGTCTCAGGCATTCCAGCAACAGCACCCCCAGCAGTATGCACAAGCCCAAGCTCAGACCCAGAATAGGCAGAGAGGTTTCCAGCAGAGGGGACCAGCAGCCAGAGGACAAGGTCAGGCCATGATGATGGCTATGGAAGAAGAAGTTGCACCAGGTGAGGTAGTGGCAGGTACTATTCTCGTCAACTCCTTTCCGACTTCGGTATTATTTGATTCTGGTGCATCGCATTCATTTATGTCTGCACGATTCACGACACGGATAGGATTGAAGCCCGAGTCGTTATCAGTAAGGCTCAATATACTTACTGGTAATGGCCTTGTGGGAGTAGATTGAGTGTTTTCCTCGTATCGGATCATAGTTGGCGGTAGGGAGTTCCCCGCTAGATTTATAGAGTTTCCTATGGCAGATTATGATGTAGTCCTAGGCATAGATTAGTTGAGGAACCAGTATGCTAGGATAGACTGCCATATTGGCAGAGTTGTCTTTAGTATCCCCGGCGAGCTAGAGTTTACGTTTTCCAGAGGCGCAGTAGAGCCATCTTCCCCAGCATTGCGGATGGCAGTAGCAGCAGTGCAGTTACCCCGGATAGTTGAAGAGTTTCCAGATATCTTTCCAGAGGAGCTTCCAGGGATGCCGCCGGAGCGGGAGATTGAGTTCACTATAGACTTGATTCCCGAGACAGCACCAGTATCAGAGCGAGTCTACAGGATGGCGCTTTCAGAGTTGGAGATTTTGTACAAGATGATTAAAGAACTGAGGACCAAGGGATTCATCCGTGCAAGTGGATCGCCTTGGGGATCCCCGATGCTCTTGTGAAAAAGAAGGATGGTACGTCCAGGTTATGTGTTGATTATCGTACCTTGAATTCGGTGATAATCAAGAACAGATACCCTCTTTCGAGGATAGATGACTTGTTTGATCAGCTCAGAGGGGCTTCAGTGTTCTCGAAGATCGACTTACAGTCGGGATACCACCAGATCAGAGTCAGAGAGCAGGACATCCCGAAGACAGCATTCAGATCGAGGTATGGACATTGGGAGTTCCTTGTTATGCCCTTTGGAGCGACCAATACGTCGGTCGTATTCATGGACCTCATGAATCACATTTTTATGCCTTACTTGGATCAATTTGTGATCGTGTTCCTAGATGACATCCTGGTCTACAGCAAGAGTGAAGCAGAGCATGAACAACATCTCAGAGTCGTCCTCCAGACGCTTAGGGAGCATCAGTTGTACGCCAAGTTCAGTAAATACGAGTTCTGGCTCGATCGTATTTCATACTTGGGTCACATCATTACCCGAGGAGGAGTGGAAGTGGATCCCCAGAAGATTGGGGCTATCGAGTCATGGCCGGTACCCAGTTCAGTGGCAGAGGTTCGCAGCTTCCTTGGATTGGCCGGCTACTACCGGCGGTTCGTTTCAGATTTTGTAAGGATTTCAGCGCCGATGACCCAGTTGACCCGCAAGGATATGCCATTTGTTTGGATAGCAGAGTGTCAGAAATCATTTGAAAAGTTGAAGCGAGGTTTGATAACGGCTCCCATTCTCACCCTTCCAGATGGGACCGGAGGATTCACAGTTTATTGCGACGCTTCAGGCAGAGGATTGGAGTGTGTCTTGATGCAGCATGGGAAGGTAATATCTTATGCGTCATGCCAACTTCGTGATCATAAGAAGAATTACCCGACCCACGACTTGGAATTGGCGGCGGTTGTGTTTGCTTTGAAGTTGTGGAGACACTACTTGTACGGAGATAGAGTGGAGATCTTTACTGATCATAAGAGCCTGAAGTATATTTTCACCCAGAAGGACCTTAATATGCGGCAGAGAAGATGGCTCGAGCTACTAGTGGACTATGATGTGGATTTGCAGTATCATCCCGAAAAGGCCAACGTTGTAGCAGATGCATTGAGCAGGAGAGCCGGAGTTTATCTCCTGACGGTGCAACCAGAATTATTGGCAGATCTTCAGAAGATGGGAATTGAAGTGGTTCTTCCTACCAGTGTGGCATTGATGGCCAGTCTACAGGTTCAGTCCAGCATAGTTGAGAGGATCCGGATGGCGCAGTCAGCAGATTCCAAGATCCAGCGACTCAGAGCAGAGTGTGAAGTAGGAAGAAGGCCAGAGTTATGTATCTATGAAGACGGTACCCTTCGGCACGGCACTCGTCTTTGTGTACCTAGTGGAGATATCAGACAGGAAGTCATGGCAGAAGCCCAAAGTTCACAGTATTCTATTCATCCGGGTGGTACGAAGATGTACCGTGATATTCGTCAGCATTTTTGGTGGAATGGCATGAAGAGGAAGATAGCCCGGTTTGTCTCTCGGTGTTTGGTTTGCCAACAGGTTAAAGCTGAACATCAGAGGCCCGCTGGACTTCTTCAACCCTTACCGATCCCAGAATGGAAATGGGAACATATAACCATGGATTTCGTGACCGGATTGCCCAGATCTCCGGCCGGCAGAGATGCTATTTGGGTAATTGTGGACAGGCTTACCAAGGTGGCACACTTTCTTCCATTCAGAGTTAGACAGTCGACGGCACAGTTAGCAGAGATGTATCTCAGGTAGATCGTCAGGCTTCATGGTGTGCCAGTCAGCATCACCTCAGACAGGGATTCAAGATTCACATCACACTTTTGGCACAGCTTGCAGAAGAGTTTGGGGACTCGCCTTCAGTTCTGCTCAGCTTATCACCCACAGACGGATGGTCAATCAGAGCGCACAATCCAGACTCTTGAAGGTATGTTGAGATCTTGTACACTTGACTTCGGTGGTTCATGGGAGAATCATCTGCACCTGGTGGAATTCTCGTAAAATAACAATTATCAGGCCAGTATCCAGATGGCACCCTTCGAGGCTCTCTATGGCAGGAAGTGCAGATCCCCGCTAGCATGGGACGATGTCGGAGAGAGGCAGATGCTCGGACCCGAGTTAATTTCCCAGACGGTTGAAGTGGTCAGGAAGGTCAGAGATCACCTCCGAGTTGCCCAGGACCGCCAGCGCCATTAGGCCGATGCTCATCGGCGTCCCTTAGAATTTGCTGTCGGCGACCATGTATTCCTTAGGATCTCGCCTAACCGCGACGTCATTCGCTTCGGCGTACGGAGAAAGCTTAGTCCTAGGTATATAGGGCCGTTCGATATTCTAGAGTGAGTAGGAGATGTATCCTATCGTCTCGCTCTTCCGTCGTCGCTAAGTGAGGTACATGATGTATTCCATGTGTCCCAATTACGACGGTATATTCCGGACCCGAGCCACATCCTAGACCATTCGGAATTGGTTGTTGGTACCAACCTTTCGTATGAGGAGAGGCCCGTGTCTATATTGGACCGGAGGGAGAAGATACTCAAGAACAAGACTATTAAATTAGTCCGTGTTGCTTGGGGTCATCACTCTCTGGGTGAGTCAACGTGGGAGCGTGAGGACGACATCCGATCGCGATATCCCTACCTGTTTGACTCGTGAGGTATAATGTCTTTCTTATGCCTTACGTTTTCCCTTCCTTGCTTGTATTGTACGATTGGACTACTTAGTGTAGCTTGCCTGTGCTTAGTATAGCTTGTCGTGGCAATCTCTAACTCCTTGATTAAATTCCAACTCCTTGATTAAATTCCGAGGACGAAATTCTTTTAAGGTGGGTAGAGTTGTCACCCTCATTTCCCGTATTTCCCGTATTTTATATTTATACTCGTATCTGGATTTTGGCATGTATTTTTTTATTTTTCTCAACTTGTGGGATTTCGGTATTTCCCGTATTTTGGGTTTTGGTATGGCTCGGTTTTATTTGGATTGGTTCGGTTTTATGTGAGTTGGATCACCTTAAGCCTATGCTACACCTTCAACCCACCACAACTCACCCTCTTTATAACCCCCACCTACCACTCTCTCTCCTCATAACTTCCACCATTAATTTCCTTCTTCTTCTTCTTCTCCTTCCTCCACAACTCTCCTAACCCTAGGCAAGTGCACCTTGCCACTTCATGAGAGCCCTACTTTCTTGGTTCATTTGCTAGATTAGGACATGGTGATCAACATTAGAACTTGGGTTTTTATGATTTGGAGCCTCCATTGTAGATCTAAAGTTATTTCCATTTTCGGTTTTTACATGGTTTGAGCTTCTTAAGTTGGATTTTATGGGTTTTTGATGTTTTCCATGTGGTAGAGCATTCAGTTTCACTCTAGTTGGAACTTCGAAAATCCAGATTTGGAGTTCGGATGACCAAGTTCTGAACTTTTGAAGCTTGGGTTCTACCATGGTGTTCTTGCTGTTTGGAGAAGACAGTGAGCAGTATGCAGAGCTGTTTAGCTTACGCACACTGAGCTGCGCGCGCTCTTTAGCGTGCGTACGCAGACTTGAGTACGCTTCCTGTTGGAAGCGTGTCTCCCTGTAGCGTGCGTGACTTTTCACCTACGCTGTTCTCTCAGCGTGCGTGACTTTTCACCTACGCTGCTCCCTGTAGCGTGCGTGACTTTTCACCTACGCTGCTCCCTGTAGCGTGCGTGACTTTTCACCTACGCTGCTCTCTCAGCGTGCGTGACTTTTCACGTACATTGCTCTCTCAGCGTGCGTGACTTTTCACCTACGCTGCTCCCTGTAGCGTGCGTGACTTTTCACCTACGCTGCTCCCTGTAGCGTGCGTGACTTTTCACGTACATTGCTCTCTCAGCGTTCGTGACTTTTCACCTACGCTGCTCCCTGTAGCGTGCGTGACTTTTCACGTACATTGCTCTCTCAGTGTGCGTGACTTTTCACCTACGCTGCTCCCTGTAGCGTGCGTGACTTTCACCTACGCTGCTCCCCTGACCCCCTTGCTTAACCGATTGGCTCTTGGAGTTTTGGTCTTATTTTTTTAAGCTTGGCTCTTCTATAGCCCTATATATTGATATTTTATCAGATATTTTACGCCCATTTTATATCCTTACGCCTTTTGTCATGAACTTGATTTTACTTAATATGTTAGGAATGACTATTGTACATGGCATGATATGACAAGGAACTAGCATAACACGATAGTGACCCGTGGTGGTGCACTCCCGACATGACCAACCTGACATGATAGTGGCCCGTCATGGCGCACTCCTGACAAGTACCCTGACATAATTTATCTTGATAATTTAACTTGACCTGCCTTGACACCGTGGGTGGTTCTTCTTGCTTGCTTGTTAAATCCACTTGTCCTGTCTTGCATCATGTCTAGGAGGGGACTCCTGAGTACCACGGTCAGGAGTACCTACTAAAATGGATTAAGGTTAATAACTAGAATAACTCAGTAGTCATGAAGAGATGACACAGCTACAGGCAATCCCGTTACCTGGGCGCTCTTGGGATCTGTAGCCTGCCGTCGAGTAGGGCACATTTCCAGCGCACCGTCGAGTGTTGTACCCTCTAAGTCACCTAAGGGTACATGTGTCTCCTGGACGATGTACCCACCTGAATGCAACCCTAATCTTTCGTCCTGGGTAGCCTGGATGGTCTGCAGGGCTTGTGGCTGTGGAACAATCTCACTGCATCTTGTTAGTAATTAGGCCTGTGATAACCCTAGTTAGTTAAAGTAGTAAGCCGTAGCGTCTGCTTGGCCGTGATTGATTGAATGAGGTATAACCAGTTTAGCCATGTCTTGATCCAGTACAAGATTGCTCCCTGCCTTAATTTCTTGCATTATTATCTTGTCGATAAATGGTGGGAAACCAAGTTCTGTTCAGATGAAGGATTACAACCCCGGTCCTTGTTTGGTTTACGGGTTGTAACCTGGTTATCGGAATAGTCCCATGGTTATCTCGTCGTATATCACCCTGCCATGTTTTCGTAAATTTTAGTCTTAATATTATATTTTCTTGTGCTGGTTGCTGGCTTTTTGTTCTTATTTCGTGGCCTCCTTGTGGCACTTGCTCTTTCTGGGGTTGATCCAGCTGGTTTTGTGTGGCCAGATTTCGGAGCAGCTCCCGAGGATCTACCAAGCTTCCAGCCCGATGGTGGCGACTAGAAGGAACCCGGGCTACGAGTGGATTTTGCTTCGCTCACTCTATTGTAAAATTATTCTTTTGAGGCGTTTGGCCGACGAGCACCTGTTAGCTCGATGCACTTTACTTACTGTCTGCCTACGGGCTGTAAACATGATTAACAAATCCTAGGTTTGATCATGTATGACTTAACTCTTGCTAGTCCTAACATTTTGTAATGACTAGCTTCATGATCAGCTGAATATGTGATATTTGGGACGCCTTATTATTGTATATTTAATGATCATACATCTTGTAATTATATTACTTGCTTGAGATTGAGACAATAGGCTTGACCTTAAGAGACTGTTGGCTTGTAGTAAACCCTCATATTTCTAGACAGCCGTGATCGTATATCGAGGTGGATTCCATTTCAATATACGTAGCTGGCTATGTCTGCCCCCGCTCTCCAGTATTCTGGTTCTGGGGCGTGACAGGTAGGTTCCATTCTTAAGTTTCGGGAACAAAAAATTTTCTTAGTTTATTATGGTGTAGTGCCATGTCCCTACATCGTTCCCCATTTTCGTCTATGGGGTACACGAGAAAGGAATACTGTAACTACCAATTCAGTCGGAACCGATAGATTGGGATCGAATGAATCGGTCGAATGGAAACGATTGAATTAAGATCTTTTTCTTGTTATGGAAAGGCTTCTTAAAAATTAAGTCCCATATTCAACGGGTTGTGCCTCGAGGATAGGCTCTGCGGCTAAGTCAGGATAGACCTCCCGTTGTATAGTTTTTCATGCTGCACTTGCTCTTTGGCTTTAGTTTTCGTGAATGTTTTTTATGGTTTTTATGACTTGCGTTTTCGAACTTCACGTTCATATCGAAATTCATTGAATGACATAGTGTTCTAATCGGTTGCTTGTGCAATTTCAGGTGATCGCGTAGGCGACATCTAAGCACGGCCAACCAGTCCCTTGCCTCAAGTAAAGACTAAGGCGAGTGGCTGACCTCCTCCCCCTCGACCCTCTGGTTTCAAATCAAATATGAAACACAAATTGTATGCTTGCATTCATAGTGTGGAATTAATAAATTATGGCACGATTCTTCACGAAACACTTGTTGTAGAACTGCTATACATGAAACTGATGCATACTTTCTTATGCTATATTTACTTAGTCCTATGCAAATTAAAGATTGAATCGATTAACGTTTATCGCAACGATAAGGCTAAGGGCATAAAATGGCTAAGTTTCAAAGAAGAATATTACGGTCATTGGACAACTTGTGCACAAGTGGTAGTTTTCTCAAACGGTTGCCTAGGCTAAGGAATCGATTCGGCCCAGGAGGAACGAGTATAGAAAGTGCCAGCAGGACTGGCGCGGCTCATTCAAGAACTTTCACATAGGGCTCGCTACCCACCGTGAAAGGATCGTCGTCTCATCCAGCTATAGTCCATGATGGCTTGACATTGCCAGTGACCTTCACATACATTCACTGCTTGAACTAATACTCGTGAAATGGGATAAATATGGACAGCTGCTCAATGTATAAAATTTTCATATGCTTGCCTCTTCACATATAAAACTGCTTGAACAAATTGAGAGCTTGGGTTTTAAATTAGCCACTTGCCAGTACATGTGATCGTACCGACCTTCGCTCTCTACAGGTGCTATGAACCAGGAGGAACACGCCAACTAGCCAAGGCGACATTTGTATTTTGAAGCTTCAACCGTGCGTCGGAGACTCTCGCTGAACAAACTTTTGAAGACTCTCTGTAACAGTCCAAGAAAATGTCTCGACTTCCCTTTATCCCAGGTGGCTGGAATACTTTTGTTGTAAATTGAGGGATGTAATGTATGGAACGACTATCTCATTGGCGTTCTATTTGTAATCGAGTCATATTGTAAGCCTGCGCGGCATGATTATAATAGAGTCTTGTAATATGATGTCTATTATCAATAAAATGTAAAATTTCTCTGTCTCAGTGTGTGTTCTTCAATTTTTCTGTGTACTCTCTTAGATGTTGTGTTCCCGGATAACCTTAGACTATGCCTTGTGCGATCGCAACCTAAGTTCGCACGGCATCACCCCCGGGGGAGGACTATCGATTCTTCAGAATCGAGGTGTGTAGCATTTGGTTCCTTATATATATATATATATATATATATATATATATATATATATATATATATATATTGGAGAATATTTTTTTTATTTTTATTAGGTATCGTGTTGTTAGATTAATGTTTTGATTTTTAGATCATAATGCTATGTAACTAAGCCTATAGGTGAGATATACTAATATTAGGTCATATATGGGCATTAGAGTCCCCAGATAGCCCCAAATATTTTATTTACTATTTTAGAATTTTCTAGAATTTTTGGGATTTTTTTGGATAATTAAAACCTATAGAAATTATTTTTCCATAGGCTTTTGGGATTTACTGTAGAGTTACACGAAGTGATTTTGAGACCAAACTTTTTATCTAGACTCTAGACGTCCAGAAATATTTTTTGAATTTTCTAGGATTTTATAGAATTTTTTGGAATTTATTTGGAGTTATTTGGAGTTAAAATAAATTTTTAATAAATTTTTGCAATTAAATAATTAATTATACAGTCAGCAGTACAGTCATCCTTTCCAGTCAGCATACCGGCCCACCTGTCAGCCTCTC
>JANAVB010015400.1:12616132-12738632 GCA_029216955.1 Iris pallida
TAGTGTTATGGTGATCTTGCTCCAATCCTGACTAGATAACTATTTTTTAGCTTCAAACGACAAGATCTGTCCCGATGTCTACAGTGAGTATGTTGGCGACCCTGACGTCACTGGCATACCCAATTCTAGTCCTGATACAAATTAGCATATTTCCTTCCTTATGGATTTGCATTAGTTACTAGTTATAGTTATATAGTTTAGTTTGTTTTATTTACTGCTATCCGGGTTTGTTCCTGAGACTTTCTAAGTTGTATGGATTATTTGATAATTATGATATTAAAACTATTGGATATCTTTAGTGATTATTGTTGACTTAGTTGTGGATGATATATGTGTATGTTGTGCTTGTGTGGACCATTGTTATCATAGACAGTGTACTACCGCCGATGCTGCGGCATAGGCTAGACTTAGCCACGAACTTGTATCCCAAAATTGGTAGCGGGTCGTGACAAGGTGTGACACACTTCACAATTGAAGTTGATCGAGAGCTTCGGATCAAAGCTCGCGTTTGTAGAAGTTACAAGGACTTCATATGGAAACTTGCATTTTTTCTATAGTAGATTTCAACTGCAAGCTAGAGTTCTCTCGACTGGATTAGTCCTCTCAAGAGGGAGACCAGTGTACATCGTCGTGTTTGAGTTTGCTCTGTGCACTTTACTTCTATTTACTCATATTTTTGATCTTGCTGCTAACATTTTTTTAAAGCTAATATTCCGTTGCCTTCTCCATTCACCCCCCACTAGAGTATATCGCTTTACATTGCGTTCCTACAATTGGCATCAGAGCGGATTATACAGGTAAAGCAAGGTAACATTGTTATTATTTTCTTTATATATAAATGTTGTTACATAGATCACTATATCACATATGGCAACTATAAAATTCACAATTGAAGGCAAAGCCACAAATAGACCCCCACTGTTTGATGGTACCAACTACACTTACTAGAAAACACATATGAGTTTCTTTTTGAAATCTTTTGATTTTGACTTATGGTCAATTGTAGTTGACGGCTATAAAATGCCTCCACGTGTTCTTATTGATGAAAATTTGGTTGAAAAAGCACATGACAAGTATATTGATTCTGAAAAGAAAGAACCCAGTCTTGACGCACGTGCTATTAATGCTTTATTTTATGCTTTAGACAGAACTGAATTCAACAGGGTGTCTACATGCACAACATATAATGAGGTATGAAAACTTTTCAAAGTTACTCATGAAGGTACGACGAAAGTCAAGGAGTCCAAGATCAGTAGACTTACTCAAGAATATGAGGCGTTCAAGATGAGGCCAAACGAATCTGTTACACAAATGTTCACAAGATTCTTGGATATTGTAAATCCTTTGTCCTTCCTAGGCAAAGAATACAATAACCATGAGAAGATTCGCAAGGTGCTGCGAGATCTCACAAAGAATTGGATTCCAAAGGCTATGACAATCATTGAAGGAAACGACATCACTACAATGTCTCTTAAAACACTCGCGGGAAAGCTACTCACTCACGAGCTGGAACTTCAAGACTTTGAAGACGCTCTACCAAAGAAAAAATCAATCGCCTTCAAAGCTCAACAATGGAGAACTGTCAAAGAAGACTCTGACGCAGTGATTCCGACACTGAGGACCAAGCTCTCCTAGTAAAAAAGTTCAAAAAGTTCATGAGGGTCAACCGAAGAACAAAGGAACACAATAGAAACAACAGTAACAATGAATAAGATCCAATCTGCTACGGTTGCTAGAAGAAAGGACACATCAAGAAGGAATGTCCAACAACATCATCATCAACCAGGAAAGGCAACAAGTATGAAAAGAGTTACTTAAAAAAATATACTTCCAGAAGATATGCCAACACATGCATGTGGCATGAAAGCATAACTAACGACTCAGAAGATGAACAATCAGATGACGCTGTAAATGTATGCTTGATGGCATATGATCAGGTAAAGAAAAATCTTCTAATTGATATATATGATGATTTTACCTTTGAACAGTTTGGTGAAGCTTTTAGTGACCTCTTAGATGACCAAAAAAAACTGCTTAACAAATATTAAAACTCTTAGAAAGTACTCAAAGAGTACAAAAATAAAATAGGAAGACTTACCGACTTACTAGTTGAGGTTAGAAATAATGAAAACCCTAGTGAGACTGGTGAGATTTCTTCTGTCAATCTGTAACTACACGAGACTACACTTTTATCCAAAGAAAAAGACAAAATAATTGCTAAACTTGAGGAAGATTTACTTAAAGAGAAGAAGAGCCATCACTGTGTACTAGTCAGAAATGATGCACTTACAGTTGATATAACACACTTTATGACACCTCCAAAAAGTTGGAAATTAGGTTAAAAATAGCATATAGCTATTGCTTCCTACCTAACACGTGTCAATTATCGAAACATCGAAATACGGTCAAATCCAATACTGTCAGGCCAAACATAGCCAAACCTTTGTCCAAGAAGACTAACCGACATACATTCTACTACAAATATCCAACTAGAACACAAAAACCTACCAACCATGCACAATACTATGCATGCTAGATGTCACTATTGTGGCACCATTGGTCATATCTCTCCTACATGTGGAGTAAGAAGATTAGTTTATTTAAATATATGTGCATGGATACTAAAGACTAATATATCCGGACCCTACAAGAAATGGGTACCAAAAGTTTCATCTACAAACTTTTTTTAAGTGGAACACCCTACTCATGCTAGAAGCAAGTGGATCCTCGACAGCGATTACTCACAGCACATGACCGGTGATGCTTCTCTATTCGCAATACTGTCGAAGAAGAAAGAAAGATACGTCTCCTTCGGTAACAACTTAAAAGGGTATATAGTAGGTATCGACAACATTCGTAAGGCTCCCTATCCTGTGATTAAAGATGTCTGTCTAGTAACTGAGTTAAAACATAACCTACTCAGCATAAGCCATTTAGCTGACCATGGTTATGGTATTAACTTTGTCAAAGACAAATGTAATATATTTGATAGCTCAACTGGAAGGTATTAGGGAAGACAATATATATGTTTTCTATTTGTTAGAAGATGCTAACGAAGTAGGTAGATGATTACTCGCCAACAGTACCGCCATGGAGTTTTGTCGTCTTGTCAGAAGCTTCAATGTGACTAAGTTGTCAAAACAAATGCCTCGACCAGGGCCGAATTGGAGGACATCAACATGAACATAATTATCGGATTTCGCACTTGATTCGCCAAGAGATGAATTTTTCAAAGTCGAGGAGAATGGTAGAGAACAACTTGGATTTTTAGTTATTTTGGGTTTCTTTACTTAATTTGTTAGGATAAACCAAAAAAAAAAATTTTATCTCTTGAGTTGGTTGGGGTGGGTTCGAGATTGACCTATCTAATGGATAAGAACTTAGAGATTTCATTTATCCTCTTTTTATGTTTTGTACCTTTTAAATAGTCTGTAATTTCATAAGTTATGGATGGAAGTATTGAGAATGAGAAATCTATTTTGAGTTTATATGGTGCGATGCCAAAATCTTAAAGTGGATCTCTCTGTTAACGTTGCTTCTCCGCTTTCGAGGTTGACGTCTTCAACATTGCTTCTCCGCTTTCGAAGTTGATGTCTTCAATATTGTTTCTCCGCTTTTGACGTTGACATCTTCAACGGTAATCATATTATTATTTTGTATTTCTATTATAATTTTTGAACAAATTTATAATAGTTGTTGTTCACTCTTCAATTAAAGCTTTTACACCCAAATTTTCTCAAATCCCTAATTTCATACTAGTAGTTTATTTTTGGGTCTTCATCCCGCGTCACCATGTTTCATTAAGGTTAGTGTAATTGGCATCACAAATTTTGATCAAGGCACCACAAAATTTGGTAGTTCTAGTTTTACGAAGAATAATGTTATTTGTACCTCTAAATTGTTCCTCCAATCTATTCCTTTTTACGTGACAACTGACGTAACTGTTAATGTGGCAGCTGACATGACAAATTTTAAAACTAAAATTAACATTAAAATTAATACTAATGTTAATATTAAAATTAAAACTAACATTAAAATTAAAATTAACATTAAAATTAATATTAATATTAATTTTAGTATTAATATTAATATTAATATTAATATTAATATTAATATTAAAAATTTTGGATAATTATTTTTTGATTAAAATTTGTCATGTCAACTTCCATATTACATGCCACATAATGCTATTTAACATGCCACGTCAGCTTCCACTTAATGAGAGATAAATTGGAGTGACAATTTGGAGGTGCAAATAGTATTACTTTTTTTGCAAAGGACTATCTTGCGGTCCTTCCTGGAAAAATATTTTGTCTTCAGGATTGTCAAAATTTTAATAGTTCTCTTTATGCAAAGGAATGTCAAAACTATGATGTTCTGAGAGAATTTTACGATACCAATAAACACCTTGTAATATAATATCATTATAAAATAAAAAACTTTGTCGGCAATTTCTTTGGAAATGCTTTTTGCAGGAAGTAAGCCAACATCCTAGGGTCTTTGTGAATCAACAAAATGCATGGTTTACACTTCATTGGAAGAACTATTGCCGGATCAAATGAATTTGAGTTGCTTGACACGATGATTGCAAGTTTGGCAAAGTAGCAGATAATTCAAAGTAGAATATGAAGAGTAGTTATTCTGATCCTACATATTGATCATTTCAACTTAAAAGGCATAACTAAACTTGCAAATAGCAGTTCTCAAGCTAACATTTTCTTTCGCTCAACAGATTTGAGAATTTACAAATTATATTACACATTTTTCTCAAAATGTATTTCGAATTGATTATAAAACATCCATTATATGGCCATTAGATCTCATGATTACTCGCAACATGTAATAACTCAGACTATGAAGAAATTATTCAGTGAGTCGGACTCAACGTGCATCTTGATTTTTCTTCACTTGATGACATAAAAATGAGAAGTATTGTGCCATACTATCACTGCATGCATGCACCTATTTTCATGCCATCAAGTGGAGAAAAATCAAAATGTACGATGAGCCCGACTCACTGAATAATTTCTCCAATATAAGAAGTAAGAACATTTACTTTTTTCCATTAACTAATTCTTACAACCTACTATGAATATAATCAGTGTTTAGACCCTGGATTTTATACCAGCTTAGAGTTTAAGCCCTAACATATCTAATTAAAAAGTTTGGGCCATAGATATTTATTTTTGTTTATTTTTTTCTATTATATCATCCCTCCCAATGTATGACAATAAAATTTTCCTATATAAGCTAGAGAAGGTATAGTGGAAAAATAAAATAAAATATAACAATTCAGGGTCTAAACTTTCAAATTAAATATGACAGCTTAAATCTAAACTAGTACAAATCAAGGTCTAAACTCTAATTAGCCATTTCTAAATCAGGAAGTTAAAAAAAATATTTGGCTACATTTTAGAGCTTTGTTATGCCTACAACCAAATATTTACAATCTCCTTACAACCGCCACATGTCGGACTTCGATTGGAGGAGAAGGGAAAGTGGTAGGGTCGGATGGAGCCCATATAGCAGGGGATAAGAGGGGAGGTGGGACCCGGTGGGACCCATGTGTAAAGGGTCGGAGAGAGAGGTTGTAAGCAGTGTTGGGAACAAAGGGCGAAAATCGTTCCCCCAAATCATAAAGTTCTGCGAGAGAACCGAGCAAAAAACACACAAACCAAAAACGCCACCACAAATCACCGACACAAGGATTTTTACGTGAAATTCTTTGCGGAAAAAACCACGGGACGATCGGAGTCCAACCCTGAAGAACCGCCACTAATGGAATAAAGAGAATACACCCTCTATAAGCTCCTCCCGATCCAACACGGATCACCACCACTCACTGGGACAGAAAATAGATTACAACCACGAAGAAAGAAGACAACGAAAAATATCCAATATTGATCCCCTTCTCCGAAACGGCCTACAATTCTTCTTTCTCCTTCCTAAAGTTGTACAAGCACTCTTGCCACCTTTTCTTTCTTCTCTTTTTTTCCTCTTTTTTGTGTTATTTTTCAACTTGCATGCATCAACATTTTATAAACCCTTGCATGAATAAGGGTTACCATATTGGAAATCTATACATGGAAGGCCAATATATATTAAAAATTCTAATATATATCAATCAGATATTTAATAAAAATCAAATCATAATTGGCTTGCCATAATTGGAAGTCCAATTATATGAAAAGCCATTATATGAAATATCCAATCATAAATATATGATCAAAGTAAATATGGAAATCTAATCATATATTTGCTTACCATATATGTTCCATAGGCGATCGATGCACTCCCCGAGCTTCTCCGACACATGGATGACGCTTGTCGTACTTCGGGGTATTCTTCATATAGGTTGGGAACCCCACCCACTCTAACAAATCTCCCCCTTCACAACTAGGTGGAGGAACTTGTCATTCCGATGATTCGTCTGCAGTACTCAAACTTCCCCTTGGTAGAACCTTTGTGAGCATGTTCGCTCCATGGACCTTCTCAAGCGTCGTGTCCTTCTTCTCAACCACATCCCGTATCCAATAATACCGAGTCTCAATATGCTTGGATCAACTATGAAATGTCTGGTTCTTCACAGTGTGAATGGAACTCTGGCTATCGCAAAGCAAAATATGCTGCTCTTGCTTTAGCCCCACTTCCTGCAGTAACTTTTTCATCGACAACAACTCTTTATAAGCCTCCGTTGTTGTAATCTACTCTGCCTCTGTCGTCGACAAGGCAACATACTTTTGCAACCACGACTGCCACAATACTGCTCCACTAGCAAACATCATCACATAGCCCGAAGTTGATCGTCTCGTGTCTACATCTTCAGCCATATCAGCGTCGGTATACCCAACCAGCTTCGGCTCGTCACCACCAAAAGAAAGTCTATAATCGGCAGTGCCCTGAAGGTATCATAGGATTCACTTGACCATACTCTAATATACCCTTCCAGTATTAGAAAGATACCTGTTAACTGTGCCAACTGCGTGGGCGATGTCTGGTCTTATATATACCATAGCATACATGAGACTCCCTACTGTTGAAGCATATGAAACCCTCTCCATATCTTTCTTCTCATCCTTGGTAGATGGATATTGTTCCTCAGTAAATTTAAAATAAGGCGCAAGGGGTTACTTACTTTCTTCGACCCATCCATCCCGAAATGCTAAAGTACCCGGTGAATGTACTTCTTTTGGGACAAGTGTAGTAGTTTGGACTCTCTTTCTCTGCTGATCTCCATTCGAAGAATAGTCTTCGCTACACCTAAATCCTTCATAGAGATGGCCGCGCCCATGAAGTTGGCATTTCAACTCCACTATCCAAGTGGCATTTCGACCCACCAGTAGCATATCATCAACATAGAGCAGTAAAATGATAAAATCATCATCGGTAAAGTACCTAACAAATGCACAGTGATCCGACGTCATCCGTGCATAACCATGCTCCCCCAAAAATGACTCGAACTTCCTATACTACTGCCTTGGAGCCTGCTTCAGACCATGCAGGCTCTTCTCAGGCGGCAAACCAAGTATGACTTGTCCTTCTCACAGCAGCCTCTGGCTGCTCCATATACAACTCTTCCTCGAGGTCATTGTGGAGAAATGTTGTCTTCATGTTCATCTGCTCGACCTCTAAGTCAAAACTGGCTGCCAATGCTAGCACCACCCGGATAGACGACTGTTTGACGACTGACAAAAAGATCTCATCATAATCTACACCCTTTCGTTGATCGTAGACTTTAACTACCAGTCTCGCTTTGTATCGAGGATGACTAGCATCATCTATCTGCTTTACTCTGAACACCTATTGATTTCTTAAAGCCTTCTGGCCCTTTGGCAACTGCACCAAATCACAAGTGGAGTTGTCCTGTAAGGAACTCATCTCCTTCTGCATAACATCCATCCATTCATGTCTATGTTCATCGTCCATAGCCTCTGTGAAACTTTCAGGCTCTCCCCCGTCAGTCAGCAGCAAACACTCACCCGGTGAGTATCTCGTAGATGGTCAATGCTCTTTGTCGCTCCTTTTCAACGAAACCACTGGTGCTGGCTGTATATCAACAGCATCCTTTCCTTCAGGAACTACCTCCCCGTCATGCTTATCCTCTTGAGGGTTAACTTAACCACCATCAGCAAGCTGATGATCAAGGTTAGGAACAACTCTATGATCCCTCATAACTGGATCCTCTGTGATGTCCTCTGCAAACTGTTCGAAGCAAAATAGTCCTAACTCAGGCAATTCCTCAGCCTCAGAAGGCATCTCAAAATTCTAGGTGTTGGTTATGGTCTGATCCTTGACAAATACCATGTCCCTGCTTCTATAGAGCTTTCTTCCTACGGGGTCATAGAGTCTATAGCCAAACTCATCCCGTCCTTCAGGCACATCATCCTACAAAGGAGTACTAGGAGATAAATTAATAGTATAAGTAGCTGCGTAAAGTGCCTCACCCCAATAGCTGCCCGACAAGTATGCTTCTGATAGCAAACATCATACCCTCTCCATCAGTCTCATGTTCATGCGCTTTACTACACCGTTGAGCTGCGGTGTCTTTGGTGGTGTCTTCTGGTGTCGTATCCCTTGCTCTTTACAATCAGCATCAAAGGGACCAATGTACACGCCATTGTTAGACCGAACACATAGTAGCTTCTTTTTTGTCTCTTTTTCAACAGAGGCCTGAAACTCTTTGAATGTAGGCAGCACATAATCATTGGCCTTTAAGGAATAGACCCAAACCTTCCTGGAACATTCATCAATAAACGTCACAAAATAAGAAGCACCACCAATGGACCTTTACCTTCATAGGACCACAGACATCCGAGTGAATCAACTCGAGCAATGTCGGCTTTCTCGAACTTGGGCGACTTTAAAAAGACAATATATTTTGCTTCCCCACCAAACAGTGCGTGTACTTCTCCAATTTTGCAGACTTTAGCCCTGGAATCACCTTCATGTTCACCAAGTAGCTCATTCCCTTCTCGCTGATAAGGCTGAGCTGTAACGCCCCAGTCCCAAAATACGTAGGACTAGGAACGTAGACATGCCAGCTGTATTCATACGAAGTATACTCCAATATATGGAAACCTCGTATAAATACATAAGCTGTAAAATGCAGTAGAACCACAACTAATCTCATCCACACAGAATAAATGAATAAAAGATCATATAATAAGAATAAATTTGTCTTGATACAATATGTTGGGCGGAGATAAATCCACTACCAACACAATAAGAAAAAGTACATAGAAAAATGAAATGAGTGGCGAGCGAAGCGAAGACGATCCAAATGCAATCATCCTCGAGAAATAGCAATGAACACGGCTAGAGCGAAAGCACCTGCGAAAGACAATAGCACACACCTGGCAAGACAACCAGGTCCTCAGAGGGACGTAACAAGACACATAATAGCATGCCATATAAACTGAATAAATATCGCTCAAATAAATAAGTAAATCGAATTTATAACATAGTCCAATACGCACCTACTGAACGAGCGTACCATCCCCCCAACCAAACAAGGACAGGAGATGGTAAACTAATTCACGGCGACGTATCTTTCCATGCTAAGAGTCCGATATGGTATCCAGACCCCAACAAGGTTCAATACCTTCTCATCGAAGTAGTAAGTCACACCTACAACCAAACAAGGACAAGATGTGACGAACTAATCCGCGACAAGTTATTGTTCCAAGCCACGGTCAGATACAAGTACCCAAACCAAAAGTACTCGTACCTAACGGATAGGGTAGCCTACCATTCTAAGTGAAATGTTGTTAAGAACAATCCTTCCTACGCATGGGCCCTGGCTAAATAGGATCGACGTAGTCCCCCTTTGGGCACCAGAGGCCCCAACAGGAAGAGTATGTGTCATCAACCCCGTATCTCCAGCGGAGAGTCCGGGTCACAAGGGAAGTGCATCGAAGCCCATACGCTAAGGAATTGTCCTCCCCACCCAATGCCTACTGTGTTGTATCCACAACACAACCACTATAACCGCTAAGTCAAACTAGCATGCAACCTCTATTAGCGGTTATTCCTATCGCACGGCTTGTACGTACAGGTGGCCAGCCAATCACGCACTTCCGTGTTCTACATGCGACACACAACTTCGTGTTTACAACGTGTCAAGGCCAATGAATGCGACACACAAGGTGGTCCCTTAAATCTAGGTTTAATTTGTAAGAAAAATAATACACAGCAGGAAATATAAAAGAACAGTTATGCCATGTATCACAGTTTATAAAGAAAATAATAGACATGCATGAAATATGAGCTAAAAATAATTAAACAGCTAATGGCAAGGTGTCTTGCCTGGTAGGGCGCCTGGTGTGCTGCGATGATCAAGGTGGCACGATCTGCAACTTCGGTGCAACAACTGTACAAGGGGACCTGGATCGTGGCACGGACAGTTTCATTGGGTCCAGGACGGTCAAATTGGTTAGGGTCGGTAGTAGGATGTACAGAACTTGGTGAGATGATAGGGAATATAAAGGATTGGTCATGGATATGAGACAATTCGAAAGAAATAGGATAAATATATATACAATTTTTGAAAACTATTTATTATACTAGAAAATAAAATTATATAAGAATCCAGTCAATTTATTTATTTGGTACAAAACTATTTTAAGCTTAATAGGCCCAAAATGTAGACTTTACCAAGCCAAATAAAACATCTATTTACTAAATCGCAAAATATTTAATAGTAGCTATATATACAAAATTTAGTTCAGTAATTTAAAATTAAGTTTGGAAATAATATTTAAAACTAATGATCCTAGTTACTAAAGTAATACTCGTCAATATGCAAATATTTATATATATATATATATATATATATATATATATATATATATATACAATGTACTATGATTAAATATATATTATGTATACATGAATTTTTTTACCAAAATATCTATGCTAAATTCACATATTAGTAATAATAATAATAGTAATAGTAATACAATATTAATTATGATGTTTAACAAAAATCAAAATTTGGAATAATAATCAAATAGTAATAATATAATAATCCTATTATTAATAATTTAAAAGTATAACAGTAAAATAAAACGAAAACAGAAGAAAAAATAATAAATAAATAATTTTAACAGTGACTACCTTCACCTCTTCTCCTCGAGAGAAGTGCACACTGCACACCAGCAGAAAGAAAGAGAAAAAGAAGAAAGAAAAAAATATAAAACAAGTAAAAAAACAACAACACCACTCGAGCAAAGGGAGAGAAGGAGAGAGAAAGAGCTGGAGAAAAAAAAATGGGGGGAGGAAGAGAAGATGAGGGCGGCGGCGGTGAGAAGAAGGAAGGGGCGGATGGAGAGAGCCGGAAAGGGGAGAGAGCGGGGGAGGAGGAGAGGAAGATCGGTGTGGGCGCTCGGCGGTTCGTCGGCCATCGACGGAGGCGGATGGGGGTTTTCGTGGAGAAGGCGGCGGAGGCGGTTAAGCGGCAAGGAGCGGTGGACGTGGCCTCGCGCGGGGGTTTGCCGGCGGGCACTCGGCGGAGGTCAGATCTGAGGGGGAGCACGGGGAACGCTGGCGGTCAAGGTGAGGCGAGCTCGGTCGTGGGCTGCCAGTGGAAGCGCCGGGCGGACGGTTTCGAGAAGAGGGCGTGGCGCGCTGGGCGAGGCGGACGGCCGGAGGACGGACGGTCGGAGGACAGACGGTCGGCCGTCGAGGTAAGCATAGGGTTTTCTTTCTTCTTTCTGGAGTTTCTGGGTAGTGACGACGAGCGGTGGGGTAGGCGAAGTCGGCGGCCGAGATGGCCGTGACGATGGTGACGGTGCGGGTGGCTCTGCCTTGTGGCAGTGCTGGGTCTTGGGGACGGGGCGGCACCGGGCTGTGCTCGGGGTGGCCAAGTGGCGTGTAGGTGGAGGCTGGTTGCTGTCGGCGAGTCGGGGTCGGTGGTGTTGGTTGTGATGGCAGCAGGGTGTCGGACCTTGGTGGTGGAGGCGACGGGACTTGGCTGGGGTCGAGTGTTCGACGAAGGATGTTGGTTGTGGTCGGGTGATGGTCGAAGGAGGCGGGACGAGGAGGATGACAGTGGTGGTTTGCTGGTGGCGGAGAGTTGGCCAGGGTGTAGGGTTTGGGTAGGATTAGATTTAGAAATCGTGCCCAAGTGTCGGACACGAAAATTAGGTTGGAAGGATTTGATGTACGTGTCCGGTATGTCGGACACAAAGAAGATGATGTACATGTAAAAATATGGAATAAGATGATGAACATAGGAACACGGACACGATGCACTGCACTTGGCTATGGAATTTATTTGTGGAGGAATTTATGGAAGATGAATAAGGTGGAGGAGTACCTGCCTATATTTGTAGGATGTGGGAATTCCCACTTTGGATAGGATTAGGAATAGATTTAAAACCCAAATTTAGATAGCTTACAATTTAATTTAAAATCAATCAAATCAAATCCAAAATCAAATCCAATTAAATCTAATTAAAATCAAATTAAATACTTTTAGTTTAAAATCAAATCAATTTAAAATATAGATAGTTTACTATTTAAATGTATCCATGGAATCAAATCAAAATTTAAATTGTTACAAATATTTCAAAAATATGTTTTCCAAAAATACTATAATAATTAATTTCGAAAATAATAAATCTTTTTGAATAATAAATCTTTTTGGAATAATAAAATATTAATATTAAGTAATTTCGAAAATACATTATTATTTAAAATAAATGAAATAAATATTTTTGAACGAAGAATTTTATTATTAATAACTACTAAAAACAATAGGCCTTTCATAGCAAGAATAATAATTCTATATAATATTTTGAAAGTGTAATAAAATAGAAAAGAAAATATTTTTATAAAATATGTACGCTCGCACATATTCGTACTCGTCGAGCAACGAAAATTTCGCATACGACGTACAATACGACTACGTGACATACAGTACCAAAAATTTTAAATCAATGCAAATTAATAAATAAATATAAAAAAAAGTAGAATTTAGGGATTTTACATCCTATCCAACTTAAAAGAATTTCGTCCTCGAAATTTAGAATTAGGAGGGGGTGAAAGGCACAAGGGGGTTTCGATAAGGAAGCATAGTCAAATCAAGATAAGGGACGACGTTTAATGAAAACTCGCATTAGCGTCGTGATTTCAATAAGGCGAAGATAGTCATGGATTAACGCGAGAAGGAAATGTTTAAGATGACGCGCAATAAAGAATAGTATGGGTTCAAGTAAAATAAAATAATTTAGAGACCTTAAAGTTATGGTCTCTTGAGAGTAGGTTGAGGGCACGATTAGAGAATGAATTAGATATACTCGATTAGAAGGTCATGACAGTAATTATAGGGCCGAGAAGGAGGACGAGGAGTTTAGGATGAAGATATAGCAATATCGAGGGAGAATTGTCATAGCCGATAGGAAGGCGAGAGGGAGTGCTAGTATAACGCCTTCGTCTTTCTAAAATAGGTAAAGGCGAAAGCAATATAGAGTTCGAAGGAGGCGTTTATCGAATACGAATACGTGATTCAAAGACGACTGAAACGAATTCCAAAGAAATTGTCAAGGCAGTCGTGGATGGATTTCTAGAGGGCAAGTTAATTATGTTCCATCCACGTAGAATAATAAACAAAGGCGAACCAAAGTGCACTCGGTTGATCAGACCATTATGCACCGGTTCTGATTAGACAATAGGCTAGTGAGCGCGCTCAATAGCATAAGTCATGAACAAACTCGATAAATGGATGAGTTTGCAAATCTAGATTATAGTAGCAACATTAGTCAAGGTGGTAAAAATATAGGTACGGGAGACTAAGATTTAAGAAGATAGAATGATTCTAGGGCATACAGTCGTCCTATAGTCTTCTTGTCCAAGTCCTTGGTTGGCTAGACGGGTTAGGTCCTATAGATTTTTAGGATCTAAATAAGCTTGCTACTATAGGTCACTAGGTCAAAGGGGTTGCTAGTTCATAAGGTATTCTACCCAACTTAATTTAAACTAATGGTGTTTGGGACAGTTAACTAATAGGGTCAACCTCTAGTAAGCACGAAGGAAGGATAATGATAGAAGGAATCAAGCAAAATGCAATCGATGAGTCAAACGGTAGATTGAAGAAAGTGGTCAAGTATGTGGATGAGATCCTAGACTTCTAATCCTATACGCAGGCTTGCTTGGTACGGTAAAGTAACCAAACAATTTATGTCGACCTGCATGGGCTACCACAAAAACATGTAACGCCCCAGTCCCAAAATACGTAGGACTAGGAACGTAGACATGCCAGCTGTATTCATACGAAGTATACTCCAATATATGGAAACCTCGTATAAATACATAAGCTGTAAAAAACAGTAGAACCACAACTAATCTCATCCACACAGAATAAATGAATAAAAGATCATATAATGAGAATAAATTTGTCTTGATACAATATGTTGGGCGGAGATAAATCCACTACCAACAAAATAAGGAAAAGTACATAGAAAAATGAAATGAGTGGCGAGCGAAGCGAAGACGATCCAAATGCAATTATCCTCGAGAAATAGCAATGAACACGGCTAGAGCGAAAGCACCTGCGAAAGACAATAGCACACACCTGGCAAGACAACCAGGTCCTCAGAGGGACGTAACAAGACACATAATAGCATACCATATAAACTGAATAAATATCGCTCAAATAAATAAGTAAATCGAATTTATAACATAGTCCAATACGCACCTACTGAACGAGCGTACCATCCCCCCAACCAAACAAGGACAGGAGATGGTAAACTAATTCACGGCGACGTATCTTTCCATGCTAAGAATCTGATATGGTATCCGGACCCCAACAAGGTTCAATACCTTCTCATCGAAGTAGTAAGTCACACCTACAACCAAACAAGGACAAGATGTGACGAACTAATCCGCGATAAGTTATTGTTCCAAGCCACGGTCAGATACAAGTACCCAAACCAAAAGTACTCGTACCTAACGGATAGGGTAGCCTACCATTCTAAGTGAAATGTTGTTAAGAACAATCCTTCCTACGCATGGGCCCTGGCTAAATAGGATCGGCGTAGTCCCCCTTTGGGCACCAGAGGCCCCAACAGGAAGAGTATGTGTCATCAACCCCGTATCTCCCGCGGAGAGTCCGGGTCATAAGGGAAGTGCATCGAAGCCCATACGCTAAGGAATTGTCCTCCCCACCCAATGCCTACTGTGTTGTATCCACAACACAACCACTATAACCGCTAAGTCAAACTAGCATGCAACCTCTATTAGCGGTTATTCCTATCGCACGGCTTGTACGTACTGGTGGCCAGCCAATCACGCACTTCCGTGTTCTACATGCGATACACAACTTCGTGTTTACAACGTGTCAAGGCCAATGAATGCGACACACAAGGTGGTTCCTTAAATCTAGGCTTAATTTGTAAGAAAAATAATACACAGCAGAAAATATAAAAGAACAGTTATGCCATGTATCACAGTTTATAAAGAAAATAATAGACATGCATGAAATATGAGCTAAAAATAATTAAACAGCTAATGGCAAGGTGTCTTGCCTGGTAGGGCGCCTGGTGTGCTGCGATGATCAAGGTGGCACGATCTGCAACTTCGGTGCAACAACTGTACAAGGGGACCTGGATCGTGGCACGGACAGTTTCATTGGGTCCAGGACGGTCGAATTGGTTAGGGTCGGTAGTAGGATGTACAGAACTTGGTGAGATGATAGGGAATATAAAGGATTGGTCATGGATATGAGACAATTCGAAAGAAATAGGATAAATATATATACAATTTTTGAAAACTATTTATTATACTAGAAAATAAAATTATATAAAAATCCAGTCAATTTATTTATTTGGTACAAAACTATTTTAAGCTTAATAGGCCCAAAATGTAGACTTTACCAAGCCAAATAAAACATCTATTTACTAAATCGCAAAATATTTAATAGTAGCTATATATACAAAATTTAGTTCAGTAATTTAAAATTAAGTTTGGAAATAATATTTAAAACTAATGATCCTAGTTACTAAAGTAATACTCGTCAATATGCAAATATTTATATATATATATATATATATATATATATATATATATATATATATATACAATGTACTATGATTAAATATATATTATGTATACATGAATTTTTTTACCAAAATATCTATGCTAAATTCACATATTAGTAATAATAATAATAGTAATAGTAATACAATATTAATTATGATGTTTAACAAAAATCAAAATTTGGAATAATAATCAAATAGTAATAATATAATAATCCTATTATTAATAATTTAAAAGTATAACAGTAAAATAAAACGAAAACAGAAGAAAAAATAATAAATAAATAATTTTAACAGTGACTACCTTCACCTCTTCTCCTCGAGAGAAGTGCACACTGCACACCAGCAGAAAGAAAGAGAAAAAGAAGAAAGAAAGAAAATACAAAACAAGTAAAAAAACAACAACACCACTCGAGCAAAGGGAGAGAAGGAGAGAGAAAGAGTTGGAGAAAAAAAATGGGGGGAGGAAGAGAAGATGAGGGCGGCGGCGGTGAGAAGAAGGAAGGGGCGGATGGAGAGAGACGGGAAAGGGAGAGAGCGGGGGAGGAGGAGAGGAAGATCGGTGTGGGCGCTCGGCGGTTCGTCGGCCATCGACGGAGGCGGATGGGGGTTTTCGTGGAGAAGGCGGCGGAGGCGGTTAAGCGGCAAGGAGCGGTGGACGTGGCCTCGCGCGGGGGTTTGCCGGCGGGCATTCGGTGGAGGTCGGATCTGAGGGGGAGCACGGGGAACGCCGGCGGTCAAGGTGAGGCGAGCTCGGTCGTGGGCTGCCAGTGGAAGCGTCGGGCGGAAGGTTTCGAGAAGAGGGCGTGGCGCGCTGGACGAGGCGGACGGCCGGAGGACGGACGGCCGGAGGACGGACGGTCGGCCGTCGAGGTAAGCGTAGGGTTTTCTTTCTTCTTTCTGGAGTTTCTGGGTGGTGACGACGAACGGTGGGGTAGACAAAGTCGGCGGCCGAGATGGCCGTGACGACGGTGACGGTGCGGGTGGCTCTGCCTTGTGGCAGTGCTGGGTCTTGGGGACAGGGTGGCACCGGGCTGTGCTCGGGGTGGTCAAGTGGCGTGTAGGTGGAGGCTGGTTGCTGTCGGCGAGTCGGGGTCGGTGGTGTTGGTTGTGATGGCAGCAGGGTGTCGGACCTTGGTGGTGGAGACGACGGGACTTGGCTGGGGTCGAGTGTTCGACGAAGGATGTTGGTTGTGGTCGGGTGATGGTCGAAGGAGGCGGGACAAGGAGGATGACAGTGGTGGTTTGCTGGTGACGGAGAGTTGGCCAGGGTGTAGGGTTTGGGTAGGATTAGATTTAGAAATCGTGCCCAAGTGTCGGACACGAAAATTAGGTTGGAAGGATTTGATGTACGTGTCCGGTATGTCGGACATAAAGAAGATGATGTACATGTAAAAATATGGAATAAGATGATGAACATAGGAACACGGACACGATGCACTGCACTTGGCTATGGAATTTATTTGTGGAGGAATTTATGGAAGATGAATAAGGTGGAGGAGTACCTGCCTATATTTATAGGATGTGGAAATTCCCACTTTGGATAGGATTAGGAATAGATTTAAAACCCAAATTTAGATAGCTTACAATTTAATTTAAAATCAATCAAATGAAATCCAAAATCAAATCCAATTAAATCTAATTAAAATCAAATTAAATACTTTTAGTTTAAAATCAAATCAATTTAAAATATAGATAGTTTACTATTTAAATGTATCCATGGAATCAAATCAAAATTTAAATTGTTACAAATATTTCAAAAATATGTTTTCCAAAAATACTATAATAATTAATTTCGAAAATAATAAATCTTTTTGAATAATAAATCTTTTTGGAATAATAAAATATTAATATTAAGTAATTTCAAAAATACATTATTATTTAAAATAAATGAAATAAATATTTTTGCACGAAGAATTTTATTATTAATAACTGCTACAAACAATAGGCCTTTCATAGCAAGAATAATAATTCTATATAATATTTTGAAAGTGTAATAAAATAGAAAAGAAAATAATTTTATAAAATATGTACGCTCGCACATATTCGTACTCGTCGAGCAACGAAAATTTCGCATACGACGTACAATACGACTACGTGACATACAGTACCAAAAATTTTAAATCAATGCAAATTAATAAATAAATATAAAAAAAAATAGTAGAATTTAGGGGTTTTACAGAGCCGTCTGTGCCATAACTTGGTAGACGCATCACTGACTGCGTTCACCTCATGTGCCCCTGTGTGCTCCCCTCCATATAGTAGAGTCCGGACTTCTTGCTTCCTCTAGCAATCATCATCGAACCTCTGGAAAGCTTCTACTGACCGTTACCGAAGAGATTGAAGAAATTCTCGTCATCCAACCTTCCAACCGACACCAGGTTGAAATGTTTATTAGGGACATAATGAACATCTTCGAGAACAAGAACTGCACCCGTCTTCGTCCTCAAATGCACATCTCCAATGGCAACCATCTTTGACAATCTCTATTGTCCATCTTCAATACTCCACAGTCGTCTATCGTGTAAGTGACAAATAGTGCCCTATTGTGAGATACGTGCGTTGAAGTACCTCAGTCTACTGGTCAAGAATTGTCATCGCATACGAGGTTTATGACAACATCATCACCTACAACATCACATTGTCTCCATGTTCCGAGGTCGTCGCTGTAGTGTTCTCACTTTGCTTTCCCTTATCGTCCTTATGCTCTCTCTTCATTTCCCATAATGTGGCACTTCTTGCCACAATGGTAACACTCCGAGTTCTCGTACCTACTCTTGGTCTTGTCCCTGCTCTTATCTCTGCCACTATTTGGACCCCTACTTTTTTTTCTTCCGTGGCTCTCTGAAACTAGCGTCTCCGAGTGGGATGTAGATGAAGTGTCCTAAGAACGCCTTCGCATCTCTTCATTCGATACCCTAACTTTTGGCAAACTCCAGACTGACCATGCCTTCCGGAGCAGAAGCGATCATAGACACTCGTATGATTTCCACGAGTCTAGCAATGTACGTAGCAACCAAAGTCCCTGAATCTCATCGTCGAACTTGACTTCCATCGAGGATAGCTGGTCAACCACGCCCTGGAACTCACTCAAGTGATCTGTAATGGATGCACCATCTTTGTACTGCAAACCCATCATCATTCGAATCAGCAAAAACTTATTCACCCCGGTCTTCTTTTCATACAAAGATTTTAGCTTACCCTACAGTGTCCTCATGTGCTTAGTGTTGGCAACGTGGTTGTACACGTTCTCATAAATGAACTATCGCATGTACCCACACACATGTATATGCTTGAAGTTCCAGTCCTCATCTGATTTTTCATTGGGCTTCTCGGACGCAAATACTGGAAGATACGGCTTCTTGACGAACAACAAATCTTTCATCTTGCTCCGTCAATAATGATAGTTGGTACCGTTCCGGTTTACCATGCACACTGGCTTCGCGTCCATATATACTTTCTGATTTGATTGTCAACTTCTGACCTCTCTGTAACCTGTCTTTGATACCACTCTGTTGGAAACGAAGCGCAAAAACCGTTCTTCCAAACCAGAAAGTGTTACAACCCGCACCCAGTTTAGGGGCACGAGTACGTGGGTACATCCAGCCTACGTTTCAGTATCGGCGGTAGAACGCTGTCCCAGGTCTCAACAACATCTAACACAAAATAATAAATTTGTCCAAAAAGATATACTCTCCAAACGGAGGACAATCTCAGAAGGATACAACTCAATCACAAAGTAACTAAAGATGGATAACAACACGATAAGATAGATATGAAATCACAGAATGAGATACAACCAGAAGTGATATAGGTTGAAGGAACACAATGTTTAATACAACCAGATTCAAATAGTTTAAGTGTTATCAACACCAAACAGGGTATAACTCAAATACAAGACAAGAAACTTAAACACACAACCCAACAATTCTAGCAATCTACTCCAAGCACTACTGGTGTCCTCTAGGCTAGCTATGATCCTCCAAGTTATCTTTAAAAAATTTAACGTTATCCTGTCAGGACGGGAAGGAGCACGTATCTCTGAAACAGATCCAAAATATAACAGGAAATATAGAACGAGCAGTAGCATAAAATACATAAAACGCTGTAAAGAGATGTTCATGAAGAACATAAAATACATTAAACTCTGTAGAGAGAGATGTACATGAACAGTGAAAATAGATAAATCTAAGTACATGAAAGTTTTATAGAAAACAAGAATTATAAGTACATATAAGTGATTTAGAGCACAAGATGGTTATGTAATCGATTTGGGTTGCACATGCCAAAGTTAACAGAGTTGTATATTACGAAACAACTTGGGAATTGATCGCATAACCACTTCTACTCACCCCTACCCCAATCAATACATAAGGATCTGGTCAAGTTACGGTACGTACATGATTTGTTGGTTATACATGAAGCACATGTGAGAACATGGGCATACATGAGAGTACATGAGCGTACATGAGTACACATAAAAGTACATGAATAACATGAGTACATGATGTACATGAACAGCACATGACATGAAGTACCCGATACACCCAATGAGGGGATAACATCTCATGAAAGATCCACATAGTACCAATCCGTGTTACAATGTGACATCATAAAGTAAAGTAGCCTAAAGCAGGCAATATAGATACTATCATGAATGAAACGATCAGAGAATGTACTCGCCTGATACCCTGAGCAACTGATATGTATAGGTGACCAAACTGGAGTCACAGAGTCTTATTTAGAGTAATATAGGTTATAAAGAGTTCAAATATATAATAATTTAAGTGTACAATGCAATCTACATGATTTTAGGTCATTCTAGGTCAAAGTCAACTATTGGTCAACTCTGGTCAATCTTCTAGTCAAACTAGGTCAACATCTAAGCTAACTTGGTCAACTATCTAGGGTTTGGTCAAACTCTAGTCAACAATGCAATTATGTCAATTGGGTCCAATTCTAGGTCTAGAGTCTATCTAGAGGTAGACTAGGTTACCATGTTACAAGATACAATTATCAGTATATATGTACAATATCACTATATATGTACTATATCTATTACACTCACATCTCAAATATATAAAAATAATCACATCTATATAGTTAGCACATATATATAGACTCACATTACATATATCCCAATACCCATGTACCTATAACCTATATATTACGTAACCTTACCTATATATGAACAACAACATAGCAAGACTTACCAATATATTGCCATAGCCTCAAACTATATAGCCTATACTGAATATATAATCCAATCCCTCAACTAATACTCCCAACTTAAAATACCAACACTATATATATAACCTATAACTATATTCTCAGAAAACTGAGAATACAACAGCCTATATATATATATATATATATATATATATATATATATATATATATATATATATATATATATATATATATATATATTAGTCATTCAAATATCATACCTATATTATTACGCTCAGAAAACTGAGTCTATTTAACCACTTTCCATATCTACTGTCACATGAAAACTGGAAATGAGAACTCATATAATTACATATCTTATGTCAGGCCACATATATATATACTAACCTCTATATCTATGTATCAATATAAACTATGCAAACCCACACAAACTAATACAATAATCATCAGATTCGAATATAGAGATCAATATCTACCCATCAACATCAACTATAAATCTGAATCCCAATCCCAGGAACTGCAAATCTCAGTGCCATTCAAAACCCAAACATCTCAGAATCAAAACATAAAACCCAAACTCTAAAACAAAGCCCAAGTCAACATCTATATCAACTTCATGCAAAGAGGGGGGGTGTGTGTACTGTACATGCATCAGAGGGGGTTTCTGTAGGTAACAAGTGTGTGTGTGTGTGTGTGTGTGTGTGCAAGCAAGTGTGTCAAGCCAAGTATCAGTACATGTGTCACAGAGGGTGTGAAATGTGAGAGGTATCAGACATGCACAGAAAGTAACAGTGCAGTGCAGTGATGTGCGTGTGTGTCGAGCTTGTGTAGGATCTGTCATAGCAATATGTCGTGGAGGAGTGTGATCATGTTAACTACGTGTCAAGGTGTCCTCAGAATCAATAAGGTCATATCCAAGTGTGTCGAAGTAGTGCCAAACAAAAAGCGTACATAGATGAAATAACTGTGTGTGTGCGAGCATGTACTGACACTTGTGGGTGAGATAACTCAATAAATACTCAAAAAAATCAAACCAAACTTCATAGACCACGTGTTAGTCGATGCCCCTACCATTACCAACTGGTGTCACTCGAATTCGTGTCGTGTCCAACGTATTTGGACACGTGGGTAGCAGGACAGTGCATATTGTGTGTGCGAGTGTCCGTATCCAATCTGACACAGGATACGATGCTAAAACCAACTCATAGTTGCAGAATATTAACCTACACATCTAGGGCTACACAAACATGTAATTAGTTTAGAAAATCATGAACAAAATGTTCTATGAGGCATTTCATTGAACACCTTGAATATCTCTCCTATACGGAGCGATACGCCCATGATACGGGCATCAAATGGGTTCGATTTCTAACCAAACTTAGCCTAAGTCTAGGGGGACCCTAAATGAATGCATCTATGGTGAGAAATCAGTAAATTAATAGGTTTATAGATTATTAACTATTGAGATTTGGAATCTCAATGAAAAATCCCTTGAAACGATCCCATACCAATTCCTATGGTCAAATTGCTCCCAGTCCTTGCTAGCTAGCCAATAGAGACCTCATCTACACAAAGGGAGTGTACTGTAATTGATTTGGTCCAATTTGGAGTTGATTTGGTGAAAGGGGGCAAATTTGGAGAAGAACACAAATTAGGGTTAGGATTTGAAATGAAAGAGGCAAGAGGGGACTAATGTTCACTTATATAGGCAAGGGGGGCCATGGGTGTTTCTAGGGCTAGGGTTAGGTCCAATTTAGTTTATAGGCCTTTTCAAGATGTAATTTGAAGCCTTTTAGGTAAAGGCCCAAACTAGATTAGGTTTCTACAAATATTTTAGGTTCAACATAACATCTAGATATTCTAGAACTTAGCTAACTTATTTAATTATACTAACCAAGCTTCTAAGGTCATGATCAACATCTAGATTAGGATAATTCTAGGGTTAGACCTAATATAACATTTAGCACATTATTAATTAAATAAAATTCAAAAATAATAATAATTCATAAATTACCAAAATACCCTTAGTCTAAAAAGTGATAGTGAACTAATCTAATCACATTAGCTAGGTCTCCATGGTCGTGGTTAGTCTCTAGGCTAAGTAGTTCTAAGGTTTCACTAGTAAGGGACACACTCACAATCAATCAATTTAAATATTATTAAATAATCAAAAATTCACCAATTTATTATTAACATGATTTAAATCTATTATTTAACAATTAACATGATCAATTTAACAAAAGTTCAAAATTACCCTTATTTTAGAAAAGTGGTAGTTATAATCCTTCCCCCTAAAAAACTTTTGTCCTCGAAATTTAGGTTGGTCGTACTCTTCTTAGGGTCACGCCCCCAACAATCATGGTCTAAGAAAACTTTAACTAAATCATACAATTTGAAAGAATAACATACAGGGTCATGGCATGCAATATCAGTCTGGTGTCTCATCTAGCTATACTAACCATACCACATCAAAAGCAGTCATAAGGTATTAAACACACAAACAATGGTAGGGTTGCATCAAATCATCAAAGACATGCTAAGGTCTAGGTCAAGAACACACCTCCAACTAGGTCTGGTGACTAGAACTTCCTCCTGGAGGCGGGACCATGGCTAGGGTAAGTACAGCAGGGCAGTCTCGTAGCATATGTGCAGCTGACCCATAAAACATGCACACCCCTCTCCTATTCCTATAGTGGTCCCATATATGTCCAGACTTCCGACAGTATGCACATGTAGGCACTCGTTCAACTGGCCTCTGTTGGACAGGAATCTGGACTGGATAGGATGGTCTAGGCTGAAAGTCCGGGTACTCCTGAGGCTTTGGGTATATACTGCTCCTCACTCTCTTGGAACTAGGCTCTCCTCCTGAATGTACTAAGTCCCACAGATGTTGAATCTCTGGCTCTGCTCCCTCAGGATCTCGGCCTGAACTCTGTGTCTCCAACACATCCCGAAGAAGTCCAAGTATCTGAGCTCCATCAGGAATCAAACCCCCCTCCCCCGAGAATATGGTATGGGGTACCACTCTAGAAAGCAGAGAAAGACTCTCGGTCTCAGACGAAACTGTAGCTCTCTCCTGAATGGCAGGAGATGGAGAGAAACTCTCTGGTGAAGCTGCTACCACCTCCTCAATAGCAGGAGGTGCCACTACCCTCTGGTCAGCCGGACGGGTCAATACCTCCTGAGCAATAGGAGGTGGAAGCATGCTCTCAGTCATATCCGGAACTGCAGCTACGCTCAAGGGACAGGCTCTGGTCATGGGTGTCATACTGAAAATAGAGGGAAAATATGAAATCATCAAAAGGTTGTAAGGCAGACTAACATCCTATATAAAAACTGGTAGGTATTATAAATACCAGGAATCATCAAAAATGGGTTATTATTCTAATACCAATGCTAACATCATCTCTAGGATACAAACATCTATAAGTCATCAAATCATTATACTATGAAAGAACTACATATGAATAAGCTTTACAATGAACTGGACTAAATAGCTGAAAATATCCCTACTCCTAAGTTAATTGATGATGGAATACAATTCTATAATAACAAAAGTGGAAGATAGAGATGATATGTTAAAAACCTTCTCAAGATACAATCTGATAATCGTACGTGTCAGTCCAAAATCATGTTACTTAGGATCCTCGTCATGCCAGTAAGTAAGGCTGCGATAAACAATAGATTCCATAACTGGGATATACACCTTTATAATTATGTCATCTAGAATTCTCGCTATGCCGACTAGTATAGTTGTAAGAAATTCCAAATCTCATAACCAAGATATGTACATCCGAAGTCAGGTCTCTACGTTTTCGCCACGCGGCTAATATAGCTGCGATAAACTCTAGGCTCCATAACCAAGTAGACGTTTTACCTTCCCTGTTATTCCCGTCAACATATGTTATCAGAAGATACCGTAACTCAGGCCATAAAATTTATCTCGATAGGAAAATCAAAATCAACAACGATTTATCAAAATCAAATTCAATAACAAGGAGCAAAGGTGAACAGAAACAAAAAGAAAGGGATTTCAAATCGAAGTTCAAAATGAGATTCTCAAGGGTCGTCCCAGGAATCTCTCAAGAAATTCTAACTATGATTGAGTATCCTCTCATTCTAATACCTTACTTCCTATATTCTATCGCAGGCTCGCAGTAGTACAACTAAGTCGTTGCACTACTGCGACATCGTACAAATGTGAATCTCGACCTGCATGGGCCACCACTAAAAATGTGTCACGACCCGTACCCGATTTAGGGGAACGAATATGTGGGTACGTCCAACCTACGACGCAGTGTTGGCGGTAGAACATTGTCCTAGGTCTCAACAAAATCTAACACAAAATAATAAATCTATCCAATAAGATATACTCTCTAAACGGAGGACAATCTCAGAAAGATACAACTCAATCACAAAGTAACTAAAGATGGATAACAACACGATAAGATAGATATGAACTCACATAATGAGATACAACCAGAAGTGATATAGGTTGAAGGAACACAATGTTTAATATAACCAGATTCAAATAGTTTAAGTGTCATCAACACCAAACAGGGTACAACTCAAATACAAGACAAGAAACTTAAACACACAATCCAACAATTCTAGCAGTCTACTCCAAGCACTACTGGTGTCCTCTAGGCTAGCTGTGATCCTCCAAGTTATCTGTAAAAATTTTAACGTTATCCTGTCAGAACGAAAACGAGCATATATCTCTGAAGCAGATCCAAAACATAACAGGAAATATAGAACGAGCAGCAGCATAAAATACATGAAATGCTGTAAAGAGATGTACATGAAGAACATAAGATACATGAAACTTCGTAGAGAGAGATGTACATGAACAGAGAAAATAGACAAATCTGAGTACATGAAAGTTTTATAAAAATAAGATTTGTAAGTAAATATAAGTGATTTAGAGCACAAGATGGTTATGTAATCGGTTTGGGTTGCACATGCCTAAGTTAACAGAGTTGTACATGACGAAATTACTTGGGAATTGATCACATAACCACTTCTACTCACCCCTAACCCAATCAATACACAAGGATCTGGTCAAGCTACGTTACGTACATAATTTGTTGGTTATACATGAAGCACATATGAGAACATAGGCATACATGAGAGCACATAAGAGTACATGAGCATACGTAAGTGTACATGAGTGCACATGAGAGCACATTCGAGTACATGAGCGTACATGAGTACACATAAGAGTAAATGAATAACATGAGTACAAGGAGTACATGATGTACGTGAATAGCACATGACATGAAGTATCCGATGCACCCAATGAGGGGATAACATCTCATGAAAATATCCATATAGTACCAATCCGTGTTACAACGTGACAGCATCAAGTAAAGTAGCCTAAAGCAGGCAATATATATACTATCATGAATGAAACGATCAGAGAATGCACTCGCCTGATACCCTGAGTAACTGATATGTATATGTGTCCAAACTGTAGACACAGAGTCATACTTAGAGCAATATAGGTTATAAAGAGTTCAAATATATAATAATTTAAGTATACAATGCAATCTACATGATTCTAGATCATTCTAGGTCAAAGTCAACTCTTGGTCTACTCTGGTCAACCTTCTAGTCAAACTAGGTCAACATCTAAGCTAACTTGGTCAACTGTCTAGGGTTTGGTCAAACTCTAGTCAATAATGTAATTAGGTCAATTGGGTCCAATTCTAGGTCATATATAGTCTATCAAAAGGTAGACTAGGATACCATGATACAAGATACAATTATCAGTATATATGTACAATATCACTATATATGTACTATATCTATTACCCTCACATCTCATATATATAAATATAATCACATCTATATAGTTAGCACATATATATAGACTCGCATTACATATATCCCAATAACCAGGTACCTATAGCCTATATATTACATAACCTTACCTATATATGAACAACAACATAGCAAGACTTACCTATATATTGCCATAGCCTCAAACTATATAGCCTATACTGAATATATAATCCAATCACTACAAAAAAAGGCTTTTCTTGACGGTTTTTCCCTGTCAAGAAAGGGGTATCTTGACGGTTGCAGATCCGTCAAGTAAGCCGTAGTCAACAAAAGTCCCCCATTTTCTTGACGGTCGCTGACAGGACTTTTCTTGACAGTTTTTTGCCGTCATATGAAATAGTTTTGTTGACTGTTTTTAGCCGTCAAGATAGCAGTTTGGAGAAACCATCAATGTAGGTACAAACTTTTTTTGACTCCGGACTAGATGACCGTTATTAAACGTCAATAAAAGCTCTTCTGCAGTAGGATTGAGTTAATTATTGACGTTTTATAACCGTCAAGAGAAGCTAAAGTCAAAATTCTATTTATAATTATATATTAAAATTGAACACACATAATATCAATAATCTAGAAGATTTAATACAGCAAATAACAATAGAACTCAATTTTCATATTTACAAATTGTATACTATTCATATACCACAAACTTCCAATACATCTAACACACGTCCAACCACAAACATCCAACACACGTCCAACCATAAACATATCCCACCAAAGTATGTAGTTTCCATACATCTTAAACATCCAAAACTGATAATTATACAAATAAAACCAAAATAAGTTACAAACCCTCCGGAGTCGCATCTCTCACATATTCACAACACCTTCATTTTTCATGTAGTTTCTGAGAGAACAAGAACACAAATTACCAATTATGTTAATGAGCTTGTCAACCAACAAGAAAACAAGAGAACAATATCCTGGAGAATACATATGCCAAGAAAACAGATAAGTACAGTATCGTAAAACTTTGTGAGAATACATATGCCAAAATCTAGTAACATACACCAAAAATCACAACTAGAAGTTGGCTCAAAATATAGTATAAAAGTGTGTTTTATGTTATGTAGTACCAAACATCACAACTATATACACTGAACCCACGAATACTTACTAATACTCAAACCACAACCAAAAGGCAGTGAGTGTAGAAAATCTATTTCATCAATTGTAACAACTAGGAATAATTAAATATGAACTAAACACAACATGCCAAACAACTAACAAGCTATTGATTAGTCTTGCATTGTTAACACAAAGATTTCTAAGCATGAATTAATTTTTTTACCTGTATGGGTTGATTTGAGTGGATGGAAGTGGCAGCTTTCTTGATAATGGTTGTCTAGCTTCATCCATACTGGTCATAAAATCATTAACAGAAGTTAGTAAGAAAAAATCATTAACAGAAGTTAGTAAGAAAGTAAGACATCTGAGGCAACTAATCCATCACAAAATGCACAAATAATGCCTAACAAGTGTGACTTGGGTATCTGAGGCAACTAATCCGTCACAAAACATCTGAGGCAACTAAATATTGTCTGCTGAAGGCAAAATGTTCATATTACTATATACAGTGTACATTTCAGATTCTACCACCAATGCTCTTCATATGTCAATGCAGTAACTCAAACCATATGACTTGGGTATTTAATTTCAAGCGAAGGAGTTACAAGCACAAGAAAACCCAGGTGCACATGTACCAAGTCAGATGATCAATAAATATTGTCTACTCACGTTTGGCATCACATGCAGATGGAGTTCTTCAATACAACCCCCATCAACCAATCATCTAAATGGGATGTATAATATTGTCTTCACTTTTAGATTTGCTCTATCCTGATAACAATCAACTCTAGCTATCAACCTATTGTGCTAAGTATTGAATATCAGGCAAAGAAGTTATTGCAGGCCTGTGTACAAGAACACATATTTTCAAATTAATAGGACCAATACATAATTTCCTAAATGATAATCTATAACAAATATGAATGCAACTTGGGAGAGTTTAAAGAATTCTAACTCAACGCTGATGCATCCAAGATAACATGCCTCACGAATTGAAAATAAAATACAATAAATATTCATCAGGAAGCTACACAATGCAGAAAAGACAAGACTCCTCAAAGTTGCATGAAGTCAGATAACAAAAAAAGTTTCTCTGCAATAAAGAAAAAATACCACACATATGGTGAATATTTGTGAAGTAAGAATTGTTCTTGTTGCACAGACATAGCCATACGTGACACAACACAGATATCACAACACGAATATGGAACCAATTTGAACATATCTGTGTATGATTTGATATATTCTACCATTGCCGAGACATGAAGGCAGTGGTGCTGGAGTGTCCTTGTTTCCTACAAAAGCTATAAGTCGCAGCTTTAAGATATTATAAAATGAAGCTGTTCAACAAATCTATTCAATTGGCAGTACATGTAAAAAATTTAAGCCCAAACTTCTACAACTTATCTGTTTATATTAAAATTCTAGAGCTTGGGGTGCATTTGAGTGTTTTCTATTAAAATTCTAGAGCTTGGGGTGCATTTGAGTGTTTTCTGGATAAAGCGATATTTCAACGTCCAATCTTTTCAAATATCTTGTAAAGTCAAATATAAGATGTGTTGTTATCCGATTATTGCAGATTAATTTACAGACTTACAGTAAAAGAAGCTTTCCTTCACCACCTAACATATATTGCCTTTGTGAAGACTTGGGAATTATTAGAGGTTCTTTCAATCAGATAAGCTGCAGCTACTGGATTACATTAATTCACAGGAAAGTATATTAAGCTCCAAAATGCGAAAAAAGAAAAGAAAAGTATTGTCCATGAGAAGAACATGGCTCTTTTGACCCCAATTCTTGGACCAGGAACTACCAAAACACCCCCTCATTTGGATAATTAGTATAGATTAGGGAATTATTATATGACACACGCTTTCGGATAATTATAAGGATAACTACACATGCAAATAAACAAGGTCAAGGACCCAAGATACTGATATAAGCGCAAAGTTTCAACTCAAGGTTCGCAATACTGGTATCGTACCCTTTTTAATTGGCAGTTTCAGAGGGTTTTTTTCCTGGTCGATACTACAAACTATAATATTGAGTAAATTGGGACTATAAATCAAGATCATATAATAGGTTCACAATTATGTTATCAAGGGCAGCACATGCATTTCTCAGTAAAGAGATGGGAAAAAAGTAGCATTCACATTTTTGACTCACCACAAAAGAGCCAGAGCCAGCCAGTCCAAATAAACCCAAAAAAAGCTAGAGCCAGAGCCCGAGCCAGTCCAAAAACCCAAAGAACAGGTCTAGTTTATTCTGAAGGAGGAGGATCCTTGGCAGCAGGAATCCATTCATGGGTCTTGAAAGCCAAGATAATCTGGAGGGACGAAGCTTCCCACTTCCCCTCCAGATTCAAGCATCAGTTTGCCCATGTCTGCAACTGCTAGCTGGAGAGCATGGAAATGAGGATGTCAATGGAGGAATTAGTGGCGCTGAGTTTTACTTAAAAAAATACTACTTCTGTTGCAATAAGAAAAAAGGTGAGGAATGACCTATAACTAAGTAACTAACAAACAAAATCATCTTTTCCAACTTGATGGGCCAATACTGTTATTATATTTCTTATATAATATTATACTTTCCATGTTTCTTGACTTCAAACTCATGTACATGAGATTACTTGTATGCTATTTCACACTCGTGGGGTTTGAAAGAAGAAGAAGAAGAAGAAGAAGAAGATCCATCTTTAATTTATGTAACAAGAAAACTTCAAAACTCTTATATAAGTTTAGTTGGCACCACTAGCAAAGCATGGAAATGAGGATGTCAATGCAACTTCAAAAATAAATATGAGACTTCTTTTTCACCTGTTTGTAAGCAATTTGATTGAGTGGTGGAGGTGGGAGTGGCAGAGTTGCTTTATTATTTGAAGCCCCATTTTCATAAGCGATATAACTATCTAGAGCCTCATATCTCTCATATATTTCAATTAATTCTTGTACTGCATGAGCAGCAATACTAGTTGAAGGCAGTAAAATGTCTGAACCAAGCTGATCACCCAGCCTCTCAAAACGTGCTTGTGACCTGGTCATTTTGAATTGTCATTTAATATTTCTGTCATACTTGGATATCAGCATAAGTAAATACAAAACTAGTTAAAAAACTACAAAAGCATGCCTTTCAACTCCTCTTGTGCCTTTCTGTAACGCCCATGGGCTCTGACAATTTTTTTTTTAATTTTTGAAGTAATCCTAGTAAACAAACACACCGAGTTAAGATGTGGAAACAAATATATCAGCAGCTTGCTTCTTCACAATGGTAATATCTAATAGCAGACCGGGGAATCACAATTAGTAAAACATAAAGTAGACATATAACTTATGTTTGGTTGCCAAACTTTACGTAATTTAATGATTCGAAATTCAGGATAGCGGTTGAACAAAACATGTTCCGATTACAATATCGTTTTTTAGCTCTGTAGTTTGGAGCTCAAATTACTGCCCATCGAGCGTTCCAATGGCAATTGTAGGCACAGAAATTGGCTAGATAAACAAAGCCTAATGATGTTGGTTTTCTGAGGTTTCACAATTAAATAGACCATGGATAATACTTGAAAATAGCTATGCCCAGTTTAAAAAGAAAAGGACAAGTTCATTAGTACTTTCACAGCGGAAGATCCAACCGACAAAGAATCTCAACCAATCCGAATGTATCGACAGGTAGGTTTCGTGATCCAAAAAACAAATTTTAAGACAAGCACAAAGATCAGGAACATTTAAAACAATTTGAGTAATGTCATTGTGTAGTATAATTCTTATAGTAACAAAAAATGAAGCATCTTACTATATCAGTCACCTCTTCGACAGCCTTCTCCCTAGCGCGCTCTGACAACCGCAGCGCCTTGATCTCCGTTAGCGCCACTCCCAATTCCCGATTCTTATCTACACAAAACCAAATCAAACACTTCAATCACTTCATCAACCAAATCCTTTTTTAAAAATTATTCCAAATAAAAAGCACTCACACTTGAGAAGTCGATGACGACGTATAGGTATTGAATCATCCCCTTACGGATCCTTGCCGACGCTGCTGAAGTCGAACAGAGCAGCATCCTCCACCTATACTGTTGGCCCAATGATTACATCGTATTTTTGAATATGGCTAATCAGTTAAGTTTAACATAATGATGTCACTAATATTCATATACTCACTATCATGTTGCTACTTAAACTTAGCATTGTCCTAATTGTCCTATATTATATTGCTATGCTTGTATCGTACTGCAACATATTTTGATGGCCTAACATGTATTTGTAGACATGCAGTAAGCATGATCAAACATGATCAAATCAGGACATAGGCAATGAAGAATTAATGATGGACCAAAGATGGCGTCATACAAAGAGATTTCTCCGAACCGCCTAGCGACCTATCTGGGGCCTCGCATCGGGGGTTCCGCTGCCCGGTCAGCGGACAGGGGTCGAGGGGCAGCGTCCCCCATCGGGGTTCGGGGGCGAAGCCCCCGAAAGGTATTCAGATTTCCAGATCTCCTTATCTTTGGACGACTGCTGTCAAGGAAAAAGACACCTTCAGAACTGCTCAAATATCAGAAGAAATGCGTCATCAAAGGGCTCTTGGTTTTTCTACTTGTTCTAAGTCTGTAATCTTCAATTTATTGAGTCTAGGAGAATGTGTACGTTGAGTCGCACTGAGTCATCTCAACCCCTAGACATATCTCTCCAAGCTCTACCATAAAAACAGACCAATTCCTGAACCAAGCCCAAGCTCCACAAAGCCCAAAAATCCAAAGGCCTTTTGAACATTCTGCCACCTAGGAGACAGAGTTCGGGCCGAACTCTGCCCCCACACAGAGTTTGGGCCGAACTCTGTCCCCTGATTTCCAGGAACTGATTTTTAGGGTTACCAATTGCTAGCTGGTATAACGGCCGTGTTTTTGAATTTTGAGGACAGAATTCTGTCCGAATTCTGCCTTCCAGACTAGTATATAGGGCATGATTTTAACCATTTTCATTCATCTCTTCATCACCTTTCTATCTCTCACTCTCAATCAACTAAGCCTTACACTACCTAAGCCTTATTCTTCCAATCTACTAGCCACAAAACTTCCTAAGCCCCAAGGTGCTCAAGTGCAATTCAGCTAGAAGTTTTTATGCAAGAGTTGAAAAGAAAAGTCACTTGGACAATTCCAAGTTTTGCCACCTGCGAATCTGTAAAAAGTTGACGTGCTCTTTTGAAGAAAAGGCACGGGGTGTAACTACTATTTCACAAATAGTGGATATAATCCTGAGCTAGAGTTCTCAGGCCTGGACTAGTCCTCCACGAGGGAAACCAGGTTAAAACTGCTGTGTTTGCGTATGCTCTTCTGATCTTTATTTACTTCCGCATTTTTCTCTGATTTATTTACTATCTTGATAGTTATTTTGTGGAGGTGATATAGAGTTAATTTTTATTTGGTGATTATAGACACAAACTCTATTCACCCCCCCTCTATAGTTGCCTACACGTTATTTTATATACATTGTGCGTGGCTGAGGGTATTGGTGTCGATGGGGGTAGAGCAGCCCTAACTTGTCCTCCTATAGCGACTCCCACGATCGATAGTCGGCGTACACCCTCTCCAGGTCGGGACATGCAGGAATTTGAAGGACAAAATTAGGGTTAGGAATTTGGAAAGAGAAATTAAGGTTAGGGTTTCTCACCTTTGATGTCAGGAAACCATTTTTTATTAAAATTTTATTTCCCTATAGGGACGATCGAAACCCTAACCTGAGCTCCAGTGCTCACGACGACATCGGCGATGGTGGAGGCGTCGAGGTAGCTTGAGCGAGCTAGGGGTGGGCTGATGCAAACGATGACGTGGGTGAAGACGAGGTTTTTGATCTCCTTGTGCTATGCGGCCAGCCCAACACGGCCGACCCTCTCGTCAGGGGTTGGAATCACGTAGAAGTAGTGAGGAGAGGGGTTTCTCTAAGGGAGAGGGGTTTTCTATGAGGAAGATGAGGAAGAGGGTTTGTTTTAGGGAGCAGAGGGGATTTTGGAGAGGAGATGGGGAGGTGTTTCTCCAATCAAAAGAAGAGATTTTGTTGTCGAGAGAAAGTTTGCTGGTTCCACATAAAAATAAACCATCAACCGTCAATAAATATAAAAAGTTTAAAAAATTTACTAAAATGGATGTCAAAAAAATTGTGGCATTTTTCCCGCACATATATTAGTTGACGGTTATCACCAATCCGTCAATAAATAAAATAGTTTTTCTTGACGGATCCTCTAAAACCGTTAACTATTATGGTATAATTTTGCTAAATTAACATAAAAAGTGTGTTGTCTTGACGTATACCTAAAACCGTCAAGATAATCCCTTTTCTTGATGGTTTTTCACGACCGTCAATAAATAAACTGTCGAGAAAAGCCATTTTTCTTGTAGTGAATCCCTCAACTAATACTCCCAACTTAAAACACCGACACTATATATATAACCTATAACTATATTCTCAGAAAACTGAGAATACAACAGCCTATATGTCACGCCCCAGAACCGGAATACCGGAGAGCGGGGGAATAACTCAGCCAGCTACGTTTTACGGGTAGAAGAATACCATATAATACGATCAATGCTGTCTAACGACGAGGGGGTGCATACTACATGAAAGTCACACTATGGTCACTTAACATCTATTGTCTCAATCATTCAAACAAGAAGCAATAATAGAGAACATGTAAGATAAAGCAGTAAGGCATCCCAAACGCTCAGTCAAAATGTTCTTGAGGTCTGGCTGTACAAAACATAGCCAGATGATGTAGCAAGGTATACACAATTGTTATCAGCTGCAGTCTGACTTAGTTAAAATTATGTAAAAGTAAGTGCAAGACAGTCCGACTAACATGTCGGTGCCAAACGACAATAAGTAAAGTAAGTAGTAAAACGAGCAGGGAAGCAAGGGACCCACTCGTGTCCTCCTGCGATCATTCCTCTAGTATTGACCATCTTGGAGGTGGAAGTAAGCTGAGTCCTCGGGAGCTGGCTCTAAATCTGGCCATGCAAAACCAGAGAGGTTAGACCTCTAATAGCAAGTACCGCAAGGAAGCACGATATGAGGAATTAGAACCAGCGATAAGAGTTAAGAATATGATAAATGAATCTCTGCTTGCTACTGGGGTTCGCACAACATCACGACACTTCAAGCCAACTTCCCAACCAAACAAGGACAGAAGTTGACCCGTCATGTCCTGACATTCTGCTCATCTCAGTAGTTAACAGAGTGGGTACAGTACACAAACAAACCAATTTAAACGGCCATGCAACTACTACGGCTTGCTACTGTGAGTTCCAAGTTGTCTTGGAAACATGCAATAAGGGATTCCTCAGTTCTTACAATGTACAAGCAAGGCTAGCCTACCCAATAATCAATTGTTCCAATCATGAATTAGACGTGTCCCAGCGGGACGCCCGTCATCAATATACAGTAAATATAAACAGATACCACTCCCTACCCATGCGGTAGATTTGTAGTATCCGTGGGAACCAGCCGGCATGTCGGGGCACTAATTGTCCCGAGATGGCTGCCATGTAAGAACTCGAGAATCCATTATCTCCATGCAATAGTTATTTTTATTTAGCTTAGTAGACCCTATGTTAATTGAAATCTCATACCGTGGATCATGATCATTCTAAATAGTACTCCCGTACAGAGTACGATATGCATAACTCTACAACGATGCCCGGGCGGTTAGGTTGTAGGTCTTACATAGTATAATACAACAATCAAGCCTAGCTACGGAATAATCATGCATTGACCGTAAGGTACACATACTACTTTTACAGAAAAATAGAAGTCAACATGTGTCCATATGCCAATGTTCGGATCGGCTAGTCGATCACAATGGTTCATGGTTCATACATGAACGTGTCTCATTCAATTCAATAAGATGACTAGCCAGTCTTCTAGTTCCAACTAGGAACGCATTATCAATCATTAGTCAAGGTAACAATTAATGTCAATTCGGGACAAAAAACAGCCCCAAGACGGCAGTAGATGGATGCCAATCTATGTGGCAGGGTAAGTCAGAACCCCATGCGGCAGTAGATGGATGCCCATCTATGCGGCCAGAGTCAAATCAGAATTCCATGCGGCCCGGGAGCCAAGGGACATGCAACATGCGGCTAGGGGGGAAACAGGGGCCATACGGCAAGGCTACCAAGAGCCATGCGGCAAGAGGGAGGTCCAAGGGAAGTCATGAGGCTTATGCTGCCAGGCTAGAGGTAGCCCTGCGGCACGGTCAAATCAGGATCCCATGCGGTAGTAGATGGATGCCCATCTATGCGCAGGGTCAAATCAGCTTTCTTTTAAATTGTTTTAATTAATATTTAGGCTATTTATTATAGTCATTTAATTTCTGCACTTTATTTAATATTTCAGTCATTTTCTCTTATTTAATGTAAAAGAAATTGTATCGGGCATAAGCCCACCCTAGGATCATTAGCTGTGCCATTGTATTGTGTAGCATAGTTTTTATTTTTATTTTCTGGTGGATGTGATTTGGGTGGTTGTGTTTAGACGCATAATCGTAGATTAGAACGTAATTTACTGATTAATTAAGAATTAATTAAAATGGATAAAATATTAGTAAATAACTAGTTCATGATTTATCACTATAAGAAACTATAATTTTATAAATATATTACAAAAACACAAAGTTTTCCAAAGTTAATTGGTCCTTGTTATTATTTCCAAATAACCAAATTAATCGGTTTAATCAACGCACGTAGTTGCGCAAAAATCGTTAGCTGTAAATTAATACAACTTAAAACCTGACTAGGATTTACTACTAGAGATTGCAACTAGCACACTTAGTCTGGTTATTCAAGGTTCTAAGTCGAGTTCTCAACTGTAGGAACTCGAAGATACACCTGACGTTCCTCCTCGGTACCGACCCGTCTTTCCAGTCATCTAAAACAAGGCAAGTTTCGAACTGTGTATTCCTGTATTTTATTTAGTAAAGTTAAGATGCATGTTAAACCACACTGCTGGCACGAAACTCTACCGACTGTTACTGTTACTGAATCTGGGACTGGGGGAATAGTGTAGACGTTTATGACCAAAGCCCCTACTGAACTGACTGTGTTAGCTTACCCCTCTCACACACGGGGATAAGCCATATCGTATCGCTAGGATACTACTGCTCAACCCAAGCCGGTCATAAACGTTTGTATATTCAAAACACACTGAACTGTTTTAAACTGCTGAAAATTGTTATTTTAAACTGTTTATCCTGCACTTTCCAATTACTATTTAAGATATGAGATGCATATTTCGTTCTTGCTCCCTCCTGACTGGAGACAACATTTTAGGTATCACTGAGGATGAAGAGCTATACTATAATGGCTATTATGACCCGGTCCTCTACCCTGCGACGGTACCAGAGCCGTCTCTGGAGGACGCTGATCCTGGGACTACAGAACCAGATGCTTAGATAGTTTTTCTTTTCTGTATTTTCTCCTTTATTTGGAGTTTGTAGTTTATTTCAGAATTTCATTTCCAGTTGTATTTCTGAATATTTTTATTAAACAATGTTTCATTTCCGAATAAGAACAGTTGTGACAAATGTAATTGTGTTATTGTGTATACCTGCAATGGAACAGCTTACTGTCGCCGTCTCACCACGGTACAGGCTGGGCATGATCCGGTTCGATCCAATTATTTAGGATCGGGTCGTGACAAGATGGATGCCCATCTATGCGCAGGGTCAAATCAAAGCCATACGGCAGGGTCAAATCAGGATTCCATGTGGCAGGGTCAAATCAAGATCCTATGCGGCAGGGTCAAATCAGGATCCTATGCGGCAGGGTCAAATTAGGATCCCATGCGACAGGGTCAAATCAAGATCAAATCAAGATCCCATACGGCAGGGTCAAATCAGGATTCCATACGGCAGGGTCAAACGGCCATAGCCTATACGGCAAGGAAAAACAAGGGCCATGTGGCTAAAGTCAACCAAAGCCATGCGGCAAGAGCCTATGCGGCAAGCAGCCATATGACAAAGGCCTATGTGGCATGCTACCATGCGGCACGCGACCAAAGGGATAATGCGGCAAGAAAGGGGCCGCATGAAGACTGGATTGCCTATGCGGCCAAAGAGAAGCCGTAGGGGACCTTTTTGCATGAAAGGCCATGTGGCAGGCACTCTTCTTCTTCTCCAACTTTTTCGAGAAAAAGAACCTGGGAAGTTGGGGGTTCCAAGACTTCCCAACCTTCAATCCAAACCCAAATCTGGACTTCCATAGGTCAAAATAGGGTAGAACGAAATTCTCTACAACAAAGAACAATTAGATTTTGAAAATAAAAAAGTTTGATAGGTCAAAACCAAGAAGAACCGAATGTAACATAAACTTAGATCTACAAAAATACACCCATGAAAACCAAAAACTCCAAGTTCTAAAGAGACTTAGAATCAAGTAAGGAAGAGAATGGAACAACAAAACTTGAGATACATCATGAAGCAAGTTGTGCTTGCCTAGCTCTCTAGGTTGGTGGGAGAGTAATGGAGGATGAAGAAGAAGTAAATGAGAGTAATGAAGAGAGAGAAAAGTAAAAGGGCATAAATATCAAGCCGAAGTCAAAATCTCCACCACCCATTCCTTCCTACAAGATCTAGGCCATCCACCCCTGATCATGATGAACCGAGCTAAACCAAGTTGGTTCAACATGAACAAAATAAACCAAAAGCTTAATCAAAAGCAGAAAATAAAACACAGAAAAATTAATTAGCATGAAATTACAGAATAACTGTATGATAAGTATTAAATAAATACATTCAAGCAGTACATGTATAAAAATACGTATTCTGGGAACGGAGAGTGACACTATATATATATATATATATATATATATATATATATATATATATATATATATATATATATATATAAAATATATATATATATATAATATATATAATATATATATATATATATATATATATATATATATATATATATATATATTTTTTGAACGGAGAGTGACACTATATATATATATATATATATATATATATATATATATATATATATATATATATATATATATATATATATATATATATATATATATATATATACTAACCTCTATATCTATGTATCAATATAAACTATGCATACCCACACAAACTAATACAATAATCATCAGATTCGAATATAGAGATCATTATCTACCCATCAACATCAACTATAAATCTGAATCCTAATCCCAGGAACATCAAATCTCAATGCCATTCAAGACCCCAACATCTCATAATCAAAACATAAAACCCAAACTCTAAAACAAAGCCCAAATCAACATCTATATCAACTGCATACAAAGAGGGGGGGTGTGTGTACTGTACTGTTCATACATCAGAGGGGGGTTTTTGTAGGTAACAAGTGTGTGTGTGCGTGCAAGCAAGTGTGTCAAGCCAAGTATCAATACATGTGTCACAGAGGGAGTGAAGTATGAGAGTGTTACAGTGGTATCACAAACTGTATCAGAGTGAGTGTCTAGCATGCATTAGGGTATCAAAACTAGTATGTCCAACCCGTGTCAAAGCGGTATCAGACATGCACAAAAAGTAACATAGTGCAGTGCAGTGAGGTGCATGTGTGTCGAGCTTGTGTGGGACACATGTGGCATAGCAATGTGTCGTGGAGGATTGTCATCATGTTAACTACGTGTCAAGGTGTCCTCTGAGTCAATAAGGTCGTATCCAAGTGTGTCGAAGTAGTGTCAAACAGAAAGTGTACAGAGATGAAATACTGTGTGTGTGCTAGCATGGACTGACACTTGTGGGTGAGATAACTCAATGAATACTCAAACAAATCAAACCAAACTTTATAGACCACGTGTCAGTCGATGCCCCTACCATTACCAACCGGTGGCACTCGAATTCGTGTCGTATCCAGCGTGTTTGGACACGCGGGTAGCAGGACAGTACACAGTATGTGTGTGCGAGTGTCCCCGTATCCAATCTGATACAGGACATGACACTAAAACCAACTCAGAGTTACAGAATATTAACCTACACATCTAGGGATACACAAACATGTAATTAGTTTAGAAAATCAAGAACAAAATGTTCTAAGAGGCATTTTATCGAACACCTTGAATATCTCTCCGATACGGAGCGATACGCCCATGATACGGGCATCAAATGGATTCGATTTCTAACCAAACATAGCCTAAGGCTAGGGGGACCCTAAATGAATGCATCTATGGCAAGAAAATAGTAAATTAATAGGTTTAGAGATCATTACCTATTGAGAGTTGGAATCTCAATTAAAAAAACCCCTTGAAACATTCCCACACCAATTCCTATGGTCAAATTGCTCCCAATCCTTGCTAACTAGCCAATAGAGACCTCATCTACACAAGGGGAGTGTATTGAAATTGATTTGGTCCAATTTAGAGTTGATTTGGTGAAAGGAGACAAATTTAGGGAAGAACACAAATTAGGTTAGGGTTTGAAATGAAAGAGGCAAGAGGGGACTAATGTTCACTTATATAGGCAAGGGGGACTAGGGTTGGCCGGCCATGCATGTCTCTAGGGCTAGGGTTAGGTCCAATTTTGTTTATAGGCCTTTTCAAGATGTAATTTCAAGCCTTTTAGGTAAAGGCCCAAACTAGATTAGGTTTCTACAAATATCTTAGGTTCAATATAATATCTAGATATTCTAAAACTTAGCTAACTTATTTAATTCTACTAACCAAGCTTCTAAGGTCATGATCAACATCTAGATTAGGGTAATTCTAAGGTTAGAACTAATATAACATTTAGCACATTATTCATTAAATAAAATTCAAAAATAATAATAATTCACAAATTACCAAAATATTCTTAGTCTAAAAAGTGCTAGTAAACTAATCTAATCACATTAGCTAGGTCTCTATGTTCATAGTTAGTCTCTAGGCTAAGTAGTTCTAAGGTTTCACTAGTAAGGGACACAGTCACAATCAATCAATTTCAATATTATTAAAATAATAAAAAATCACCAATTTATTATTAACATGATTTAAATCTATTTTTTAACAATTAACATGATCAATTTTACAAAAGTTCAAAATTATCCTCATTTTAGAAAAGTGATAGTTACAGAAAGTCCTGCGACAAAATCGAGCAAAAAATACACAAACCAAAAATTGCTAACACAAATCGCAAACATAGAGATTTTTATGTGGAAAATCCTTGCCAAAAAAACCACGGGATAATCGGAGTTCAACCCTGAAGAACCTCCACTAATGGAATAAAGAGAATACACCCTCTACAAGCTCCTCCCGATCCAACACGGATCACCACAACTCACTGGGACAGAAAATAGATTACAACCACGAAGATAGAAGACAATGAGAAATACCCGAAATTGATCCCCTTCTCCGAAGCGGCCTCCAATACTTCTTTATTCTAAAGTTGCACAAGCACTCTTGTCACAGTTTCTTTCTTCTCTCTTTTTCTTTTTTCTTTTCTTTGTGTTATTTTTCAACTTGCATGGATCAACCTTTTATAAACCATTGCATGAATAAGGATTACCATATTAAAATTCTATACATGGAAGGCCAATATATATGAAAGTTTTCAATATGTATCAATCATATATTTAATAAAAATACGATCATAATTGTCTTGCCATAATTGAAAGTCCAATTATATAGAAAGACATTATATGAAAGATCCAATCATAAATATATGATCAAAATAAATATGGAAATACAATCATATATTTGCTTACTATATATGTTCTAAAATTGACGATCGATGCACTCTCCGAACTTCTCCGACACAGGATAGCGCTTGTCGCACTCCGTGGTATTCTCCTCGTAGGTTGGGAATCACACCCACTCCAACAAGAAGGTTGTAAGTATTTGGTTGTAGACTTAGAGCATCTCCAACCCTATTGTGAGTTTAGAAAAAAAAATGGTTGCCACATAGGAATGGCAAGCTTTCATTTCTAAAATCCTTCTCCAATGCAAATGTAGAATAAATTATGAAGTTGACATGGCAATGACATAGCAAGGACAATGTGAATTTGGTTGTCTAGATCTAGATAATGCACTTCACAATAACTTTGTCTCCATATCATCAATTATGAATAGAAATATTTATATAAAAAATGAAGAAGTGGAGGAGTTGTCTTGGGAGTTGGAAAAAATAATTGTTATTGTCTTCTCAATACTTTTGCATTGGAAAACACTTTTTTTATCTCATTGTCTTGTGTGAAAATCATCTTGCCACATAGGAAAGACATTGTCTTGTGCCTCATGCCACATAGAAATCACAACACAAAACAAGACAATAGAGTTGGAGATGCTCTTAGCATTTTTCTTAGATTTTATCCCTTACCAAACACAATGTGTCTACACATATCACGATTTTCAACCACCACAGAAATTATGGACACGTGTTCGTCCATAATTGGCTGGGATTTTCTTTATACGTGAAGGACTAAATTTTTTTTTGGGGGTGGGGGGTGCAATCCGGAGCTGCATGTGGCTCCTCGGTTTTGTTTTGAGTTTTGTTATGCCTACAACCAAATGCATACAACCCTCCTACAACCGCCACATGTCGGACTTCGATTGGAGGATGGGGTAAGTGGTGGGGTCGGGTAGAGCCCATGTAGCAGGGGGGTGAGAGGGGAGGTGAGATCCGGTGGGACCCATACGTGAGGGGGTGGAAGAGGAGGTTGTAAGAAGGTTATAACAATTTGATTGTAGGCTTAGCATTTTCCTTTTGTTTTTGTGTTTTTTTTTGGGCGGGAGTAGCTATTACCTAAAAAAAAAATTACTGCATCCGTCTCTGGCTATCAGCATAATGGGTGAAAATTATGCTAAGCCGAGACACATCAAGTATACCTACCAGAAACATCTCATGAACATGTTGGCTACTTTTTTGATGGGAGGCCTGATGATGATGATTGACCAGTATCTTTGTTGGCATGCTCCAACAGTTCAAACTGCATGAGAAGAGTAAAATACTAACAAAACATTAATATTGTGAAAATTTTCTATTAAATATTCTTAACAAGGGAAATTAAGTTAATACATGAGAAACTAGAAGACCGAGCAAAGTAAAACAATTATTCATAAAAGGGTGACGAAAAAGCCATCTACACATGAAAAGTAAAAAGTTAAGGGTACGTTTGGATAGTGTTTCTAAAATTTCTTTCTGAAAACAGTTTTCAGAATATATATTATAAAATTATTTTTTGGATATACAGATTCTAAGTTTGCGTTTGGTTAGTCTCTGTTGGGATTTTTGGTCTTTTCTTTAGAAACTTTAGTCTCACATCGGATAGGCCAAAGAAGTTGTATCTCTATATATTAGCCATGCTAGTTTAGATATACACATGTGGTGTGGAGGTGCACATGGGTGTGCCATGTGGGGTTATTTTTCTAATGGGAAAAAGGCTAAATCAACAATTAAAAGCATTAATGTTTTTTTCTCTTGGAAAATTTATTTCCATGGAAGCTAAGCCCCGTAGGGGCTTAGCGACTTAGACTCGAACTCGGACTAGGGCTCATGGGCTCATGAGGCGTAATGTGGCATTTTGTTGGCGCACTTTGCACTTTTGCGCAAGTGGCGCAATGTGCGCGTTGTGCGTGTGGTACAAGGCGCTCAAGACGTGTGGCGCAGTGTGGCGCAAGTGGCTCTATGCGCAAGGTACAAGGCGCGCTGGTTGCTAGAGTGGCGCAACTTGCTTCAGATCGTGCATGTGCATGATTTGAGCGGTTACAGCACGTTCGAGTGATTATTACCACGTCCCGAATGTTGTGCTAACCGGGCAGTTGCTACTCAGGCCTATAAAGGTCTCTTCTCTCTCACAAATAATACGAGACAGAACATATTTAGAGAGTTACAAAAAGTTTACAAGTGTTTCTTAACACAAGTAAACAGAGCCTGTTAGAGAGAAGAGAAGCTTTGCACCAGCGTTGCTTTTGCACGGAAGTTCGTGTACGATCCGAGAAGTCAGAAGACAAGAAGTGTTCCAAAGTTCTCCGATAAACTTGCTGGTTCCTGGAAGCTATTCGTGTGGGGCAAATATAGCTTTGAGCAACAGTGATCATTCACCCCAGCAGGCCATCTTCCATCTTTCGTCTGTCATCTTCTTCACTGCTGTGGATTATGAAATCTTCTTAGATTCTCGTATATCATATGCTGCTGTGGATTACGAAATCTTTTCAGATAATCTCGTAATATTATAACGAGATCTTCTTAGATCTTCGTTATACTTACGCAAGCTTCCTAGAAGTGTTCCGTTGGAACATTGTTCTTACAATTGTTTTATATTCTAAGTTATCCATCGAAAAATTGTGCCTCGACACTAACAATCTCAAAGCTATATTGCTACGATGGAAAACTTTAATGCTTCACTCCTCAATACTGAATTTTGTAAGTTAGAAAAGTTTGATGGAGAGCATTATCAAGTCTGGAAGAGGAAGGTTTATCTCACTCTTCAACTCAGAGACGTTGATCACGTGCTTATTGAAGAGAAATCTTCTGTTCCAGATGTTGGGTCTGCTGCCGTAATCACTGCGGCTACTAAACTTCAGGCTAAGTGGAGAAGGAAAAATAGCATTTGCAGGCTGCTTATCCTGAATGCTATGGAGGATTCTCTAGGAGAATCTTACAGTAAAAAACTAATTGTCAGAGACATATGGGAGTCTCTGGAGAAACTGTACGAAGAAGACAAGAACAGGAGCAAGATATTTGTGGTTAAAAAATATCACAAATGGCTCTTTGAGGACGAGAAGTCCATGTTGCCGCAGGTAAAAGAATTTCTGAAGCTGTGACAGAAGTTGGAAGACGAGGCGATGCCCCTCCCCGACAAGTTTGTTGTTGGAGGGATTGTCTCAAAGCTCCCCGCTGGATGGAGTAAGTTCTATGCAAACATGCATAGAAAGAAGCTTGAGATCATCCTTGAAGATCTCTTGCAGGAAATCTATGTTGAGGACCAGATGCGGGCTCAACTCAAGGTGGACTCACTGTCCAAGCAATTGGCTAATGCCAATATGGTTCATACCAAGGAACCAAGAGGAAAGAAGGCGGCTTCCCACAGCAAGAAGAAGGACCCTGATAATCTGAAAGTCAAGGGAACTTCTTTCAAGCAAAAGAAGCCAAAGTCTCAGATGACTTGCTTTAAGTGTGGCAAGAAGGGCCACTTCAAAAGTGAATGCAAAACAAAGACCAAACAATTAGAGCAAGGAGAGCTTAGTAAGGTATCTATGATCACTGACGTTGTTGCTATGATTGCGCAGGTTAATGCGGTAGGGACTGACTCTGACTGGTGGGTAGACACTGGAGCCTCCTGCCATGTCTGCTCAAGTAAGGAGTGGTTCACCACCTACACATCTACTTCTGAAGTGGTTATGATGGCGAACCAGGCACAAGCTGAAGTGCTCAGGATCGGGACGGTGGTGTTGAAGCTGACTTCGGGGAAGTCTCTGACGCTTCAAAGTGTGAAGCATGTACCTGCTATCACAAAGAACCTGATCTCGGGAGGCCTACTCGGTAACGCAGGCCTCAGGATGGACATCAATGCTGGCCAGATGGTGATGTCTATTAAGGGAACATATTTCGGAAAAGCTTTTTGTACCGAAAGGATGTTCAAAATTTAGCTTGTAAATTAGTCCAATGTAATCAATGTAATTAATGCAATCACTCCTTCTGCTTATACTCTTGAGTTGTGGCATAATAGGCTAGGACATGTTCATTGTAAACGAATAAACATAATGTCTAGTCTAGGACTTATCTCCAAGTGTGGGGGTAAGGTAGAGAAATGTGAAGTTTGTGCTCAAACAATGATCACAAGGAAACCCTTTCCTCGCGTTAATCGAAGTACAGATCTTCTGGAGTTGGTACACTCCGATATCTGTGACTTCAAACAATCCTCTACAAAGGCCAGGATAAAGTATTTCATAACCTTCATCGATGACTTCTCAAAGTATGTGTTCGTCTACTTGCTGAAGGCTAAAGACGAAGCATTCGAGAAGTTCAAGGAGTTCAGAGCCGAAGCTGAGCGGCAGACTGGACAACAACTCAAAAGAATAAGAAGTGATCGAGGTGAAGAGTACAGGTCTCATGAATTCGCATCGTTCTACAAAGAACATGGAATTGTCAATGAGACTACGGCTCCGTACTCTCCTCAATCAAACGGAGTAGCAGAGAGGAAGAACAGAACGTTAACAGAAATGATTAACTCAATGTTGTTGACTGCTGGCCTTCCTAGGTGCTACTGGAGAGAAGCTACATTGACGACCACTTTTATTCTAAATAGAGTGCCTCATGCAACTTCAGACGTTACTTCTCATGAACTCTGGTTTAAGGTCAGACCTAACTTGAATGTCATTCGAGTGTGGGGGTGTCTGGCATATGTCATGCTTCCAGATCTGAAGATTCAGAAGCTTGGGACAAGGACTACTAAGACGATCTTCTTGGGGTATGCCGAGAAGAGTGATGCTCGGAGATTTCTTAATATTGAGTCAAATCATATCATTGAATCTCGCGACGTAGAATATTTTGAAGACAAATTTACAAGGCACAAGAATATTGTTCTTGCGGATGTACCGGAGAACATTGAAGGTGCGCAGGAAACTGAAGTCTTCAATGAAGATATGGTCCAAGAAAATATTGTTGTTGATACAACGATTGAACCAGAACAAGCTGAGCCGTCAGCTAAGCGTATGAGGAGGCCGAAGGACTTCGGAAGTGACTTTGTCACCTATCATGTGGAAGCTGGCCCACTTACCTATGATGAGGCGATGAAGGCCTGAGACGCAGTTTTCTGGAAGTAGACGATTGACAATGAAATTAATTCTATCACCTCAAATAACACTTGGGTGTTGGTTGATCTTCCTGAAGGAACGAAACCCATCGGATGCAAATGGATCTTCAAGAAGAAGATGAAAGCAGACGGAACTATTGACAAGTTCAAGGCTAGTTTGGTAGCCAAGGGGTTTTCTCAGAAGCAGGGGATTGACTACTTTGACACGTATGCTCCAGTAGCCCGGATGACCACCATCAGAGTGTTGATTGCTCTTGCAGCAATACATAAGATGGTGATACATCAGATGGATGTGAAAATGACTTTCCTAAATGACGAGCTGACCGAAGAGATATACATGCAACAGCCAGAGGATTTGTCGTCAAGGGTCTTGAAGACAAAGTCTGCAAGTTGGTAAAATCTTTGTACGGTCTTAAACAGACTCCCAAGATGTGGCATGAGAAATTTGACAAAGTTATAAGGTCAAATGGCTACATGGTCAGCGAGACGGACAAGTGTGTTTACACGAAGTTCGCTGATGGAAGAGGTGTGATCGTTTGTCTGTACGTGGACGACATGCTTATCCTAGGTACGGATGTGAGCTGTGTCACGGAGACAAAGAAATTCATCTCGAGCAAGTTCAGTATGAAGGACTTGGGGAAAGATGTTGTGATCTTAGGAATCAAGATCATCCAGACAGACACTGGACTAGCGTTGTCACAGTCTCATTATATTGAGAAAATGATCACTCGTTATGGGTATCGGGATCTTCCAGGGATCGATACGTCGTACAGGTGTGATCTGAAGCTGAAGCCTAATTCAGGAAAAAGTGTCAGGCAGCTGGAGTATGCAAGTGTAATCGGGAGTTTGATGTATGCTACTACTGCCACAAGGCCTGACATAGCTTTCGCCGTGGGAATGCTGAGTCGTTTCATGAGCAACCCAGGTGTTGAACACTAGAAAACTGTGAAACGGGTTATGAGATATTTCAAGAATACTTATAAGGTGGAAGGCTTCAGTGATGCCAGCTGGTGCTCAGAGGTGGAGAGCGAGAGGTTCACAGGTAGATTCATTTTCACAATGGATGGAGCTGCTATATCGTGGAAGTCGAAGAAGCAGACTATGCTCTCGCGGTCATCTATGGAATCTGAGTTCTTTGCACTTGATTCTGCGGCCGAGGAAGCAGACTGGCTTCGGGAGCTCATGTATGATCTTTCAGTAGTTAGGGCGCAAATATCGGCGATACCGATATACTGCGATAATCAGACGACTGGGGCGGTGGCATCAAATGATCTCTTCAACGGGAAGAAAAGGACTGTGCGGTTGAAGCACAGGGCAGTACACGATCCCATCAAGAGGGGTGTTATTGCAGTGATTGATGTTCGGAGTCAGGAGAACCTGGAAGATCCGTTCACCAAGGGCCTCAAGCGCCAGCTGGTCGATGACACAGCTTGTAAAATGGGTTTGAAGGCATTCTGATATTGTATTATTATATTCCTACCATAAAGTTTTATGCTAATAGTTTAAAGAGAAATCTAGTAGGCATCTAGCTTTTGGTTCAAGGGAGGACCACTAATCGAAAGAATATCAGGAACGGTGGGTACATGTTCTATTGGGCATGGAGAGGTTACGAACCTATAACCACTGTTGTCTACTGTTATTTTTTATGAAAAACGGATCCTTTGGGAAGGTTGGCTTAAATGCCTTAATGAGTTCTCAGACAGAGTGAATGCCTGGTGTGCTTTACAGGAAGCACGGTAGAACAGTACTACAAGGAGTGAAACTCCATGCTACTGTAGGGTGACTCCACCATGAGGTTCCCAGGCATGGGATAATGCCTCGGCTTTGCTAGCCAAGTCACAGCGGCGTAGCATCGCAAATAGGCAGTTAGCCTAATACTATATGTTAAAATAAATAGGGTGTAGTCAGAACTACAAAGAGGAGGAGTTTCTCATGTTTCTGTGGCACGATACCACGATGAGGTACCCGATTAGGGATAAAGCCTCGGCCTTGCAATCCATGTCGTTGCAGCGTAACACCGCAAGGAAGCCTAAGGCTTCATGCTGGATAGTTTGGCACTACAAAGAGGCGGTTGCCTCATGCTATAGTAGTATGACACTACGATGAGGTTTCCGGTACGGGGTAGGGCCTCGGCTTTAAGCCATGTCATAGCGGCGTAGCACCGCAAGGGAAGCACAAAGCGCTTTATGCCATGTCTCTTTATAATGAACTCACCTATAGTGTATGGACAAAGAAATATCAGGCCGTCTTTTGAGGGTAAACTTGTAGACGCCTAAAATTGTACACTGAAACCAGGCTAGCACAGGGCCTTTAATGTGTAGCCAGAAGCACATGTAACTACATTATGTGAGTGGAAAAAATTCAGCTATGATGCAGAATTCAAGGCTTAGTCCATTCTTGTATTATAGTCTGTTGTTTGACCCATGCGGGAAGATTCAAGTCGTCAGCGACATCTCTCCTAATGCATGATGGACAGTTACTGTGGGGAACACTTATACCCATATATATAGAGATATGTGGGGATTGTTGGGGTTTTTGGCCTTTTATTTAGAAACTTTAGTCCCACATCGAATAGGCCAAAGAAGTTGTATCTCTATATATTAGCTATGCTAGTTTAGAGATGCACATGTGGTGTAGAAGTGCACATGGGTGTGCCATGTAGTGCCCTGCTCCCGTTGGGGCGAAGCACTATGTAATAGGTTCGTGCCAAGTCAGACATGGTCGGGAACATAAATGGCTAGTCTGACTCGGCGACAAGTTTGTTATACAAAAACTATGGCATCAATAAAATTGATTTAGACGAGTGATATGAGTACCGTTCCAACTAATGGATCGACTACTGTTGGAATAAGTCCTAGATGCGGTAGGCGGCATCTTGGCGAAGGAACTCTAAAGAGAGCGATGCAACCCGTCTGCCGTTGGTTTTATTTTTTTTGGCTTTCTGAACGAATTGTTGCGTGGATTTGATAGTGTGCTTTCACGTCGATTTCTGAATGCGTCTTTGGGAATTTCGAAGGAAGGATTGAAGGAAGGGTTCTAATTCGATGCTCGTGCCATTGCAGGAGTTCGTGCAACTGACGCTTGACCGTCGCGAAGCGTTTTCCTACTCTCGGCACAATCTCCTTAGGTGGGTGGTTCTTCGGCCCCCTTTTTTCTACTCTTTTCTGCCAACTAAATTCCTAAAGTTCAACGTTCAAATTGATGATGCTAACGAGATGTATGCTTGCCACTATGATCAAGAACTCGGGAGTATGTATCAACCTAGAGAAGTTAACTCCGAATCTATAAGTTCACAATAAGTAGAAAAAAGATAAAGTTCTAAGAAAGAGATAGAATATATTTCATGTCATGCAAAACACAACGAAGAAACCTTAGTTGCAGTATATCATGCCTCGAGAATTTGGTGCCTACGGGATGCTAAATCAGAACGTACGATTTCGGGGAAAATGACCATGGCACGAGTAGGAATGATTATGTGGTTTGATAATGGTTATGCTATGCAATTTACTTCATACATATTAAACTGTTCATACATTCGCATAGTCAAGGACGACTTGTGCACAAGGTGAGCTTTCCTCGAGACGGTACCCGGGGCCCTAGGACCGAATCGACCTAGGAGAAAATTATGGAAATCGTGCTTCGGCGCGAGGCATTGCGAGACCTCCAGTTAGGCTCGCTACCTGGACTGGAGGGCGCGTCGCAAGGCTACGTAATCGTCCTTCATGGTGTCGATATCACCAGTGATCGCATATAGAATAGATTGCATGCTCACCTATTGTCTTGTGCAGGTGGTAAGTATCATGTATATTTTGTGCAGGAAAGGAGCACGGCCGTGTAAGAATGCTTAAAAATTGGTATGTGTTATCGTTTAAAATGTGCCTTCGATATGAACTGCAATTCATATAGTTCTAAATAGAAAGATCACTTCGTATGCTAGAATCCTTAATAAGCAGTGTCGGTTTAGACGAGTGGGTTCGTCCCATCCACTAGCAAGTGTGCTAACCTCCAACTCCCCAGGTAACGAGCGCGCGGCGGGAGCTCGAGACTGTAGAAGCATGAAAAAGAATAAAGAAAGGCCCATGCGGCTCAGGATCCCCATGCGGCTCAGAAGTCCATGCGGCTCAAGGGTCCATGTGGATCGAATAGTTCCATGCGGCCCAGAAAGAAGCCACGTGGCCTTCAACAGTTCTTCTCTACATTCTGCTACATTTAATGCCCTGACGGCTGCTCTGACAAATGACAGCTATGATAGCTCTGACATAAAGACATAATAATGACGCTGACATGATGGCGTGTTCCTAGGGAAGAGGAGAAAATCTTCTTACAGCTGGCAAGATCTACCAAGTCCCGAGATCACTTCATGCGGCTGCATCCTGCATGCAGATGCCCATCTTCATGCGGCTGCCCATCTGCACGCGGCTGTCTATCCTCATGCGGCTACCCATCCCCATGCGGCTGTCCATCCTCATGCGGCTGTCCATCCTCATGTGGCTGCATGATTCATGCGGCTGAGAGGACCACCTATATGCGGCTCTGCCAGGGCGGTCCAGTTGATACACGTGGCGCTCTTCGCGACAATTGAGACACGTGGTAGTCTTATCTTCCATAGAATTATGGGTGCTAACGAATCCTAACAAATTGTCATAATTGCCTAGATCAAATCAAATCAAGCAAATTGGACACGTGGCAGGCTATCACATATCACGAATATTCATGGCAATCAATATTTATTGTCCACAGAGATTTGATGCAATCACATTAATTGCTCAAATTTGTTATATTCAAGATGAACGGTCCAGATTGATAACTCTTAAGCCGCCGAATTTTCAAAATGGGTAATCATTGCAAACCCTAATGATCATCCCCTACTCCTATAAATAGCAAGGTGCTATTCCCTTGCAAAAGGAGGACGGAGACAGACGCATACAGAGAGAGATACGTAGAGGAGCACATACAGAGAGAAAAAGGAGAGCATTTCTTCGTCAGAGCCAAGGCTACGTCCGATCGTCCAAGGAGTAAGGCAGAGCTGCCGTCACTTTCCCGAGCCTCTATCGTCACCCCCCAGAATCAAAAATAAACAATTTTACTTAGATTGCTGTACCTAGGTTTTAGTCCCTAGGCTTTCTTTGTACGAGCGAGTTTGTATTATGAGTCTAAGTTCAGTCCTCTTATATAATTGTTCTGTACTTTTACAATCAATGACAAACACGATGGCGACTCTGCTGGGGACAAACTTCTCCACGGCTGAGAAGTTGGTGACGCAATCGGATGCAACCAAACTTGGCTCCACACAACAGAAGATGGTCGTCCGCTTCGACCAACAGGCATTTAAAGAAATGCTCTCCGACGGGAGCGCTGGCCCGGTCCAGAAGCGAAACCGCACAAAGAAAGCTCGTAGGGAGTGGAGGCCAAAATTATTTGCTCCTCCCCAAGCTCTAGACGAAGTACTCTCTGCTGTCCAAGACGGCGAAGGCAACTCTCATACGGCCCCACTTCAAGCCATAGAGGACTCTGTTGTCCCCAAGTCCGACAGAGGAAAGCACTACGATGCTGGACTTGCAGGGGCAAAGAGTGATTCTATGTGCTCCCGGAAGAAGCTGAACAAAGGCACTAGCCGCAGGCTGAACATTCATACGGCCAAGACTGCCAGCCACATGCATGAGGTCCATGCGGCCGAAACTGCCAGCCGGATACAGAATACCCATGCGGCCAAGATTTTCAGCCGCATGGAGAAGACTTATACGGCCGAGACTTCCAGCCGCATGAAGAAAGCCCATGCGACTACGATTGCCAGCCGCATGAAGACTGTTGATTCCAGCCGCATGCTGTCTGTTCCATGCGGCTCAGGCTCAGTCTTCGATCGCCTCTCCTATGATCCTGATCTCTCATGCTCCCGAAAAAATATGTCTGACTCTCTGCAGCACCAATTAGACTCTTCCTACTATGTGCCCTCACGCACTAGAGTGAAGAAGTCTAGGGCAGCACGAGCTTGGCGAGCTCAGTCCATTGTCCCGACCTCTGACCATCCGAGCGCTCTACATACTGTTATGCGGGCCTCTGATGGGAAGTTGTACAGAACTACTCGAGTCCAGCCCCCGGGGGCAAACGGACAGAGTGGTTCCTAAAAGTCTCCCAAAACCCAGGGAGCAAACATGGTCGTTTCATACCCATCTGACTTGCGTGAGGTTATCCTCCACAAGCGCAAGGAAAAAAAAGAGGCCTCGGTGTGCAAAGAGTCCTCCCACGGACGTCACTGCGCCCAAGTCATCGTCAACTGCTGTTGCAACAACGCAACGGTACGAGAAGACCGACAGTCTGTCTTCCAAAAATTACAACAGCCGAGCTCAGGGGATGAGGCACCTCCCGTTGTCTCCTGCAACTCTACTCAGAAAATCCTCGCCGATGGGAGAGGGAAGAAGATAAACGTTTTCAGCCCGAAGATTTTAACCACTATGACTAAGAAAGTGTCGTCTAAACGGTTGTCCACCACCGAAGTTTTCCAAGGTACCTGTTCAAAGGCAAAATTTGCTAAAGTAGGAGATTCATCATCCACATCACTAGGGGTCGCTGGAACTGGGGGTAGCACTCCTCCGAACATCCACGACAATCCGATGTTCCAAGGAAACAAGCCCGGGGAAACAACTCTCACATCAGATACAGCAGGTGCCGACGTCTCCGAGGACGTCTATGACTCTCAAGATGAAGCAAGCTCTGAAGCTGGGGGTACTATCCCTTCTGAATCCGAACCGGAGGAGAACATTCCCACATACCCCGATGACTTCTCTGTACAAGGATATGATTCAGAGGGTACGTCATCCACCGTCCCTTCCATCTCTACTCGCGTGAGGACGGCGTCCGTGACAAGCAACGATTAAGATGGCCCCAGTGATCACCAACGCATCGACGCTCTGGAGGCCATACTGCACACTTTGGTCAAATCGGTGGATGAGATCAAAGCAGCTCTCCCTACTCTGCAAGGAGGGACGCCTGGCCAAACAAACTTGGGTCCCGCGGTCAATGCAGACTCGAACTCAGCGGCACCAAACCCGGACAATAATCCTCCTGAAATGTCAGCTCTCACCGCTGCGGATGAGGCCAGGGAAGCAAGAAGAGAGGTCCAGGAGCTTCGAGCCATGTTTCACGCCCGAGAAGCCTCTTAAGACCTTAGAATACGGCAACCATATCCTGCTGCATTGAGGGATGTCCCTTTTCCACCAAGATATAAGCCGTTCAACATCAATCCCTATGATGGCAAGACCTCCACAAGTCAGTACATCACTTACTTTGAGGTCACCACCGACCATCTGCCCCATGATGATGCCATCCTTACACGATTATTCATCGGGACATTGGAAGGGGTCGTCTTCGACTGGTACCGCAACCTGCCGGACAACTGCATCCACTCCTTCGCTAGCTTCAAGCACATGTTCTTGGAGAGATTCTACGAAGTAGGACAGGACGTCACAATGTCCATCCTCATGGACGTCGTTCAAGGGGAGAAAGAGCTGACAAGGAACTATATTGAGCGATTTCGCCAAACCGCAATGAAGTTGCCGTCGGGTAATCCGGATTCCTCCTTGATTGAAATTTGCCAAAAGAGACTGCTCCCAACAATCAGCCTCTGGATGAGTGAAAGTCAATTCAAGGACTGGAAGACGTTCATCATCAGTGCCACTAGCGTCGAAGACAGGTTGAAGAAGGCTCGCCAACTGGGATTGCACATCTCGGAGGGAGAGGACAAGGGCAAGCGCCCTAATACCAACAACAACAATGGTGGTAACTCCTCCAACAATCGGGACAACAAAGGCAAGCAGGCTATGGTGGCTGACACAGCCCAGAAACCTGAGTCAAAACCGGCAGATAAGCAATGGCCGCAAATGACCTACTCCTTCGAAGACGGCCATGTCAAGCCCATCTTGGACATGCTCATACAAGGAGATAGAATTCAGCTCCCTCCACCAAGACGGGAACCTCGACCGGCAGAAATGGAGAGCCCAAAGTACTGCCATTACTACCGCTACGTCCACCATGCTACATACGACTGCTACCAACTGAAGCGATACATCCAACATCTCATCGATTCGAAGGCTCTTGCCATTGATTTCGAGGAGGTAACCGTGGCAGCCAAAATGATGTCCGTACAGTTTGGCAGCTTCCCTCAGACAGAGACTCAAGACGGCGTGGTACCCATTCCTTGGGCGACAATGGAGGTTGCTAACCTTCCACCTCTTCGAGATCAGGCTACTGGTCTGGTACCCCTCACCACGTCCTGGAGGGAGGTCATGTGGGTCCATCCAGACTTGGTACCTGAAGTGACTCAGTCCGCACCACTCTCCATTGGCAAGAAGGAGAATAGAAAGGTCAGATCCTGCCGCACAATTTTGGCAGATGTCGAAGAAGCTACAGCTGTCGTCACTCGATCTGGTGCTCAATCCCAACCCACGCCAGATAACTCGACTGAAGAACATCAGTCGGCTACAGCTGACGCTCCGGGACCTTTTTAACCTCCGACGACCGACAAGCCTAGGCCGAAGGAGACTCGCTTTGACAAATCCCTCCGAAAAGAGGCATCTCATGGGCTAAAGAGGCCCTACAACTTTGACATCTTGGCACAATTGGCCAATACACCGGCCAAATTGTTATTATATGAGCTCCTGAGACTCTCCAAGGATGTTCGCACGGCTTTGAGCGATGCACTCCAGAATGCCGACGCATATCTGGCTCAGGTCAGCCTCACGGGAGAGAGCCCGCCTGCAAATCTCCAAGGCAGCACTTGCACAGGAGCGATGTCCAACATTGTCTTCACGTTGCAGGATATGCTCATCAAAACCAACCTGCACGATCATCCTTTATATTACACTGGATACATCGGCGACGTAAAGGTGGATCGGATGCACATTGATCCTGGTTCTTCCATAATCATCATCCCGAAGGGTCTGTTACATCATCTTCACATTCCTATGCATCGCCTGACGCCAACAAGCACCGCCATCAGCGGTTTCAATTCGGGCAGGAGCTTCCCGATTGGGAAGATTCGCTTGAAGTGCCAAATTGGCGATCTTCAGTCAGCAGTGACCTGTTATGTCATAGATACGGACACTTTCTACAATATCCTCCTGGGGCACCCTTGGATACACGACTACATGATCGTGCCTTCCACGTTGCACCAGTGCTTCAAGTATGTCGACAAACACGGCTTCGTGAGGACAGAATTTGCCGACATCGATCCCTTCAAAGGGGTCGAATCCTACTACTCAGACTCCTGCTTATACAAAAATTCAAAGAGGCACCTTGTTAAAGGAGATGTGCAAGCTCGAACTGAGACGGCCACAGGATCAGAAGAACCTATGACGATCCACCTCCAAGCTCGCAAACCTGGCAAGTCCGCACCCCTTACGGCCGCTCTGCGTAAGGACGTAATCAGTCTCTCGGCACAAGAGGGGCAAATGATGATCCGGCTGCCAAGGTCCGGCCAAGCGTCAAGATCCACAATAGAACCACTGACAATCAGACTGCCTAGAGTCGGCCAGCCACAAACGGAGAAGCTCAATCCCTCTGACAAGCCAATGACGATACGTCTTCCCAAAAAGAATCATCAGCCCGATGCAAAGTCTGGGGCTTCTAGCGAGCCAACCACTCTCCGTCCAACATCGAGTACCAAACTGGGGATTGCTAGTTTGCCAACGACTCTACGTTCTGCTCCACCAACGGAACCCCTGATGATCAAGTTGCCTAAGTCATCATCTCAGTCTTCATTTATACAAGGGTGGCCGAAGAGGAACCAGAATTGGCCAAGTATGTGGCTGCTCACATTGATGTTCCATCCGCAGATGATGTAATCACGTTAGAAAAGATACCTTACTTCATCAATAAAGGGCTATCTTTGAACTACATCGAGCTTAATAAGCTTTGTACAATGTAGGCTATGGAATACGGTATAGGCACTCACCTACACACACAGGTGACAAATGTTTACACCGCAAATGAACTCACTCCCGTGGAAGACGCTACCCACATAATCGAGGGAGGGGGCCATCCAATTATCTTCGGTCGGAAGAATGATCCACAACCCTTCACCATAGAAGAAGTCGATCTCGAATCGGACTCCAGGAGACTGCCTCTCTATCTATATAGCCCCCAATCCAAATACCTCATGCAAAAATAGGGGTATGATCTGAAGACTACGCCAGGTTTGAACTACGGCACTGGTCGGCGATTACCTTTAAAGTCGTCGGTCCCGGCTGGCAAACCACAGGACTACTACAACAAGACCCAATGCTAACTGGGATATGTTACGCCTGCAATGACCCCTGAAAGCTCAGATGAGGAATACGACTGGCATTCACACTCAACCGGATCACCAACTTCTGATTCGGATAACAGCATTGGAGATGTATTCAGGCAAGTCCGGTCTGTCAACATGGCATTCGCCGATGCTTACGAAGAAGGTGAAGACTTTCCTGAACTCCTCGAATTAGAGCCGTGGGCCCAACAGCTGGATGCGCAATGGGAGAAGCGGTTTGAACAAAGAGAGCCTCCTACTGAAGATGAGGTCATGCAAGTGGATCTCGGCAGCGACTCTTCTCCAAAACCAATCTTCGTTAGTAAAATCCTGACAGACGAAGAGCGAGAATCGCTACTGGAACTCGTCAAAGAATATATTGATGTGTTCGCCTGGAACTATGAAGACATGCCAGGGCTAAACCCCGATGTTGCTCTTTACAAGCTCAACATTCGGCCAGATGCAAAGCCAGTCAAACAACAGCAATGAAGCTTCCGCCCAGGCATCATGGATGCGATCGAAGCCGAAGTCAACAAACTGATAGCCAGCGGCTTCATTTGTGAGGAACAACATCCGGACTGGGTCGCCAACATAGTACCGGTCCTCAAGAAGAATGGAAAGATTCGAATCTTCATCGACTTTCGTAATCTGAATGATGCTTGTCCTAAGGATGAGTTCCCTCTCCCTATCACGGACATTATGATCGACAACACCTGCGGCTTCTAGCGCATGTCATTCATGGATGGATTCTCGGGGTACAACCAGATCAAGATGTTCTCTGACGATGAAAAGCATACATCATTCCGAACACCAATTGGCACATTCTGCTACACGGTCATGCCTTTCGGTCTAAAGAATGCTGGAGCCACATATCAAAGAGCTATGAGCATCATCTTTAGAGACCACTTACGTAAAATAGTAGAATGCTACGTTGATGACATCGCCATCAAAAGCCACTCTAAGGAAGATCATCTGCATGATCTAAGGACAGTGTTCGACCTGATGCGAACGCACAATTTGAAAATGAACCCCACGAAATCCTTCTTGGGCATATCCAGCGGGAAGTTCTTGGGTTTCATTATCACCTCCCAGGGTATCCACGTAGACCCTGAGAAGACGAAGGCAATCATGGAGATGGGTCCTCCGAGAAATCTTCGTGAACTCCGGGGCCTTTAAGGGAGGCTAGCCTACATCAGAAGGTTTATCTCCAACCTCTCCGGATGATGTCAGCCATTCACTCACCTCATGAAGAAGGGCGTCACATTCGTATGGGATGAAGAAAGCCAGCGTGCCTTCGACAGCATCAAAGAATATTTGTCGAACCCTCCAGTCCTAGTAGCCCGGTTGCTGGAAAACTATTCCTGCTCTATGTATGAGCAATGGAGCATTCCTTCGGCGCTCTCCTAGCATAAAACAACGATGCAGGCCATGAGCAAGCTATATATTCCTTCAGCCGAATGATGATTGGGCCAGAGCACCGATATACCGCCATGGAGAAGGAATGCCTCGCCCTGGTGTTCGCCATTCAAAAGATGCGACACTATGTCACGGGGCAAACCATACATGTGATATCACGAGTCAACCCCCTCAGGGTCCGCATGACTAAACCAGGGGCACTCAGCTCTTGTCTCGCTACATGGGCAATATTACTGTCCCCCTACCATATGATCTTCGTCCCGCAAAAGGCTGTTAAAGGTCAAGCTCTGGCAGACTTTTTAGCAGCCCACCCAGGCTCGAAATCGGCCAGAATATACGAAAAAATCTCAGATGAGATTGCCGACTCGTATACGACCTCTCACGATGATATATGGCGAATGTTCTTCGACGGTGCTTCAAGGCCTGGACCCAAGGGCAATATCGTCGTCGGAGTCGGGGTGGTGCTGATTTCTCCTTTCGGACTAGTGATCAATTGCGCTTACTCTCTCACGGAATCTTGTTCTAACAATGTGGCCGAGTACAATGCTTTAGTCATTGGCCTCCAACTTACAAGAGAGCTGGGGGTAGAATATCTTGAAGCATACGACGATTCACAGTTAATCGTCAATCAGATCCGGGGTTCATACGAAGTCCGCCATGAAGACATGATCCCCTATCACCAAATAGCGATCAACATCATCTCGTCATTTAAAGGGTTCTTCATCGAACACGTCCCCAGACTCCAAAATATCGAAGCCGATGCCCTAGCAGGCCTTGCCGCTTCCCTAGCAGTGCCGAATCATATTCATCATTTGGTGGACGTGATAGGCCATGAACTGGTCTGTCCCAAGAATAATTTTCAAATCGTGGCGAGTTATTCCGCTCAGACGATCGACGAAGTACCGGACTGGAGACAACCATTCATAGAATTCGTAGTCTACGACATCCTGCCCGAGAACCCAAAGGAAGCCACCTCTATCAGAAGGCGTTCTCTCAGATTCTTCTACAATACAGAGACGAAAATGCTGTATCGCCGATCCTACGATGGATTATTGCTTCGATGTCTGTCAAACACAGAAGCCAAAGAAGCCGTATACGAAGCTCATGACGGTGTCTACGGGGCCCATCAGCCTGGCCTAAAATTGCAAGACCGTCTTTGTCGAATGGGCTACTACTGGCCCACGATGGTAGCAGATCCGATAGACTGTGCAAGAAAGTACAAAGCCTGCTAAATCTACGCGGACTTCATCCACCAGCCATCCGAATTTCTACATCCGACAGTGGCATTCTGGCCATTCGAAGCATGGGGAATGGATATCATCGGTCCGATCACTCCACCTTCTTTCTGAGGACATCGCTTCATACTCGCAATCACGGATTACTTCTCCAAATGGGCGGAGGCTGTTCCGCTTGCAGAAGTAAAGACTTCAAACGTGGTCAGCTTCCTCAAGCATCACGTCATCTATCGCTTTGGACTGCCCCGAAGGATCATCCATGATAATGGTCCACAGTTCGCATGCCACGCCTTCTATCGATTCTGCAATAAACACCGAATTCAGAATGTGGCTTCGACGCCATACAATCCGGCAGTGAATGGGTTGGCAGAAGCATTCAACAAAACCATCATCAAGTTGCTCAAAAAGTTCGTATCATCCAACAAACGCGACTGGAATGAGAAGCTTGGTGAATGCTTATGGGCGTACCGTACTACAGTCCGAAAGGCCACTGGGAACACACCATTCTCCCTGGTGTATGGGAGTGAGGCATTTCTCCCATTGGTGACCCAAATACCCTCGCTCCGCGTCGCTCTCACTTACCAATTGACGACGGACGATAACTATAGTCGTCGGCTACAAGAGTTGGAGGCCTTAGATGAAAAGCACCTATTGGCTCAGCAACGAATCGAGCTATACCAAGCACGCATCTCCGGAGCCTTCAACAAGAAGGTTAAAATCAGAACATTCCAAGTGGACGATCTCGTTCTGGCAGTTCGGAGGCCGATGGTTATGACTCACAAAACTGCCGGCAAATTCCAGCCAAAGTGGGAAGGTCCATTTATCATTGAGGCTGTATTCTCCAACGGTACTTACCGCCTCGCAAAACAAATTGGAGACTTGCTCATGTTGCCCGTCAACGGTAAGTTCCTGAAAAAATATTATGTCGAAATAACATTCTCCAAATTCCAGATTATTGAGTTATGTACCCGCCGGTACCGCTGAACTCACATTCATAAAATCCCAGATTATTGTGTTATGTACCCATCGGTACCGTTGAACTCACATTCACAGAATCCAAGATTATTGAGTTATGTACCCTCCAGTACTGCTAAACTCACATTCTCCCTCCAAATATCCCAGACTGCTGAGTTATGTACCCGCAGGTACCTCTGAACTTATATTCCGGTCACTCTTTTAGGTAGTAAGTCATGTATGACCATACCTCTGAACTTATTCTTCTGAAAGAGCTCCTCCCTCATGATCCACTACCCGCACTCTCAGTGCACAAAAAGGGTAACAGATCCACAAAATTCCCAAAACGACCACGTCGATGTTACCTCTGAGTCGTCTCACTTCCGCAAAAAACAAATCACCCCTCTACATAGAACTTCCATGTCCTCATTACCTCTGAGTCATTCTTGGTACCTCTTCATGGAGCCCACTCCTACAACATCCTCATTACCTCTAAGTAGGAAGGCTCCATCGAAGAAACCCTCATGCTTGCCATGTCCTCATTACCTCTGAGTAAGTATGCTGGTTCCCTTTCGACTTATTATCCGTACCCAAAACCGGAGTACGCCAAGGATAATAGGTCCACAAATGTCCTCTGTTGACCACAAATATCCTCCTCTGAGTCCACTCCTGCCACGTCCTCATTACCTCTGAGTAGGAAGACTCCGTGGTAAAACTCCCATACTTGCCATATCCTTATTACCTCTGAGTAAGTATGTTGGTTTTCTCTCGTCTTATTATCCGTATCCTGAACCGGGGTACGCCAAGGATAATAGGCCCACAAATGTCCTCTGCTGACTACAAATGCTGTACTAAGTTTCCTAGCACATGCACATCCTTTTTCATCATGCCCCGGGAGCCCAGCTGCTCCACGGTATTCTTTCTCCCGATACCAGGAAAGTCCATGACCACCCTACCGTGGAATTGTTCTAGGTATCCCTCTCAAACTTGTTATCCGTACCTAAAACCAAGGTATGCCCAGGGTAACAGGTCCACAAATAGTCCCCCAGTGGGACAAAAATGTCACAAACATAACAAGTACAAGAAATGAAGGATGAGTCCAAACATGCTCATTTATTCAGAATCCAAAGTACTACATGTTCTGGGACTGCGTCTCTCTCAAAAAAAAGAGAGAAAAGAACGGAAACAAAAAAAGGAAAAAAGCCATCTATGGTTCGGCGGTACATAATTCCAGGAGACGATTCCTCACCAAGGCGGTCCCCCGTTTAAGCCGCTGCTTAGTTCGGCGCTCGGCCTCCTGAGGTAACCGCTCTGCATCATCCAAATACATGTGCGCCTGCCAGCCGTCTTCCATCTTCTTCAGGGCGAGCTCTAGGCTAGCAGAAGCTCGACTAACTCTGTCAGCCTCCTGGATAATCAGCCCCTTTCGGTACGGGCAGCTTCGAACTCAGACTCCAGGAAAGCTAACTTCTTCTGAAGCTCAAGGATCTGCCCCCGCGTGTCAATGACCCCACGGGAGGAAGTCGCTTCCCGAGCCATAATATCTTTACTCTCGCGGCTCAACTGATCATATAGCAGAGACAGATCGCAAAGGTCCTTCAGTATGACCGGCTTGGTCTTATCCCGAGCAGCCCTTACCTTCTCTATGACAGTTATGAGGAAACCGCGCTCTTGATCTATAGCAGCAGGCAGATCAGCCTGCTGCAGCACCTGGAACTGGGCCACCAGCTGATCAGCCTCCTGCAATTTCGCCTCCAGAAGCGCAGCTATCCCCGCCCCACCGCAAAGAGTCTTAAGAATATCAATGTGACCTTAGGCGCATTGCCGGGCCAAGGCAAAAGGGGTCCCCCGTTCCACAGCAGCCGCGACCCCTCTCTTCAGGTGGCGATAGAAGCTGTCAACCACGTCCTGTGACGCTTCGTCCAGAACTTCCGTAGAGGATGGCGTCAAAGAAAGGGTGGCTGGCAGTGTTGAAGGAGGCACGCTAGAATTTGCCACCAGGGAGACAAATTTTGAGCGAAAATATGCGCGGATAGCAGCTAACTCCTCCTCCACCACTCGAAGAGTCTGGACACTCGGCAAACCAGAAAAGTCAATTCGCGGAGCCGCCTGAACAAAGGAGGACGCAGGGACCATTGTCCCCTGTCCCGGCTGTGCCGCCATCTGACTTTCCGAGCCCGAGCCAGCAGGAGGCCCTTCGATATAAGTCAGAAGAGGAGGAGGTACGCTCCCCTCCGCTAGATCCCCTCCGACAGAACCCAGCCTGATGATGTTCGTCATCGGCACTGGAGGGGTAGGACCTGTATATCCAGAGCAACCATCAATCAGTCTAACCCGAAGGATGTGATGATATAGCAGATAGGCCTCCTTACAAGTTAAGATTTGGCTTATCTTACCATGGAAGGAGCATGGATGCTGCGAATCGCTCACAACTGTCGGAGTCCCCTCACCAGCAACCTCCAAGTCGAACTCAGCTGGTTCTTCTGTCCCAGCCACCCCAAAAAGGGATACTACTGGTTCAGCGTCACCCTGCTGAAATTCAACAGTCTCAGGAACAGGTTCAGTTGAGCCCCCGTCATCCTGGGGTGAGTCCTCAGCAACGTGGGAGTCCTCGGCCGCCTCCGGAAGAACCCCAACAGAAATGATCGCGGTACACACATCACTGACCAAAGTGGTCGGGGTCGGATCAACTTCAGCGGCCAGTTCTCGAGAATTCGACTCCTCTGACGCCTGCAAGAGGAAAGGAAAATGACTAAGGTCAAAGTTCAGAAGAAAAGGAAGAACTGAATAAAGATGGTAGTAACTCGATTTACCTCCGAAGCGGGGTCGACGTCCTTGCTTCTCTCCTTTATAGTAAGCTTGCGACGTTTGGTCGCAGCCCGTTTTTGGAAGTAAGGAATATCGCCAACAGGGGAGATTTAACTGCTACGTTTCTGTACAGGACCAGGTGCAATAGGCGGCTGATCCACCACCATCTCATTTAGCACGACAGGTGGCTGGTCCGCCACCATCTCATCTGACATAACAAACGGCTGATCCGCCTCAACATCTTCCACCGGAAGGAAAGAGTTATCTGCATCATGCTCATCATTCTCTTCGTCTGCAGTGGTAGACTCTGAGTCTGGCACCGGAACCGTGTTCGCCCTCTGCTTTCTCGTCCTCGACCCCTGAGGCTTCTCCGCCAGGCCAGTACCCGCGATAAAACTGATCCTCGGGTCAAAATTAACAGGAGGCTTATTCACCGTTACATGGTATAGGGTCGCCATATACAGAATTTCTACTGGCGCCTTGTCATTAGGGACAGAGAAGGTGGTTCGAGTATGAACCGCGTCATAATAATGCCATGCCCTGATACCATCCAGGACGCTACCTTCAAAACCCAGGCAAGGACTGGGACTGTCAAAAGATAGCTGGCTGTACCCGAACTGGCGGAAGAACCTGCTAGGCAAATAGGGCTCCAGGTAAACGTTGTTGCGGTGACGATATACTAAGTGTCCTGGACGGATATTGCGTAGCCAACAGAGTAGTCTCTCGGGCAAGAGAAGAGGAGGTTCGGTACCATCAACATGACCTCTCCTCACGTCTTCAGTAGTAAAAGGAGGAACAGACACAAAAAAGTCGTATCGGTCCACTCTCGCGAGCGCCCTTCGACAAGCTGGCATGGTGCTATAGTCCCAGGGCTGATGACGGAATCGAAAAATGAAGGCATCATCAGCCGTGACACCATCCTCTGGCCCAGGCCTCATCAAAAACCGGCAGTGCATTAACAGCCACCCCATTAGATAGGTATGGCAGCTCTACGCGCTCAAAATTTATCGCCGTATCACGGGCGATAACCTTGGACGAAAAGGCGCAAAGGCCGTGGTGTATGCTGCACACCATAGCCGGAAGAAGGGCCAGCTGACCCTAAAAACGAGTTTTACAGCAGGAAGGATGAAGTGGCGACTAAGCCTCTCGATGGAGCCCGCCCCTCCTGAGACTATGCAGTTCCGTAGCCACACCATCAGAAATCTTGCAAGAACTGCCTTCTCCGACAGCTGCTGAGTACAATGATACAAATAACTAAAGGTGTCGGATTGACCCCCAAATGTGTCGCTCGTAGACCCCGATCTCTTGGCGGTCGACACTAGGGTTTGCACCTCTTCCTGGGTTTGAGGATCTCGGGAGGAAACCCGGCTTGAGGCGCCCAGCGTGAAAAGGTATGAGACCCAGGTCGTGGTGTCAGGAATCGTCCCTTCTGAGCTACCATTCTTCTTGATGGCCGTTTGGTGGCAAGTACTATGGTGACATATCAATTCCCGATATACGGCAACAAAACCCGGGAACTTCTGATCTAAACCCTCGAGCTCTTCACTCGCAGGGGTGTATACTTCAAAGACTTCTGTGCCCCAGGACAGCTTCGAGATAACGTGCATCTCATGAAGAGCAAGCCCTAACTCCCCGGCAGGCGCGAAGAAAGTTCCGTCCGTCGGTTGTACATTTCCAAGAGGGCCATGAGCAACGGCTTATTTATGGGTAAACCGTGACTGGTACCCCGAATGGCGTAGTAGAGGCCGATCTCACGAAGGGTAACCTTGTACTTCCATAAAATCTACGAAGTCAAATTAGCCCACGTAGGGATAGGGTTTATCCAGTTCGGTAGCGCCAACCAGCCGACAGGATAGGACCCCTTCTGCGCAAGCTGGTTTATGAAGGTGTCAGCTTGAGAGAAAGTAAAGTTGGGGCCCGATGCATTTATGAAGGAACCCTGGGCCAATTTTGTCACGTACCGACTGGTCGGTTCCTTTCCCGCATATGCAGACCTCAACTGTCCGTTGTAATGGATGTCCCCCACAAAGATCCCTGACCTGCCTGGCGTCAGGGACTCCACCATCCTCCTTTCCAACGGTAACATGTTGAACCATGACAAGGGAAAATGGCGCTCCATCGGAGGGATGTGGATCTCCACCCCATCGAGAGTAAAATCCCAGCTCTCGGATACCTCAAGCACTCGGGTATTCTTTATAGATAAAGCATCCCCAAAGAGGAACGCCGACTTCAAATATTTCCCATCCAATCGCCCTGAGTTCATCATGGCACAGAAAAAGTAGAAAGGTTGTTTCTTGATGGCAGTCAACCTCTTCGAAGGATTTTCGGAAGCTGTTTTGTCATATGCTCGACTATATGGTCATACCGATATCCCATAGCAAATTGGGCCTGACCTACCAGAAGTTCTTCCGCTGTGTTAACTGGCAGATTCACTGAAAACAAGCAAAAGAAACAAGTTAAAAGAAGGGCTTTGGCTTATGCGGCCCGGCCAACAAAGGACTTATGCGGTTCTATTGTCGAACATGAGCTTATGTGGCATTAATTAGTGAAAGCTTATGCGGCTCTGTTTCGCGTACGCTTATGCAATTATGCTTAACAAGGTGTTATGCGGCTCAAATCAGAAGAACGTTCCGCGGCTCAAATTCAGAGGAACTTATGCGGTTCGGTTTTCGTACAGCCCTATGCGGATGAATCCAGAGGGGGCTCCATGCAGCTCTGATCGACAGGTCATTATGTGGTTCAATTTATGAAGTGTTCATGCGGCCCACTAAGATAACTCTCATGCAGCTCGGACATGGGGTACACCCCCATGCGGCTCGGTTATGGGACATATATGCGGCCCATATAATTTGAACAATTTGTATTAAAGGCTTGTGCATAAAGCATGCAACAGAGCCGACTTTGTTTGGGTTTCGAAGCATATGACTTTCCCAAATCCTTACCCTTAACGGCAGGATGAACGTCGGAATGAGCTTTGGGTGCCACAGCCGACGTCGAGGCCACGCCCTTACCCTTCGTCGTAGCCTTCGTCGTAACCTTGGAGGACTTGGGAGCCATTGCTGATGATCAGAGAAGGAAGACGAAGACAAGAAAGCTAGGGCAAGAGCAGAAAGTAAAGAAGTCTTTTATCCAAACACGCTGTTATTTATAGGCGGAGCCCATAGACCGACGCATCGATCCATGTGTAGTGTAACCGACTCTTCGGTTATCAAGGCGATCCGATTATTTAAGGCTAAACTCTTGGGATCCTGCCCCAAAAAGCAGCTTTAAATCTGACAGCAAATCAAAGACAATCATTGTAAAGATTTGCACACGTGGCACGAAGACGTGGCAAGGAGCCTATGCGGCCAGATAGCCCGTGCGGCTGGAAGGCCCATGCGGCTGGAAGGCCCATGCGGCTCAGATGGCCATGCGGCTGAGGAGGCCAAGCGGCTGAGACGTCCATGCGGCCAGAACATCCTATGCGGCCCGAAGAGTTTTTACATGGACATGCTTCTTATTCAAAGTATTTCAATTTTGTAAATTGAAAAGTTTGAAGGGGGTCTTGTAGAAGCATGGAAAAGAATAAAGAAAGGCCCATGCGGCTCAGGATCCCCATGCGGCTCAGAAGTCCATGCGGCTCAAGGGTCCATACGGCTCGAATAGTTCTATGCGGCCCAGAAAGAAGCCACGTGGCCTGCAACAGTTTTTCTCTATATTCTGCTGCATTTAATGCCCTGACGGCTGCTCTGACAAATGACAGCTATGACAGCTCTGACATAAAGACATAATAATGATGCTGACATGATGGCGTGTTCCTAGGGAAGTGGAGAAAATCTTCTTACAGCTGGCAAGATCCACCAAGTCTCGAGGTCACTTCATGCGGTTGCATCCTGCATACAGCTGCCCATCTGCATGCGGCTGCCAATCTGCACGCGGCTGTCTATCCTCATGCGGCTGTCCATCCCCATGCGGCTGCCCATCCCCATGCGGCTGCCCATTCCCATGCGGCTACCCATCTTCATGCGGCTGCATGCTTCATACGGCTGAGAGGACCACCTATATACGGCTCTGCCAGGGCGGTCCAGTTGATACACGTGGCGCTCTTTGCGACAATTGAGACACGTGGCAGTCTTATCTTCCCTGGAATTATGGTGCTAATGAATCCTAACAAAATCAGATTTGTTACGATCGTCATAATTGTCCAGATCAAATCAAATCAAGCAAATTGGACACGTGGTAGGCTATCATAAATCACGAATATTCATGGCAATCAATATTTATTGTCCATAGAGATTTGATGCAATCACATTAATTGCTTAAATTTGTTATATTCAAGATGAACGGTCCAGATTGATAACTCTTAAGCCGCTAAATTTTCAAAATGGGTAATCATTGCAAACCCTAATGATCACCCCCCACTCCTATAAATAGCAAGGTGTTATTCCCTTGTAAAAAGAGGACGGAGACAGACACATACAGAGAGAGATACGCAGAGGAGCACATACAAAGAGAAAAAGGAGAGCATTTCTTCATCAGAGCCAAGGCTACGTCCGATCGTCCAAGGAGTAAGGCAGAGCTGCCGTCGCTTTCCCGAGCCTCTATCGTCACCCCCCTCCCCCAGAATCAAAAATAAACAATTGTACTTAGATTGCTGTACCTAGGTTTTAGTCCCTAGGCTTTCTTTGTACGAGCGAGTTTGTATTGTGAGTCTAAGTTCAGTCCTCCTATATAATTGTTCTGTACTTTTACAATCAATGGCAAACAGAGACTAGACCTGAAGCTGAAGAACGGGAGGCGGCACGAAGCTCTCCTATTTTGAAGTATTTTGAAGCCCAACTCAGATCGAAGGCTTGTTCAAATGTATAAAGGGACGTGAATGTATGGAACGACAAAGATTATTTGAGGGCAAGCTTGTCGAGAGTTTTTCTTTTGTGTTTCAAGATGTAGCCGCAACGGCATATGTAATGTAAAAATGACCTTGTACATACTTTGCAAGTTTATTAATGAAAAGCTAAATTTCTTCCTATGCTATGTCTTCAACTCTCTGTACTGTTTAATTTCAACGCGTCGAGTCAAAAGAAATTTCTAATTGCACATCCTTGCCTTGTGCAAGTCCAATAAAGACTTGCACGGCATCACATTCTGACCCGTGGGGATCGATTTATATCGAGTCAAGGCGATGGCGACCGATTCGGCGAGTCGGGGCATGACAAGTTGGTATCAGAGCACGGTTCACTCCTCGGACCTTTCAAAATACTTTCTTTTAGATGATGCCGTTGCGATTTTTCAAAAACTATACTTTTTGACATATGCGGCCTGAAATAATCGTTCTATACATATAAGCCCGTAGATATTTTGAGAATATTAACGGGTTTGCTCAATTATGTAGGAATGCCGGAAAGACTGGGCGTCCCTGCTGTCAACGCCACATTGATTAGCACGGATAGCACCGAAGGCACGACGCCTAGCAAATCTGCCATGGAGCGACTACTACGCCTCATGGAACTCCAACAACGCCAGTCGGAGATGCAGCAACGACATCTGCAAGAACAGATCCAGGCCCAAATCAACGCCCAACAAAAGCAAATGGAGGCCCTGACCCGGATCGTGAGCACCATAGCGACCCAACAGAACTCGACGACCATCATGTCAGAAGAAAAAGTGCAACCCATAAAGACAAAACATATGTCTTCCTCCTTCCTGCTCAAGATGACCAAGTTCAAGAAGATGAACCCGCCTGAATTCAACGATCGAGCAGAGCCTGACGAAGTCATGGGGTGGCTAGTAAAGATTGAGGGTCTGTTCAATCTCCTCAGCATCAAGGGGTCCAAGAGAGTCGGGTGCACAACGTTGCAGCTAAACTTTAGGGCCTACGACTGGTGGGAGGCAAAGAAATAGGAACTCCAAGAGGCCAACCCCAACGCCAAGATCTCATGGGAGACGTTCAAACAGGCCTTCCTCGAGCAATACATTCCTCGTGTCCTTCGTCGACAGAAGGAAGAGGAATTTATGTCCTTGAAGCAAGAAAACCTGTCCGTTGAAGACTACGATACGAAGTTCGTAAAGCTTGTGAAGTTTGCCGGGGCCTTTCTGCCGAACAAGGAGGTGTGGTACAAGCGCTTCTAGTAAGGCCTGAATGATAATTTGCGTCGGGATGTCATGAACCAGAGATGCCAGACTTACAGGAAATCATATAACGCCGCCCTTGATAGTGAGCGGATCTTCGGTCGAGCTTCGCAGAAGGGCGGGTCAAGCATCCGGAACAACTTCAACAAGCATCCTCACGACGCGGGAGGATCTGTTGCGCCAAAGCGCCAGAACATGTCCGAGTATCGGGGGCCTCACCCAGGCGTACGGTGCCATCGTTGTGGCAAGATGGGACATCTGGCGGTCGATTGCCGAGGGGGATGCTTCAAGTATGGCTAGCTAGGTCACAAGACAGTAGATTGTTGCATGGGGTGGGCGAACCAACATCAACCAAGGGACGTCCAGAGCCAGAATAAGAACAGGGCGCCTCCCGTCCATGGCGCAAACAAGGTGCCCGTGAACCCACAAAATCGCCAAGGGGTGCAAGGCCGAGTCTATGCACTGACTCGGGACAAAGTTTTTACGTCCGACACTGCCGTGACCGGTATACTACTCTATAAAAATATGCCTGCTAGAGTATTGTTCGATTCGGGTGCTACGCATACTTTCATATTTGTCGACTTTGTAAAAGAGAATAAACTACCCATGCAACTTTTAGATATGAATCTTAGCGTTATCACTCCATCGGGAGTACATATGTTTGCCACTCAAATTTGTAGGGATGGTTACATCTGCATCGGAGGGAAGAATATATCCTTGGAAGTTATCGTCCTCGACGTCAAGGAGTACGATATAATCCTCGGCGTGGATTGGTTGGGTGCATGCCACACAACGATCGCGTGCGCGGAGAAGAGAGTTGTGCTCTGCCTTCCGGGCAAAACCGAGTTCTCCTATTCGTGCGGAACAGCGTCAAAGGCAGAAATGATGATATCGGCAATTTCGGCAAGGCGTATGTTGCATTCTGGGTACAGCGGATACCTAGCATCAGTTCAAGACACGAGAATGGAGATTGCAAGCACAGTCCAGACTGAAGTCGTGGAAAAATTTCCTGATGTGTTCCCAGACGTGTTGCCAGGGATGCCGCCGGACCGAGAGATAGAATTCAGCATTGACACCTTTCCGGACACCCGACCGATATCCAAAGCACCCTATCGAATGGCGCCGACAGAGCTGAAGGAACTGAAGGCACAACTACAAGAGTTGCTAGATCACGGATATATTCGTCCTAGTGTCTCCCGGTGGGGTGCTCCAGTATTATTTGTAAGGAAGAAGGATGGGTCGATGCGACTGTGTATCGACTATCGAGAACTTAACAAAGCTACTGTGCGAAACAAGTACCCGTTATCGAGGATAGACAATTTATTTGACCAATTGCAAGGGCGACAGTATTTTCCAAGATTGATCTTCGCTCAGGCTACCATCAGTTAAAGATCAAGTCCGAGAACGTGCCGAAGTCCGCCTTTCGAACTCGACGAATTTTTAGTCATGCCCTTCGGCTTGACAAACGCTCCAGCCGCGTTCATGGACCTAATGAACTGGGTGTTTCGACCGTTCATAGACAAATTTTTTGTCGTATTTATCGATGACATTCTCATATATTCGAAAAGCAAGGACGAACACGTGGAACACTTTGAAGACGGTGCTACAGACTCTGCGTGAACACCAACTTTATACCAAGCTAAGCAAGTACGAGTTCTGGATAAGCAGCATGACGTTCCTTGGGTACGTTGTATCAGCTGAAGGCGTCACGGTAGACCCAAAGAAGATTGAAGCAATAGTCGAATGAAAGCGGCCTACCTCAGCAGGCGACATCCGAAGTTTCCTCGGCTTGGCAGGCTACTACCGTAGATTTGTGAAAGATTTTGCCAAAATTGTGTCGTCTCTGACTCGCCTCACCCAGAAGGGAGTCGCATTCGAGTGGAACGACGCCTGCGAATCGAGCTTTCAAGAGTTGAAGAAACGGCTCATCTCAGCGCCGATTCTTGCACTTTCGGACGGGCCAGAAGGATTTCAAATATTTAGCGATACATCGCGGACTGGTTTGGGATGCGTGCTTATGCAAAGGGATAAGGTGATTTCGTTTGCTTCGAGACAATTGATGCAACACGAGAAGAATTATCCTACGCATGATCTTGAGTTAGCGGCCATTATGTTCGCGTTGAAGCTATGGCGGCACTATCTTTATGGTGTAGCTTGCAGCATCTATACGGACCATAAGAGCCTCAAATACATCTTCACTCAACGGGACCTGAACTTACGGCAGCGGCGTTGGCTCGAACTCATTAAAGACTACGATCTGACTATCGAGTATACGCCAGGTAAGGGAAACGTCATAGCGAACGCTCTGAGTAGAATGTTTGCTGGATGCTTGTCTATCAATCGTAACATACAGCGAGACTTGGCAGAGATGGGTATCGAACTCCGAATTCGTTACCATGGAGCACGATTGGCCCAATTGTACCTTGAGTCGAACTTGCACAACAAGATAAGGATCGCACAGGAGGATGACCCATTCCTGAAGAAGATGCGCGAGCTGATTTCGATGAGAAAGGCGACCGACTTTGGGGTGGATGTAGGAGCGTAAAAAGTGCTTCAAAGAAAGAGTCATCTCATTCATAAGTGATCTACTTTACGCCTAGCAAAACGGGTAATTTCTTTACGCCCAAGACTAGGCTAATCAATTTACGCCGAAGAAGGCTGATCATTTTACGCTTGGGTCTACACCTATGATTTTATGCCAAGGACATAGCAGCCACTTTTACGCTGGACAAAGCTGTCAAATCTTGCATTTAATGCAAACTCTGACATGAAGATATTAATGATGACATATATCACAAAGGGATTTGTCTTTACACAGAGACCAATGTTGTCGTTTAGTGTGTGGATTGAGCTACTTTACGCTCACACTACGACTTTTTTTACGCACGAAGATTATATGAGCCTTTACGCTCAACAGTCGACGTGTGCGTAAAGTCTATATGAGCTACTTTTACGCTCAAGGTTATTTAATAACCACTTTACGTGGAAAGTCTATGTCAAGGCTATTTTACGCCAAATCCACTGCTTTACGCTCAGAGTACATTGGGCTATTTTTACGCCCTATTCTCCTCCACCAGTTTGGAACGTGGTTTGCTTACGTGGCTTTCATGCCACTCTTTTCGAAGAACGTGTGTACATGCATTCTATCCTTACTGAAGTGATGGGACATACGTCAACATATGCAGAGGATGGCTTCGATCATGGGTGGCAGTTGTTAGCGTAAAGATGGAACTTTTGCTGAGTTTTTACGCACAAGAGCCCAAGTCTATAAATAGACTTATTTTTCTTATAACAAGGGCGGACAGAAAGACAGAGACAGACAGAGAGAGAGGAGAGAATACAGAGATCAGAACTTCGAGATTTTGATTCTCCAGAGCATTCTTCTTCAACTTTTCTTTCAGAACAGAGTGAAGCAAAGCAGGAAAGCATTCAGCCTTGCCATCAGTGCCCAAGTGCGTCGATACTTTTCTGGTGACTCAGTTCTTCCAAGTTGTTCTACTTCAAGCAGTGATTTTCATCATCATCATATGGTCCAAGGAACAAAGTGATCATTTACAGATCAGACTTCCATAGCAATACTTCCCAGAATCAAATTTGTACTTCTTGTACTTTTCTCGTTTTATTTTCAAAATCCAACTTTTGTTTGGCAATTTTGTTAAGTGAAACAAAAATGGCGACTCTGCTGGGGATGACCTTCTCCTCTGACGAGGAGGCAATTGCTCAATATGATGATGTTTCGGTCGGTTCGACCAAGAAGACTCTGGTTGTACACTTCAACCAGACTGCCTACGAAGAAATGCTCTGAACTGGGGGTGGTTCTCGCTGCTCCAATGTTCAAAAATCTCGCAAAGTACGAAAAGTTTGGATTCCTAAATCCAAAGTAGATGCTGATCTCTCTGTTGCTTCTGATGGCAAGGGAATTTTTCCCACTCCTGTTGTAAGGGCTCCCGTTCGTAACGAGGCAGTCCTTACTTCGGCGTCGCTCTCTAAGTGTGACGATTTATATCCCGTTTGTAACGGTGAAGATAATCAGGTTTCACGCCCACTGCGTAAGAACCAAGTTTTACGCTCAGTGGGTAAGAACCAAATTTTACGCTCAGTACATAAGAATGAATCTCCCATTCGTAATGGGGCAGACTCTAAAGTTTATGCTTCTGAGTGTAAGAATCAGTCTCCCGTCGGAGACGTGGTAGGCCCAAATAAATTACGCTCCTCGCGTAAAGCAAAATCTCCCGTCTGTGACGTGGTAGATAATCAATTTTTACGCTCCACGCGTAAAGGTAAGTCTCTTGTCTTTGACAGTGTAGATAAAATTCATAACGATGTTGGCACATCTAATGTGAATGTACCTAAACGTGTGCAGCGTAAAAATGTCGTTGGTAAAGCTTCTGTCCTGCACCAACAACCTTCTTATACTGCTTTACGCAAAGTACCAAACTTACAAATTACACGCCATGAAAATGGAGTCCTTCGTGCTAAATCTCAAGATTTACGCACACAACTCCAAACGCGTAAAAATGTACAGTTTGGTTCTGCGAATGCAGCCAGTAATCTTCTTTATACACAAGGGACTAAACGTTTTTCTACCCCAAATGTAATAAAGAAGAATACTCCATCTGTTCCTTCTGATTTACGTGGATTGCTAATGCAAAAACGTAAGAACAGACAATCTCCGGTAATATTCCTCCAAGAAAAACATCATTGTGAATATCACCAGGTTGTGATCAACTGTTGTTGTTCGGCTTCAAAACGGTCAGTTTTTGATCGTTTAAGTTTTAACTCGCCTCAACATCAAGCTGAAGATCAAGAACATGAGCTGTCATATGTGTCAGTCAACATGGCATCTCATACTAACAGAGGACGACACATATGTCCCAAACTCCAGGTCAACAACAGTTCAACAGACTTCTTGATTCCTTTGAAGGGGTATATCAGAATACTCGATCAAGAAGACAAAGACAATTGCAGACTTCTGATTCAGAAGCTGGGGGTACTCAATCTTTTGAGTCTGATACCGATAGTGTGGATTCATACTTCTATACTAATCCCTCTGTATCTTCAAGAGAGGTTGAATCCTACGCTGTTGGAGATGAACCAGACGTCATCTGCTAATACGGAACAATGTCTCACTGCCGTGGAGCAATCATTGAAAGACATGCTTAACATGGTGCAAAGCATGCATCAGATAATTTTGAATCAGCAAACTGCTCAACCTACAGTAATAACTCCGGTACCAGTAGCAGCACAAACTCAAGATAGTCAAGGGGCTGATATACCTTTGAATATTCAAGAGCCTGCTGTTAATCAAAATTCTGCATCTCCAGATCCCATCATTCCAGAAGATGTACCACCTCCAGTGGGGGTTACGGTATATCCAACGACTATTCAATCAAATGTGCTTCCTCAAATCAGTGAAGCCATTCAAGCAGTACGTGAACTCAAAGCACAGTTTAAAGTTTTGAGGCACAAAGATCAGCTCCAGAGGTTAGGGATTAAGCAACCTTATCCTCCTCATTGGAATGATGTACCCTTTCCACCGAAGTTCAAGCCGCAATCCATGGTTTTATTCGATGGAAAAGCATCTCCCAGTCAATATATCAATTACTTTGATATTATGACTGTACACTTGCAGAAAAATGATGCTCTTCTTACGCGAGTGTTCATCGGGTGCCTGACGGGTTCAGCTTACGACTGGTATCGTAGCTTACCCGATAACTCTATTTCGTCTTTTGACGAATTCAAGGCAATATTTCTCTCCCGCTTCTATGAAGGAGGTATGGACATGAACATGTCCTCCTTGATAGAAATCAAACAAAAGGAGAAAGACGATACTCGGACGTTCATTGAACGTTTTCGACAGGCTACTCTAAAGATGCCTCCTGGTATGCCAGATTCAGCGTTGATTGATACATGCAAGATGAATCTGCGACCATCCATTGCTGTCTTTACAGGTTCCCAATTCACAGATTGGGCTTCGTTTATCATAGCAGCAGTTTCTGTCGAGACCAATGGTAGGTTGGCTCGTGAACACGGGATGATTTTTGCTTCAGAAGATAAAGGGAAGAAAAGTAATCCTGGTAATAATCCTGGCAATCGTAATGTGAAAGGAAAAGATACTCTTATGGTCAATCTTTCCAAGAACAAAACGACGCCAAATAATCAGGAATCTTCCAGGCCAAAGGAAGAATACTCTTTTGACGAAAGTGATATCCCAGGGATATTTCAATGTCTGGTGAAAAGTGGTAAACTTCATATTCCAGAGCCAAAAAAGCCTAATGAGGTGAATCTGACTGACAATCCCAAATATTGTATCTATCATAGATACATTAATCATCCTATCAGTGCTTGCTATGTCTTGAAAAAGAAGATCTAAGAGCTGAAAAATGGTGGCGCTATCGCTTTAACCAATGATGACCATACGGTTACGACCAATATGGTTTCTCTTCAGTTCGGGGATTTTCCTCCACAACAACTCCCAGATGGAATTATCCCAATTTCGAAGGCGACGATGAAGATCGTGAATATCCCGCCTGCCAGGGAAAAAAATACAGGATTGCTGCCGCTCACATTGAAGAATGGTAAAATCATGTGGGTACATCCTGACTTAGTACCTGAATTGGAAAATGAAGGTAAAACTTTAAAATCCAAGAAAGGTAAAAAAGTCAAAACCTGCAACATGATTTCTCATGTTATTCCAAATCCTGATGACTTGGATCATCTATGGGATGGCCTTCCTCTAGAAGATAGACTGAAAGGACTAAACATCTGTCCTCCAAGTCTAGCTCCTCCTACCAAGCTCAAGCTTACTCATCAGTAGTGGATAGCCATGAATAGTATTCCTTTCTACCGGGCACAACAAGTTTTTGCTGCTTATAAAAAAGCTCCAACAGAGATTTCTTCTCGTATCCCGAATCCTTCTCCTTCCTTAACTACAGAGACGTCTATGCTTCATTCTCCTGTAGTTGCAGAGGTTTCTTCCTCTTTCTGTGCTGAAACACCTGTCCAAAGCTCACTGCCTATCCACTTGTATAGTCAGCAATCTGTCCTTCTCATGAGGAAGATGGGTTATGACTTTCAAAAGGCAGAAGGTTTGAATTATAATAAAGGAATACGTCTTCCTTTACAAATTCAAAATCAGAATTCCACTGCTGGATTGGGTTCTGAAGTTCCTCGTAACAACCCTCACAAGAAGAAGGCTAAGGGAAGAAAGACTAAATCCTGTAATATGGTACTTTCTTCTCCTAAGTCTGAAGAAGAAACTTTTGTTGGTACAAGATCTGGAAAAGAGTACCACAAAGACTATGAGGGATCCTCCAAAGAAGCAGAAGATGTAGTGAAAACTCTACCAGTTCAACCTTCTCCTATTCCTGTTAAACCGTCTGTGGTTGAAAAGGGGAAGCAGAAGGCAGTACGCTTTGATATCCCATTGAAGTCTGCTTCCAATCAGGGGGTGGTGATGAAGCCTTACAAGTTTGACATTCTAGCTCAGTTAGCCAATACTCCGGCTAGACTATCTATATTTGAACTGCTTCGCCTCTCCAGAGAAAGCAGAGAGACTTTGAGTGAAGCTTTACTTCAAGCAGATTCATGCTTGGCTCAACTCAAGACTCCTGATAATATACCAGTGTCATGTCCGCAATGTTATAGTGTGATAGAAGCAATTCCCAACATCACCTTTACACAAGAGGATATGCTATTGAAACACAACAAGCATGATAGGCCTCTGTGCTACACTGGATATATCGGATCCACTGAAATTGACAGGATTTACATTGATCCTGGGTCTTCAATTAGTATAATTCTTCAGAGTATGCTAAGACCCCTGAGGATTCCTACTAGTGAGCTGACTTACACTAGTACTATGATAGTTGGTTTTAACTCTGGCAAGAGCAAACCACTGGGGAAGATTCGTCTACAGATTCAGATTGGTGATCTTCGAACTATGGTAACTTTATATGTTATCAATTCGGACGTATCCTACAATATTCTTCTTGGAAGACCGTGGATTCATGAGCACAATATTGTGCCTTCAACTCTTCACTAATGTTTCAAGTATGTGGACTCCCAAGGAGTTGTGAAAACTGAGTTCGCTGATATTAATCCGTTCAAGGGTGTCGAAGCCTACTTCTCTGATTCAAGGCTTTATAAACAAGAGCATGTGACAAATATATCAGACATGGCTGAAGATCAATCATTATCTGAGGATCAGTCTATTAATGAAGATCCGCCAGAGGAGCAACCTTTGAAGATCATAATCAAGGGACGAATCCAATCCCAACCTGTCAATGATCAACCTTTGATAATCAAGGTTAAAGGAAGAACTCAAACTTCATCTGAGGGATCAATAAATATTCCTGCTAAGAGCCAAGTTCAACCTTTTATGATCAAGGTCAAAGGGCATACTTTTTGTACGAATGATCCAGAATCACCATTGATCGTCAATCTTGGCAAATCTACACAGAAGACGGATGATGGTCCACTGTTGATTAATCCGAAGCGTAGCAATCAGATTGTAAATGATATAAATATTGATCATTCTGTACTTTTTGATATCAATGAAGATTTTCTTTCGAGTATATGGCTGTCAAGTTTATTGAGAGAATGACGTTATCTTCTGATAATCAAAGTCATCAATATAAAGACAACATAGAACCGGAAGAAACTTTATACATTGATCATAAGGAGAATTCTTTTCCTTCTCATGTCGATGTCGGACCTTATGCTCAAAAGTTCTTGACATCTTCTCCCTATCTGCTTCCTGTAGCCGCTTCATCACGTGCTTGCGTAAACTTTAGACGTCACGAAAAATCCTATTTTGTGGTCCCATCTGATAAGAAAAACAAGCGTCAAATTGTGTTTGGCCTGGCTAGAAATATCCCTGTTACTCAGACAGATAATCTGAAGGATAAAGATAAAGGAAGAATCCGAATTGACAAATACAGTCAGTAATCTATCAAGATCATCCAGAACATGGGGTATGATTTGAAGACTATGCAAGGTCTTAATCAAGGCAAGGGTAGACGACTACCATTATGCGGTGATCCGTTTTACCAGAAGACTCGTCATGGATTGGGATATGATCTGTCCCACATGTTTAATGATGATATACAAGAAGAATTATCTTCTACCTCTTGGCAATCATCAGATTCGGAAGAAATTCTATTCATCGAATCCGATATGTCTCGTTCCTCATATTGTGAATTTGGGCAAATATCCTCAGTCAATATGGTTCAAGCCGATGATGAATCAGAGCCATTTGAGAATGATCCTTGGGCTCAACAGATGGATACTCAATGGGAACTTCGTTTTGAACAGTGACAGCCACCTACAAAAGATGAGGTTACCCAGATTGATGTTGGAGATGGAATTACGTCCAAACCAATATTCATCAGTAAGAATCTTTCTGAAGATGAAAAGAAAGAGCTGATAAAACTTATCAAAGATTACATTAACATCTTTGCATGGAGTTATGAGGATATGCCAGGGCTAGATCCTAAAGTTGCTACTCATAAACTCAACATTTTGCCTAATGTCAAGCCTGTAAAATAACAGCAACGGTGCTTTAGACCAGATATGATGGATGCAATTGAAGCAGAAGTCAAAAAGCTGATTACATGTAGCTTTGTTCGTGAAGAACAACACCCAGATTGGGTGGCCAATATTGTTCCTGTTATGAAGAAGAACGGAAAAGTCTGAGTTTGTATAGATTACCGAGATCTTAATACGGCTTGTCCAAAGGACGAATTTCCACTTCCCATTACTGATGTCATGATAGACAATATATACGGTTTTGAACGTATGTCTTTCATGGACGGATTCTCAGGATACAATCAGATCAAGATGCATCCAGAAGATGAGAAGCATACATCTTTTCGAACACCCCTTGGGGTTTATTGCTATACGGTTATGCCGTTTGGTCTTAAAAATGTCGGTGCCATATATCAATGGGCTATGAGCAATATCTTTCAAGAACATCTACGAAAAATAGTTGAATGCTACGTAGATGACATTGCTGTTAAAAGTCGGTCAAAGAATGATCACATTCAGGACTTGAAGACAATATTTGAATTGATGCGCCAAAATCAATTGAAAATGAACCCTACTAAGTCTTTTTTAGGGATTTCTAGTGGCAAGTTTCTAGGATTTGTCATTACCTCTCAAGGTATCCATGTTGATCCTGATAAGGTTAAAGCAATTCTTGAAATGCGTCCTCCTCGTAATCTGAAAGAACTCCGTGGCTTTCAGGGCCGTATCGCTTATATCAGAAGATTTATATCTAATCTTTCTGGGAGATGTCAACCTTTCTCCCGTCTATTAAAGAAAGGGGTATCTTTCGTCTGGGATGAAGCGTGTCAAAAAGCCTTCAATGACATTAAGCAATATCTTACAAACCCGCCTGTTCTGGTACCTCCGGTGATAGGAAGACCATTTTTGCTATATGTTCGAGCCTTGGATCATTCACTTGGCGCTCTTCTTGCACAGAAAAGTGATATGGGTCATGAACAAGCAATATATTATCTAAGCAGAATGATGGTCGGAGCTGAACACAGATATACTCCTATGGAAAAGGAATGTCTAGCTTTGGTTTTCGCCGTCCAAAAGATAAGGCATTATGTCACTGGACAGACTATTCATGTCATCTCCAGAATAAATCCCATTCGGGTATTGATGAGAAAACCGAGCATTCTTAATTCCAGGTTAGCTACCTGGGCGATGTTGCTCACTCCTTATGACATGGTTTATGTGCCTCAAAAATTAGTGAAGGGCCAAGCGTTAGCTGATTTCTTAGCTGCTCATCCTATACCTGAAACTTCAAAGTTATATGAAGACATTCCAGACGAAGTAGTGGATTGTAACATGACTTTGAAGAATGATATATGACAATTATATTTTGATGGAGCATCACGAGTGGGACCTAAAGGCAATATTGTCTCTGGGGTAGGAATTGTCTTGGTTTCTCCTGACAAAATGGTCATATACCGTGCCTATTCTCTTAATGAGCCATGCTCTAACAATGTAGCAGAATATAATGCTCTATTGATTGGTCTCCAAGTAGCAAAACAATTGGATATTAAATTCTTAGAGGCTTATGGAGATTCTCAATTGATCGTTAATCAAGTTAGAGGGACTTATGAAGTCAGAAATCCTGATCTCATCCCCTATCATCAGGTGGTAGTCGAGTCCGTCCTATCATTCAAAGGATTCTTCATTGAATTTGTACCACGTTCTCAGAATGTGGAGGCTGATGCTCTTGCCAGTTTAGCTGCAGACTTGGCTGTCCCAATCCGAAGGCAAAATACAATTACTTTGTTGGACCGAGACTTGTTCTGTGTGAAGAGTAATCTGTATATTGAACAAAGTTATGTTACAGAGGCAAGTTCCCAGCAGAAAGATTGGAGAACTCCATTCATTGATTATACAGTTCATGGGATTTTGCCTGAAGATCCTAAAGAAGCTGCATCAATTAAGAGACGATCGTTTCGATTCTATTATGATTCGTCTTTACATATGCTATATCGTCGTTCATATGACGGACTCTTGCTGCGCTGTCTCTCAGAAAGTGAAGCCAAACAAATACTGCGTGAGGCTCATGATGGTGTCTGTGGTGCTCATCAACCGGGTCCAAAGTTACAAGATCGCATTCGAAGAATGGGGTATTATTGGCCCTCTATGATAGCAGATGCTGTAGACTATGCCAGAAGATGTAAAGCATGTCAGATTCATACTGATTTTATTCATCAGCCGTCTGAATTTCTACATCCTACAGCAGCCTTCTGGCCTTTCGAAGCTTGGGGTATGGACATTATTGGTCCTATTAACCCTCCTTCTGTCAAAGGACATCGGTTTATACTAGCTATAACCGATTACTTTTCGAAGTGGGCAGAAGCAGTTCCCCTTGCTGAAGTGAAAACATCTAATGTAATCAGCTTCATTAAACATCATGTCATTTATCGCTTCGGGATTCCTCGACGAATAATTCATGACAATGGACCATAATTTGTCAGTCAGGCATTTTATCGATTCTGTGACAAAAATCGAATTCAAAATCTGGCTTCTACGGCTTATAATCCACCTGCTAATGGTTTAACTGAAGCCTTCAACAAAACGATCATCAAACTTCTCAAAAAGTTTGTCTTTTCTAATAAAAGAGATTGGAATGAGAAGCTTGGAGAATGTTTATGGGCATATCGAACAACGGTCTGGACTCCTACTGGTTTTACACCATTTTCACTGGTTTATGGATGTGAAGCTGTCCTCCCATTGGAAATCCAGATCCCTTCTCTTCGAATTGCTATTGCTAATGAGCTAACTACAGAAAATAATGATCGCTTACGACTCCAAGAACTTGAAGGATTGGACGAGAAGCGTCTTCAAGCACAACAGCATATTGAGCTATATCAAGCCCGTATATCTCGAACTTTTAATCATAAAGTCAAGGAGAGGGTATTTAAAGTTGGCGAGCTTGTATTAGCTGTTCGGAGACCAATGGTGATGACTCACAAAAGCAAAGGGAAATTTCTAGCAAAATGGGAAGGCCCGTATGTAATTGAGTCCGTGTTCTCCAATGGTGCCTATCGGTTGTCAAAACCCAATGGAGATCTACTCATGTTGCCGATCAATGGCAAATTTCTTAAGAAATACTATGTATAAAAAGAGAAGACAGAACAAAAATAAAACTTCTTTTATTATTTTTTGTTCAAGATAAAAGATTAAGGACGAGGGCCACTCCCTTCCTTATTGAATACATAGTCAGCCAATGCATAGAAGGCATCGTTTCCTAAACCCATAAAAATTTTACAGACGGTCATCCTCAATGCTTCTTCTTCAGGAGTTTTTCCTGGTTCTACTAAGAAAGCAAAGGTGTCGTGGGGTGGTTTGGGAATAGAAGAACTGTTGTCTACTTCGGTCGGACCCGTCACTATTGGCTCAGCAGGGCATGTCTCAATGACGTCCTCAATGTTCCTGAAGACTTCATTCTTTTGCTGTGCATCCTCGAAAGACATTTCCAATAGAGGAGTAGAAATAAGAATAAAATGATTATAGAGAATTCTCACCTATTTATAGAGGAGGATTACTAATGAACTGGTCTCTGAAATTGAAAACGACTTTTCATTTCCGAAAAGACTCGTTCATTCATGTTACCAGGTTCATCCATTTAATTATGGAATTGAATCGTCCTTTCTGTTCCCAAGAAATACGTTGATTCGTCCACCATTTTGACGTATATGCTCACAACATCTGTCTTCTTATTCCCCAGCTACCAAGGTTTGGTTAAGCTGACTTCTTGTCTCTTGGGAGAGGGATTTTAAATCTTCTATCAATTGATTAAAAAGTGGGATTCATTATTTATCATGTTTTCATAACCTCTGGATAAATGCTAAATCTACCTACTTATCTATCATTTTCCATTTTTGACCTCTGTATAGAAATTAATCTAATTTTCTTTTGAGTTCTCACACACTGTCATGTCCATATTACCTCTGATAGTATTGTGTACTCTAAATCAGAAAAGAAGATTTCATTATCTATCATGTCCATATTACATCCAAATAGATACAAATCATTGAGCATAGAAGAATTATCATTTCCACTCTCATATCACCATAAAAGTCTATTACATTTCTTAGACTTTTCTTTACAATGGAAATCTATTATATCTAAGATTTTTATTCTAAACACACAACGATAACCTAATGGAGATTTATTTCTTCTTCGGATCTTCTTTGATGGGTTCGTTGTTGGTGGCAATTCCTGACTGTCTGAGCTCCAGTGGCAACCAGAACAGCAGGAATCAAACTCTGGTCTTCTCTCTCAGAAAAGAGGAGAACCCCAGAGTATGGCAGCCCGAAGGCGTGTTGCTGCCAATACAATTGGTGGATTAGTGGCGACACCTCAAAGGAGATAGGAATGTATCCAGCATTGGGATACAATTCCTAGTTCTACCGTGAAAGGAACTCTACTACCCGATTTCTCGGGGTAGAATTGACTCCACCATCCAACTCTCCGTGTATAAAGGCTCTTCCTACCAACAGAGGAAGACCCTTCTATCTCACGAAGAGTTCTGAGTTGTCTGATTTGCGCGTCAAAAGCGCATGAGCTCCCTGATGTTGATGTCAGAAGAACATGCTTCACAACGTCAAAGTCACCAACGCCGGTTCTGGAAAAGCTGCTCAGCCAAACTTCTGCAAAAAAACAACAAAGAAGAAGTATTTTAAACAGAAGAATCATCAGATGCGTATTGAACGCTAACTAAAAACAGATGACAAGGCTTTTACGCCGGCACTTCACAAAGGCTTTTACGCCAGTGATATAACAAGGCTTTTATGCCATTGCTTCAGCAAGGCTTTTACGTCGGTGCTTCACAAAGGCTTTTACGCCAGTGCTTCAGCAAGGCTTTTATGCCAGTGCTTCAGCAAGTCTTTTACGCCAATACTTCAGCAAGGCTTTTACGCCGGTGATTCAGCAAGGCTTTTACGCTAGTGATTAAAACAAGGCTTTTACACCAGTGATTCAGCTAGGCTTTTACGCCAATACTTCAGCAAGGATTTTACGCCAATGTTTCAGCAAGTTTTTACGCTCATGAATAGATGTTTTCAAAAAAAAATTCGAAGACAGATATTTGCTTACAATCGGACTTACCATTTAAGTTGAATGGTTTGGCTATAATAGTGGTTGAATCCACGTTTGAAGACTGGACGTACAAAAGAACACCGTGGGAAAGCTTCACCATCCTCATTTGTTGGAGAACAACATCACAGAAAGTTATCTTCAGAGGAATGAATACGAGGATATATGAAACATTCTCGGCTATTTATAAAGGCTGAAGAACTGTTGGGATGAGTCTATTTCGGGGGAAGATCCTATTTAAAGGCTCTCGTAACCACAAGACAAATACCATGTGTTGGTTTGTTTCTTGGGAATTAACAACCACAGAAGCAGTCAAAAGAAGTGCATAAACAAGTATGCGTCAATAGATGAGGTTAACAGCAAAATTTTATTTATAAAGGGGGAAGTGGACCCCTATAGATAAGAGAGTCGCAATACACGGAATATTATTTTCTTTCTCCTTCATTGGGTTGACGAAGGGAGGTACCCAATTCGTGCATGTTGCGGATCCCAGAGCGACGCATCAGATTTAAAAACACTTCTGCATCTCCTGAGCCTTCCTATGCAGTTGGGGGACCACCATCAATACGATTAAAGATGGCAGGAGTTACTCCAAAACACTCTAAAAAGTTGCACGCCCGCTCGAAGTCAAGCATGGAGCTCGAAGCCTCTTTGTTGGTAATCTCATTCTTCGGCACCATGACAAAACGAGGATGAATGTCAAGAATAAAGAATTTATCCTTATTTATACAAATCAAAACAACTCTTCATATTCCTCATTGGAAACTGTTCACTCGGGAAGATAAAGAGACGTTCGAAAAGTTTCGAGAAAGAAATTTATTGTGGCGGTCAAGTGTTGACCGATATTATTTTTCTTGAGAATTAAGCTGACTGTTGGACATCCCCGCTTTTACGCAGATGACGGTTGCGTATCCCAAATTTTACGCTGGCAGATCAAATCTTAACTTTTACGCTTCTGTTCAAAGTGTTTCAAATTTTGGAGATATTTGAAAACTTTGAAGGGGGTCTTGTAGGAGCGTAAAAAGTGCTTCAAAGAAAGAGTCATCTCATTCATAAGTGATCTACTTTACGCCTAGCAGAACGGGTAATTTCTTTACGCCCAAGACTAGGCTAATCAATTTACGCCTAAGAAGGCTGATCATTTTACGCTTGGGTCTACACCTATGATTTTACGCCAAGGACAGAGCAGCCACTTTTACGCTGGATAAAGCTGTCAAATCTTGCATTTAATGCAAACTCTGACATGAAGATATTAATGATGGCATATATCACAAAGGAATTTGTCTTTACACAGAGACCAATGTTGTCGTTTAGTGTGTGGATTGAGCTACTTTACGCTCACACTACGGCTTCTTTTACGCACGAAGATTATATGAGCCTTTACGCTCAACAGTCGACGTGTGCGTAAAGTCTATTTGAGCAGCTTTTACGCTCAAGGTTATTTAATAACCACTTTACGCGGGAAGTCTATGTCAAGGCTATTTTACGCCAAATCTACTGCTTTACGCTCAGAGTACATTGGGCTATTTTTACGCCCTATTCTCCTCCACCAGTTTGGAACGTGGTTTGCTTACGTGGCTTTCATGCCACTCTTTTCGAAGAACGTGTGTACATGCATCCTATCCTTACTGAAGTGATGGGACATATGTCAACATATGCAGAGGATGGCTTCGATCATGGGTGGCAGTTGTTAGCGTAAAGATGGAACTTTTGCTGAGTTTTTACGCACAAGAGCCCAAGTCTATAAATAGACTTATTTTTCTTATAACAAGGGCGGACAGAAAGACAGAGACAGACAGAGAGAGAGAAGAGAATACAGAGATCAGAACTTCGAGATTTTGATTCTCTAGAGCATTCTTCTTCAACTTTTCTTTCAGAACAGAGTGAAGCAAAGCAGGAAAGCATTCGGCCTCGCCATCAGTGCCCAAGTGCGTCGATACCTTTCTAGTGACTTAGTTCTTCCAAGTTGTTCTACTTCAAGCAGTGATCTTCATCATCATATGGTCCAAGGAACAAAGTGATCATTTACAGATCAGACTTCCATAGCAATACTTTCCAGAATCAAATTTGTACTTCTTGTACTTTTTTTCGTTTTATTTTCAAAATCCAACTTTTGTTTGGCAATTTTGTTAAGTGAAACAGTGGACGAGGACGGAATGACGCGGATGAAAGGAAGGATATGCGTGCCGGACCATACTGAACTTAGAAAGGAGATTCTGACGGAGGCCCATTATGCGAAGTACTCGTTGCACCCCGAGAGTACCAAAATGTATAAGGACCTGCGCACGACCTTTTGGTGGCACGGCATGAAGAAAGACGTGGCAACATTTGTGTCACAGTGCATGGCCCGTCAACGGGTGAAGGCCGAGCATCAAAGACCAGGTGGGAAGCTACAGAACCTCGACATTCCAGTATGGAAGTAGAACGACATCTCTATAGATTTTATCATGGGCATTCCAAAGACGTCGCGGGAGAATGATGCGATTTGGGTCATTGTCGATCGTTTGACCAAATCGGCTCATTTTATCGCTATTAAAGCATCATGGAGCGTCGATTGGTTAGCTCAGATTTATATCAATGAGATCGTCAGACTGTACGGGGTACCTGCCACGATCATTTTGGACAGAGACGGACGACTCTTATCACATTTTTGGACGAGTCTACAGGCGGCGCTGGGTACTAAGTTGAACCTTAGCTCCGTGTACCACCCGTAAACCGATAGCCAGACAGAAAGAGTGAATCAGATCCTGAAGGATATGTTACGTTTGTGTGCGATAGATTTGAAGACTAGTTGGGACACGCACTTGCCGCTCATGGAGTTCGCATACAACAATAGTTATCAATTGAGCATCCAATTGGCTCCCTACGAGGTATTTTACGGAAGGAAGTGCTGATCTCCGATTTGCTGGGACGAAGTCGGGGAGCGACAGGTGCTCGGGCCAGAAATAGTCGAACAAGCCGTCGAGAAGGTCCGCATGATTCGAGATAGGCTCCGTATTGCTCAGAGTCGACAAAAAAGTTATGCAGATACTCGCCGACGATCGTTAGAGTTCTTGGTTGGGGACCATGTGTTTCTGAAGGTGACGCCTATGCGGGGCGTCATGCGATTCGGATTAAAGGGCAAACTGAGTCCGAGATTCGTAGGGCCCTTCGAGATTCTCGAAAGAATGGCGACTGTTGCTTACCGGATCGTGCTACCTCCTGCCCTGGCCGAAGTGCACGACGTCTTCCATTTCTCCCAACTTCAGAAGTACGTGCATGACCCAAGTCATGTGGTTAGTTTCGATCAGTTGGAGCTACGCGCCGATCTATCATACTCGGAGGAGCCCGTGCAAATTTTGGACCGTAAAGAAAAGATCCTGTGGAGCCGATCGATGTCCTTGGTTCGCGTACTCTGGCGCAACCATTCCGTTGAGGAGTCGACGTGGGAACTAGAGGCGGAGATGAAGGAGAAGTACCCTTCACTTTTCGCCGAAGAAGGTCAGACCCTTGTTCTTAAGTTTCGGGACGAAACTTTTTCTTAGTAGTATATTATGTAGTGCCCCGCTCCCGTTGGGGCAAAGCACTATGTAATAGGCTCGTGCCAAGTCAGATATGGCCGGGAACATAGATGGCTAGTCTGACTCGGCGACGAGTTTGGTATACAAAAACCATGGTATCAATAAAATCGATTTGGACGAGTGATATGAGTACCGTTCCAACAAATGGATCGACTACTGTTGGAATAAGTCCTAGATGCGGTAGACGGCGTCTTGGCGAAGGAACTCTAAAGAGAGCGACGTAACCCGTCTGCCGTTGGTTTTATTGGTTTTCTTGGCTTTCTGAACGAATTATTGTGTGGATTTGATAGTGTGCTTTCGTATCGATTTCTAAATGCGTCTTTGAGAATTTCGAAGGAAGGGTTCTAATTCGATGCTCATGCCATTGCAGGAGTTCGTGCAACTGACGCTTGACCGTCGCGAAGCGTTCTCCTACTCTCGGTGCAATCTCCTTAGGTGGGTGGTTCTTTGGCCCCTACTTTTCTTCTCCTTCCCGCCAATTAAATTCTTAAAGTTCAACGTTCAAATCGATGATGCTAGCAGGTTGTATGCTTGCCACTAAGATCAAGAACTCGGGAGAATGTATCAACCTAGAGAAGTTAACTCTGAATCTATAAGTTCACACTAAGTAGAGAAAAGATAAAGTTCTAAGAAAGAGATAGAATATATTTCATGTCATGCAAAAGACAATGAAGAAACCTTGGTTGCAGTATATCATGCCTCGGGAATTTGGTGCCTACAGAATGCTAAATCAGAACGTACGGTTTCGGGGAAAAGGACCCTGGCACGAGTAGGAATGATTATGTGATTTGATAATGGTTATGCTATGCAATTTACTTCATACATATTAAACTGTTCATACATTCGTATGGTCAAGGATGACTTGTGCACAAGGTGAGCTTTCCTCGAGATGGTACCTGGGGCCCTGGGACCAAATCGGCCTAGGAGGAAATTATGGAAATCGTGCTTCGGCGCGAGCCATTGCGAGACCTCCAGTTAGGCTCGCTACCTGGACTGGAGGGCACGTCGCAAGGCTACGTAATCATCCTTCTTGGTGTCGATATCACCAACGACCGCATATAGGATAGATTGCATGCTCACCTATTGCCTTGTGCAGGTGGTAATTATCATGTATATTTTGTGCAGGAAAGGAGCACGACCGTAGTAAGAATGCTTAAAAATTGGTTATGTGTTATCGTTTAAAATGTGCCTTCGATATGAACTGCAATTCATATAGTTCTAAATGGAAAGATCACTTCGTATGCTAGAATCCTTAATAAGCAGTGTCGGTTTAGACGAGTAGATTCGTCCCATCCACTAGCAAGTGTGCTAACCCCCAACTCCCTAGGTAACGAGCGCGCTGCGGGAGCTCGAGACTAGACCTGAAGCTGAAGAACGGGAGGCGGCATGAAGCTCTCCTATTTTAAAGTATTTTGAAGCCCAACTCAGATTGAAGCTTGTTCAAATGTATAAAGGGGCGTGAATGTATGGAACGACAAGGATTATTTTAGGGCAAGCTTGTCGAGAGTTTTTCTTTTATGTTTCAAGATGTAGCCGCAACGGCATATGTAATATAAAAATGACCTTGCACATACTTTACAAGTTTATGAATAAAAAGCTAAATTTTTTCATATGCTATGTCTTCAACTCTCTGCACTGTTTAATTTCAATACGTCGAGTCAAAAGAAATTTCTAATTGCATATACTTGCCTTGTGCAAGTCCAATAAAGACTTGCACGGTATCACATTCCGACCCATGGGGATCGATTTATATCAAGTCAAGGCGATGTCGACCGATTCGGCGAGTCGGGGTGTGACATGCCATGTGGGGTTATTTTTCTAATAAAAAAAGGATAAATCAATAATTAAAAGCATTAATGCTTTTTACTGTTGGAAAAATTATTTCCATGGGCTTAGTGACTCGGACTCGGACTCGAACTCGGGCTCATGAGGCGTATTGTAGCATTTTGTTGGCGCACTTTGCACTTAGCACATCAGCGTCGTCACTAGGCGCATAGTGCGCTTTAGTTGCGCTCATTGTACGAGCCACTTGCACGGCCAAGTTGCGTGCCACGTTGCGCACAATAGGCTGTGCGACCAGGGTGCGCGCCAGGGTGCACGCCAGGTTACGCACATGCAGGTTGCGTGGAGGTTGCGCCAGGTTGCGCAAGTGGCACAATGTGCGCGATGTGCGTGTGGCGCAAGGTGTGCAAGGCACGCAAGGCGTGTGTCGCAGTGTGGCGCAAGTGGCTATGTGCGCAAGGTGCAAGGCGCGCTGGTTGCTAGAGTGGCGCAACTTGCTTCAGATCGTGCCTGTGCATGATCTGAGCGGTTACTGCACGTTCGGAGTGGTTATTACCACGTCCCGAATGTTGTGCTAACCGGGCAGTTGCTACTCAGGCCTATAAAAGGTCTCTTCTCTCTCACAAACAATACGAGACAGAACATATTCAGAGAGTTACAAAAAGTTTACAAGTGTTTCTTAACACAAGTAAACAGAGCCTGTGTCACTCTCCGTTCCCAGAATACGTATTTTTATACATGTACTGCTTGAATATATTTATTTAATATTTATCATGCATTTGTTCTGTATTTAAATTCTTCAATTTTGCGCTTATTAATTTTTCTGTATTTTATTTTCTGCTTTTGCTTTAGCCCTTGGCTTAGTCTGTTCATTTAAACCAATTTGGTTTAGCTTGGTTCATCATGAAGAGGAGTGGATGGCCTAGATCTTGTAGGAAGGAATGGGTGGCGGAGATTGACTTGGCTTGATATTTATGCCCCTTTTACTTTTCTCTCTCTTCATTACTCACATTTACTTCTTCTTCTTCATCCTCCATTACTCTTCCACCCACCCATTTGGAAAAGCAAGTACATCTTGCACACCATGAGGGATTTCATGTATCTCCATTTATCTTTAATCCATGTTGTTTATCTTTTCTTCCTCTACATGTTTAGGTCTTGAAGTTCTTGATTTCCATGGATGGTTGGGTGTAGATCTAAATTTTAAGTTATGGTTTTTCATATGAATTTTATGGTTTTGATCTATCAAACTTTTTTTTCAAAAATAAGTGGTTTCATGTTGTAGAGAATTCAATTCTACCAAAGTTTGGCTTTTGAAAAGTTAGATTTCGACTTAATTTGAGAAAGTTATGGCCAAAAGCATTTTTGGTCATTTCTATGTTCATCTGTCAGCATGTCGCAGTTGAGCTGCATAGATGTCGCGGTTGGGCCGTATGAGCCGCATGTCACAGTTGAGCCGCATAGATGTCGCGGTTGGGCCGCATAAGTCGCATGTCGCGGTTGGGCCGCATGAGCCGCATGTCGCAGTTGAGCCGCATAGATGTCGCGGTTGGGCCGCATGAGCCGCATGTCGCAGTTGAGCCGTATAGATGTCGCTGTTGGGCTGTATGAGCCGCATGTCGCAGTTGAGCCGTATAGATGTCGCAGTTGGGCCGCATAGGCCGCATGTCGCAGTTGAGCCGCATAGATATCGCGGTTGGGCCGCATAGGCCGCATGTCACAGTTGAACCGCATATGGTGTCGCGGTTGTGCCACATAGGCCGCATGTCGCAGTTGAGCCGTATATGGTGTCGCGGTTGGGCCGCATAGGCCGCATGTCGCAGTTGAGCCGCATAGATGTCGCGTTTGGGCCGCATGAGCCGCATGCCGCAGTTGAGCCGCATATGGTGTCGCGGTTGGGCCGCATAAGCCGCATGAGCCGCATGTCGCAGTTAGTCCTCATGCATGTCGCAGAATAGGCCGTATAATGCCTATTTTGGCTATTTCTAACTATTATATATCCTAATTGACCGAATTGTAGCTAGAATTTCTTCCAACTCCCAACATGGAAGTTGTGGATCTTTTCCTTGGCTTCAAGAATATGTTACCAACTATTTTATGCTAGTTGTAGACTCGACCATGCTTAATACTAATTTAACTTTTATGCCTTGTCACGAATTGACCCCGACTGTTACTTTGACTAATAATTGATCATGCGTTCCTAGTTGGAACTAGAAGACTGGCTAGTCGTCTTTTTGAATTGAATGAGACACGTTCATATATGAATCATGAACCATTGCGATCGACTAGCCGATCCGAACATTGGCAAATGGACACATGTTGACTTCCATTTTTCTGTAAAGCAGCATGTGCATCTTGCAGTCAAGGCAAGATTATTCCGTGGCTACAATTGATTGTTGTATTATGCTATGTAAGACCTACAACCTAGTCGTACGGGCATCGTTGAAGGATTGTGCATATCGTACTCAGTACGGAAGTACTCATTCTGAACGACCATGATCCACGACATGGAATTTCAATTAAGATAGGGACTATTAAGCTAAATAAAATAACGATTGCATGGAGAGAATGGATTCTCGAGTTCTTACATGGCAGCCATCTTTGGGATGATTAGTGTCCCGACATGCCGGCTGGTTCCCACAGATACTGCAAATCTGCCACACGAACAGGGAGTGGTATCTGCCTATATTGTTATATATACTGATGACGGGCGTCCCGCTGGGACTCGTCTAATTCATGATTGACGTAATTGATTATTGGGTAGACTAGCCTTGCTTGTACATTGTAAGAATTGAGGAATCCCTTATTGCATAATTCCAATACAACTTGGAACTTATAGTAGCAAGCCGTAGTAGTTGCATGGCCGTTCAAATTGATTTGTTTGTGTACTGTGCCTACTCTGTTAACTACTGAGATGAGCAGAACGTCAGGACATGAAGGGTCAACTTCTGTCCTTGTTTGGTTGGGAAGTCGGCTTGAAGTGTCGTGATGTTGTGCGAACCCCAGTAGCAAGCAGAGACCTTTTTATCATATTCTTACTCTTATTTCTGGTTCTAATTTCTCATATCGTGCTTTCTTGTAGTACTTGCTATTAGAGGTCTAACCTATCTGGTTTTGCATGGCCAGATTTAGAGCCAGTTTCCGAGGATTCATCTTACTTCCACCACCAAGATGGTTAATACTAGAGGAATGATCGCCGGAGGACACGAGTGGGTCCCTTGCTTCCCTGCTCATCTTTACTATTTACTTTTGGCCGTTTGGCACCTACACGTTAGTCGGATTATCTAGTTCTTACTTTTACATAATTGTAATTAAGTCAGACTGCAGCTGATAACAATTGTGTATACCTTGCTATATCATCTGGCTAAGTTTTGTACAGCCAGATCTCAAGAACATTTTGACTAAGCATTTGGGACGCCTTACTACTTTATCTTACATGTTCTCAATTTACTGTTTCTTGTTAGAATGATTGAGACAATAGATGTTGAGTAACCCTAGTAAGACTTTCATGTAGTATGCACCCCCTCGTCTTTTAGACAGCATTGATAGTATTATACGGTATTCTTCTACCCGTAATAGGTAGCTGGCTGAGTCATTCCCCCGCTCTCCGGTATTCCGGTTCTGGGGCGTGACAAGGTTTTAGTGGTGGCCCACAAGGTTTTAGTGGTGGCCCAAGCAGGTCTGATTTCAGACTTGTGGGGTGTTTTAATTTATAGGATGTCTCAATCACACATGTTTTTCCTTGATCTCATGATTCGTTACTTTCGACTCTAGCTTGACATTCCGGTATCCTTTGACTTTATTGATCTTTCCTGTCCGATCGTTTGTTTGTTCTCTTGTCCCTTTTCTTAGGGGCACTTCGTCCGCATCTGCCAGGACTGGACAACAACAACAAGGACAACCCGGACAACCTGACCATGTTGATCAGCAACAAGGGCCAGTACTACCTCAAGAGACTATCCAAGAAGAAGTGATAGTAGAACCAGCAGCTGGACCGTAGTATCCGGAGGTTCCAACACCACTAATAGTTCCACCCACCCCTGTGGAAGTAGACACAGCAGCCCTTCTGGAGATCATGAGAGGGATGATAGCCACTCAGTAACATCAGATGTTGGCCCAACAATACATGCACGCTCAGTTGCAAGAGCAGAATGTACTACTCAACCAAGGATTACAGACGGCTTTGGAAAGAGGGGTGAGGACAGATTCAGAAGCCTCAACAAGATTTTGCAAGTACAACCCCCGTCGTTTCGAGGGCACGAAAGATGCCATTTCAGCAGATGCATGGCTTAAGGATATTGAGGCTATTCTGACAGCGGCTAAGGTTCCGACAGAAGAACGTGCGGATCTAGTGAAGCAGTTACTTCAGGACCTCGCACGTAATTGGTGGGAATCAGAAGAAGTGGGCATCAGACGTCCTGTTGCTTGGGGCAATTTTAGCGCCAGATTCAAGACGAAGTACTATGGAGTTGTGGCGCAGTTTGAGCTACAACAAAAATTTATCAACCTCAAGCAGACTGGCAAGACAGTGGATGCTTATGCAGCAGAGTTCTGCAGACTGAGTAGGTTCGCCCCGGAGATGGTAGCAACAGAGAGCCAGAGGGCTATGAGGTTTCAGCAAGGGTTTCATCTTGAACTTTTACAATTAATAGAAGGGCACAACTACCAGACTTTTGATGAGGTATTGACGGTAATTCAAAGGCATGAGATCACTATTTAGAGGATCACATCAAGGACTGGAGGTCAGAAGAGATCTCATAATCAGATTGAAGGATAAGGGGGAGTAGCTCCCCGAGTTACACCGTCTCCTGGCGTTCGCATTCACGATGTGGCGATGCGAGGACCAGCACCCCCAGTAAGGCAACAACAGCAACAGAGGAAGAACCAGCAACCCCCAACAGGCTGCACTTATTATGGAAAGGTAGGGCATACTAGAGATGTGTGTCGGACATTGAACGGACAGTGTTTGATACGTGGAAATCCAGATCATCGGGTTTCCACCTGTCCTATGAATTCTAGGTCAGGAGGACCAGTACAATTTCCTGCTCTGCCAGCACCAGGGGCAGGCCAGTATCGAGGACCAGCGGTGGCAGTAAAATCGTTGGCACAGCGTCCGTTGATGTCGCAGGCTCAGATGTTTCGGTAGCAGGGACCGCCGATGCATCAACAACAACATAGACCACCCTAGCATCACCAAGGCAGGGGCCAACAACAGCACCAGGCTAGGCCATAGCATGGGAACCAACAAGTAGGCCGAGGGCAGGCATTTAATCTGTCTTTGGAAAAGGCATTGGCATCGAGAGATGTAGTGGCAGGTAACATTCTCGTCGCCTCATATCCCGCAGTAGCATTATTTGATTCGGGAGCATTACACTCATTTATATCTGTACAATTTGCGACACGACTAGGAATAGAATTCGAGGCTTTACCATGGAGGTTGAATATACTCACTGGTAATGGGCTCGTAGGAGTTAGTAGAGTTATTCTAACGTGTAGTGTTATAGTGTGCAGGCGTTCCTTACCCGCCAGGTTGATGAATTTCCTATGAGAAATTTCAACGTCATCTTAGGCATGGACTGGCTGAAAGACAGTTGTGCCATAATAGATTGCCGTAGAGGGAGTGTATCTTTTAATATTCCAGGTATGGAGCGATTTACCCTAGTCAAATCAGTGGCAACTCGAGAAGAAGAAGGAGTAGTAGCGGCAATGGAAGAAGTTCAAGTCCCGAAGCTAGTTGAAGAGTTCATTGATGTATTTCCCAAAGAACTTCCAGGTTTGCCCCCGGTTAGGGATATTGAGTTCAGTATAGAATTGGCACCTGGAACTCAACCAATATCAGATCGAGTTTACAGAATGGAAGATTTCGAGCAGGCCAAGATGTATCAGAACGTAGAGGAACTGAAGGCGAAGAAGTTTATTCAAGACAGCAAATCACCATGGGCAGCACCAGTGGTACTTGTAGGGAAGAAGGATGGGTCATCAAGATTGTGCATTGACTACAGAAAGCTCAATACGGCAACAACAAAGAACAAGTATCCACTACCTAGAATCGACGATTTGTTTGATCAGTTGAGCAGAGCAAAAGTTTTCTCCAAGATAGATCTTCGGTCAGGGTATCATCAAGTTAGAGTCCGAGAAGAGGACATTCCCAAGACAGCATTCAGGTCGAAGTACGGGCATTACGAATTCCTAGTTATGCCATTTGGTTTGACCAATGCTCCAGCAATATTTATGGATTTGATGAACCGCATCTGTATGCCATACTTAGACCAATTTGTCGTTGTGTTCCTCGATGACATTCTTGTATACTCAGCTAGTGAAGAAGAGCATGAAGATCACCTCAGGAAAGTATTGCAGGTTCTGAGAGAGAAACAGTTGTACGCCAAGCTTAGCAAGTGTGAGTTTTGGATGGATCGAATTTCATTCTTGGGGTACATCATATCAGGGGCTGGAGTAGCAGTGGATCCTAAGAAGGTAGAAGCAGTAGAGAGTTAGCCAGTACCTAAGACCGTAGCTGATGTGCGTAGTTTCTTGGGATTGGCAGGATATTACAGAAGGTTCATATCAGACTTTGCAAGACTTTCAACACCCGTGACCCGCTTGACACGGAAGGATGTGCCATTTATCTGGTCGACAGAATGCCAGGCATTATTTGATAATTTAAAGCAAAAATTGATATCAGCACCTATTCTTACATTGCCAGTTGGACTCGGAGGATTTACCGTTTATTATGACGCGTCAGGAAAGGGACTTGGGTGTATCCTTATGCAGCATAGGAAGGTGATAGCGTATGCATCTAGGCAACTTCGGGACCACGAGAAGAATTATCCGACTCATGACTTGAAGTTGGCAGCACTAGTGTTTGCTTTGAAGCTATGGAGGCATTACTTGTACGGTGATCGAGTGGATATGTACACAGATCACAAAAGTCTGAAGTACATCTTTACTCAGAAGGAACTGAACATGAGACAGAGAAGATGGTTAGAGTTGATCAAGGATTACGACGTGGAGCTTCAGTATCATCCAGGCAAGGCTAATGTGGTAGCAGATGCTCTTAGTAAGAGAGGTGGCGCATTTATGTTGACATCACAAAAGCATATCTTAGAAGACCTTCAGGAGATGGGCATCGAGGTTATACTTCCCAGTGATGTAGGAATTCTAGCAAGTCTACGAGTTCAATCTGACTTGGTAGACAGGATCAAGGCAGCTCAGGCACAAGACCCAAGGATTCAGAAGCTTAGGACAGAATGTGAGTCAGGACTCAGAAAGGAGATGAGAATTCATGAAGATGGTACACTTAGATTTGGATCACGCATATGTGTGCCTAGTGGAGATATCAGACAGAAGGTTATGACAGAAGCCCACAGTTCTCAGTATTCTATACACCCTGGAGGGACCAAAATGTACAAGGATATCAAGCAGCACTTTTGGTGGAATGGAATAAAGTAGGAGATAGCTAGATTCGTTTTCCGTTGCTTGATATGTCAGCAAATGAATGCTGAACAACAAAGGCCAGCTGGATTATTACAACCGCTTCCTATCCCGGAATGGAAGTGGAAACATATCACAATGGACTTTGTGACCGGTTTACCGAGATCACCAAGTGGTAAAGATACTGTTTGGGTGATAGTGGACCGGCTTACAAAGGTGGCACATTTTCTTTCATTTAGAGTAGGGCAATCTACAAAAAAGTTGGCAGAGTTGTATATGCAACAGATAGTCAGGCAGCACGGGGTCCCTGTCAGTATTGTATCAGACAGAGATACCCGCTTTACATCACATTTCTGGGTACCAAGTTGAGATTTAGCACGGCTTACCACCCACAGACGGACGGGCAATCAGAAAGAACAATTCAGGCTTTGGAAGATATGTTACGAGCTTGCACCCTAGATTTTGGAGGATCTTGGGAGAGTCACTTGCACTTAGTCGAGTTCTCATATAACAACAGTTATCAAGCTAGTATCCAGATGGCGCCATTCGAAGCACTATATGGTAAGAAGTGTAGGTAGCCATTGGCATGGGATGATATCGGGGAGAGGGAGATGCTAGGCCCAGAAATGATTGTTCATACAGTTAAAGTGGTTAAGGAAATTAGAGAGTGACTTCGAGTTGCGCAAGATCGACATCGTCATTGGGCGAACCAGCATCGTAGGCTGCTAGAATTTTCTGTTGGGGACGACGTGTTCTTGCGGATCTCACCTACTCGTGTGTTCATTAGATTTGGCGTTCGCGGGAAGTTGAGTCCGCGATACGTGGACCCATTTGTTATCCTTGATAGGGTAGGCGATGTTGCTTATCGTTTGTCCCTTCTACCTTCGTTATGAGAGGTGCATGATGTATTTTATGTATCTCAGTTGCGTAGGTATGTATCGGACCCAAGCCATATCCTCGATCATTCTGAACTGGTTGTTGGTACCAACCTGTCTTACGAGGAACAGCCTGTGTCTATTTTGGACCGAAGGGAGAAGATACTCAAGAACCGAATAATTAGTCTTGTCTGTATTGCTTGGAGACATCACTCCTTAGGAGAGTCAACGTGGGAACGTGAGGATGATATCCGATCACGGTACCCGCACCTATTTGACTCACAAGGTATATTTCTTTCCGTGTACCTTGATTGTCTTGATTCCTCATGCTTACCACCCTATGAGTAGAATTTACTTAATGTCGTAGATTGATAAATATGTATATATTACTTGCTATTTGACATTGTAGAATAGCTGCTTGCTCATATTGCTTGTACTTATATTAGTCTAGCTCTGACATTTCTGTCCTACTTGGATCTGAAATTCCGAGGATAGAATTTTTCTAAGAAGGGTAGAGATGTCACTCCCCGTTCCCAGAATACGTATTTTTATACGTGTACTGCTTGAATATATTTATTCTTCAATTTTAAATTCTTCAATTTTGCGCTTATTAATTTTTCTGTATTTTATTTCTGCTTTTGTTTTAGCCCTTGGCTTAGTCTGTTCATTTAAACCAATTTGGTTTAGCTTGGTTCATCATGAAGAGGAGTGGATGGCCTAGATCTTGTAGGAAGGAATGGGTGGTGGAGATTGACTTGGCTTGATATTTATGTCCCTTTTATTTTTCTCTCTCTTCATTACTCGCATTTACTTCTCCTTCTTCATCCTCCATTACTCTCCCACCCACCCATTTGGAGAAGCAAGTACATCTTGCACACTATGAGGGATTTCATGCATCTCCATTTATTTTTAATCCATATTGTTTATCTTTTCTTCTTCTACAAGTTTAGGTCTTGAAGTTCTTGATTTCCATGGATGGTTGGGTGTAGATCTAAGTTTTAAGTTTTGGTTTTTCATATGGATTTTATGGTTTTGATCTATCAAACTTTATTTTTTTTTAAATAAGTGGTTCCATGTTGTAGAGAATTCAATTCTACCAAAGTTTGGCTTTTGAAAAGTTAGATTTCGACTTAAATTGAGGAAGTTATGGCCAAAAGAATTTTTGGTCATTTCTATGTTCATCTGTCCGCATGTCGCAGTTGAGCCGCATAGATGTCGCAGTTGGGCGCATGAGACGCATGTCGCAGTTGAGCCGCATAGATGTCGCGGTTGGGCCGCATGAGCCGTATGTCGCAGTTGAGCCGCATAGATGTCGCGGTTGGGCCGCATGAGCCGCATGTCGCAGTTGATCTGCATAGATGTCGCGGTTGGGCCGCATGAGCCGCATGTCGCAGTTGAGCCGCATAGATGTCACGGTTGGGCCGCATAGGTCGCATGTCGCAGTTGAGCCGCATGTGGTGTCGCGGTTGGACCGTATAGGCCGCATGTCGCAGTTGAGCCGCATATGGTATCGCGGTTGGGCCGCATAGGCCGCATGTCGCAGTTGAGCCGCATAGATGTCGTCGTTAGGCCGCATGAGCCGCATGTCACAGTTGAGCCGCATATGGTGTCGCGGTTGGGCCGCATGAGCCGCATGTTGCAGTTGGTCCGCATGCATGTCGCAGAATAGGCCGCGTAATGCCTATTTTTGCTATTTCTAACTGTTATATGGCCTAATTGACCGAATTGTAGCTAGAATTTCTTCCAACTCCCAACATAGAAGTTGTGAATCTTTTCCTTGGCTTCAAGAATATGTTACCAACTATTTTATGCTAGTTGTAGACTCGACTATGCTTAATACTAGTTTGACTTTTATGCCTTGTCACGAATTGACCCCGACTGTTACTTTGACTAATGATTGATCATGTGTTCCTAGTTAGAACTAGAAGACTGGCTAGTCGTCTTATTGAATTGAATGAGACACGTTCATATATGAATCATGAACCATTGCGATCGACTAGCCGATCCGAACATTGGCAAATGGACACATGTTGACTTCCATTTTTCTGTAAAACAGCATGTGCATCTTGCAGTCAAGGCATGATTATTCTATGGCTACAATTGATTGTTGCATTATGCTATGTAAGACCTACAACCTAGTCGTACGGGCATCGTTGAAGGATTGTGCATATCGTACTCGGTACGGAAGTACTCATTCTGAACGACCATGATCCACGGTATGGGATTTCAATTAATATAGGGACTATTAAGCTAAATAAAATAATGATTGCATGGAGAGAATGGATTCTCGAGTTCTTACATGGCAGCCATCTTTGGGACGATTAGTGTCCCGACATGCCGACTGGTTCCCACAGATACTGTAAATCTGCCACACGGACAGGGAGTGGTATCTGCCTATATTGTTATATATACTGATGACGGGCGTCCCGCTGGGACTCGTCTAATTCATGATTGGCGCAATTGATTATTGGGTAGACTAGCCTTGCTTGTACATTGTAAGAACTGAGGAATCGCTTATTGCATAATTCCAATACAACTTGGAACTTATAGTAGCAAGCCGTAGTAGTTGCATGGCCGTTTAAATTGATTTATTTGTGTACTGTGCCTACTCTGTTAAATACTGATATGAGCAGAACGTCAGGACATGACGAGTCAACTTCTGTCCTTGTTTGGTTGGGAAGTTGGCTTGAAGTGTCGTGATATTGTGCGAACCCCAGTAGCTAGCAGAGACCTTTTTATCATATTCTTACTCTTATTTCTGGTTCTAATTTCTTATATCGTGCTTCCTTGCGGTACTTGCTATTAGAGGTCTAACCTCTCTGGTTTTGTATGGCCAGATTTAGAGCCAGTTCCCGAGGATTCAGCTTACTTCCACCTCCAAGATGGTCAATACTAGAGGAATGATCGTCGGAGGACACGAGTGGGTCCCTTGCTTCCCTGTTCGTCTTTACTATTTACTTTTGGCCGTTTGGTACCGACATGTTAGTCGGATTGTCTAGTACTTACTTTTACATAATCGTAATTAAGTCAGACTGCAGCTGATAACAATTGTGTATACCTTGCTATATCATCTGGCTAAGTTTTGTATAGCCAGATCTCAAGAACATTTTGACTAAGCATTTGGGACGCCTTACTGCTTTATCTTACATGTTTTCTATTTACTGTTTCTTGTTGGAATGATTGAGACAATAAATATTGAGTAACCCTAGTAAGACTTTCATGTAGTATGCACCCCCCTCGTCTTTTAGACAGTATTAATCGTATTATACGGTATTCTTCTACCCGTAATACGTAGCTGGCTGAGTCATTCCCCCGCTCTCCGGTATTCCGGTTCTGGGACGTGACAGCCTGTTAGAGAGAAGAGAAGCTTTGCACCAGCGTTGCTTTTGTACGGGAGTTCGTATACGATCCGAGGAGTCAGAAGAGCAGAAGTGTTCCAAAGTTCTCCGACGAACTTGCTGGTTCCTGGAAGCTATTTGTGTGGGGCGAATATAGCTTTGAGCAACGGTGATCATTCACCCCAGCAGGCCATCGTCCATCTTTCATCTGTCATCTTCTTCGCTGCTGTGGATTATGAAATCTTCTTAGATTCTCGTATATCATATGATGCTGTGGATTACAAAATCTTTTTAGATTCTCGTAATATTATAACGAGATCTTCTTAGATCTTCGTTATACTTGCGCAAGCTTCCTAGAAGTGTTACGTTGGAACATTATTCTTACAATTGTTTCATATTCTAAGTTTTCCATCGAAAAATTGTGCCTCGGCACTAACAGTCTCATCTGAAAAATAATTTTCAGAAGAAAAAAATTAAAATTTTGTTTGGTAATTTTTTTAGAAAATATTTTTTAAGTTGTGTTCGTTCTGTGTGCCAAAAATCTGTCATCAATCCAATTCGTGTCCGACTCAAATAAAACCCTAAACCTATCTTATTCTCTAGAGGGTTCGTGTCCAATCTGGGTCAAGTTCGTCGTCATCGTTCGTCGAGTTCGTGTCCGATCTAGGTCGAGTTTGTGTCCGATCTGAGTCGTTCGTGTCGAGCTCGTCGTCGTGGTCATCATGACGAGCTCATCGTCGTGGTCATCGTGTTAAGGTCATGGTCGAGTCCGGCCATCTTAGAGAGGGAGAGAGTGAGGTGGTGGTCTAGTCCGCTGTCATGGTCGAGGCCAGATCTAAGCGGAGGGGTTGTGCTCGACGCGCGGAGGAGGAGGAGAAGGAGGAGAGGAGGGGAGGGGTCCTACTCGACGCGCGAAGGGGTTATGGTCGGAGTCGGAGTCGACGTCGGAGGAGGAGGAGGAGGGGAGGGGTCGCGCGTAGGGTTATGGTCAGAGGAGGAGGAGGAGGGGAGGAGAGGGAAGCTATAGGGGTGAGTGGGAGGTGCAGGACATGGCCAAAGTGTTGGTTGCCAGGGAAGAGGGAGAGGGGGGAGAGGCGGGGAAAGGGGGGATAGGAGAGAGAATCGTGGGAGTTGTGCGTGGGTTTGGGGGGTAGGGTAGGGTGGGGTAGGGTCCACCTAACAGTGTGAAAAGTTGTTCTCAAAACAACTTTTCTTTACTTTCTAAGACATCGTTTGGAGTATTGGTTTTGCCCAAAAAAATTCGAAACCAAAGCTCCAACGCTGGCTTCCAAACGCAGTTTACATATACTTTTGAGTTTAAACTCAAAATGCTCCATTTAAAATTAGAACCAAATAGGTCCTAAGTATGCGAAAGTGTTGGAAAGGAACGCAGAAAACTGTTCCTCCAAACTATAGAACTTGGTGAGAACCGAGGAAAATGTTCAAACTAAATATGCTTAAACTATAATAAGCACAACGCAAACACAATAACTTTGTATGTAGAAAATTCTGACGAAAAAACCTATAGGACGGTCGGAGTCCACCCCTGAACAAGTCTCTACTAATGAAATAAAAGAAAGTACACGGACTCCTTTTACAAACTCCTCAAACGGTCCAAATGGATTACCGCAATATTTCAACTAATAACGAGGAAGGACAGTTGTAAAACTTCTCGAATCGATCTATATTCGAATTAACCCCGGAATCCGAATCACCTCTTTCTTTCCGTAGAAAATTACAACCTTGAAAAAAAAATTTGTTTTATTTTCTGATATGAATTAGGGTTAAAATACTCATATTTAAAGTACCACAATCGCTAATTCTTTTTGGCCATATACCAATATACAATGGGATGTCAAAATCTTCATCAATGTTGATTTTTGTCTGAATTATACGCGGAACCAACTCGTTGGGTAGATGAAAGGAAACTTGTGATCATGCCAAGCTTTCTCAAAGTTTTATTACCATATTGTTTGAAACTAAAATCAAATCTGGCAAGAAGTTATCAAGACGTACTTCATATGGGTGGTCTCAAGTGCATAATCTTGAGTTCTGCAAAATGGCTCAGATATGGGTTCAATGGGATAGCAAAACTTGGACAAGAAAGGTGATAGACGAGGAAGGTGATACATATATATATGAACAAAGAACCCTCCGTACAGGGTAGAAACGATAGAAAAGAAATAATAAAAAAATATACCCAAAAAAAAAAATACCCTCTATCTCCGTGGGCGCTCCCTCAATGCGCTCCGCCTCCTCATGTGTGTTCCTTTCAGTCAATAGCGAGCCTAGGTCAGGTCTCCTTACAGATGCATTATTTTTTAATTTTTTTTAAAGATATATTATCTTTAAGAATAGATTATTTTTCAAATAGATTGTTTTAAAAGAGATTATTTTTAAAGATAGATTATTTTAAAAGATATATTATTTTTAAAAGATAATTTTTAACATTAACACTAAAATTAAATTAATATTGATATCAATATTAACATTAATATTTAAATTACTAACATTAATATTAAAATAAACATTAGTATTAATATTAATTCGATGTTAATTAAATTTTAATTTCAATTTTAATGTTAATGTTAAAATATAATGTATCGTTTAAAAAATTAATCTATCTATTTAAAAATAATCCATCTATTAAAAAATAATCTATTTTTAAGAAATAATATATCTTTAAAAAATAAATAAATAAACAATTTATCAACTTTAAGGACAGATCTAAGTCTTTTTTTTTTCTTAGGAGGAAGACCACATAGGTTGTTTTATAAGTCTCATATCTATCCTGTAGATAATGCTCCATAACATACGTTACAATGCTCACGAGAGCAGAACACTCTCTCTCTCTCTCTCTCTCTCTCTCTCTCTCTCTCTCTATATATATATATATATATATATATATATATATATATATAGAGAGCACGGATAAAAAGTTCCATCCTCGGAGTCCCGTCAAAACCTCGGCCTCCTACACCATCCGATCGGGGTCCTCATGGGATGGGGCCGCACGCACGCCCGCTCGATCCAACGGTCGAGAGCGACGGCGATATTATATATATATATATATATATATATATATATATATATATATGTGTGTGTGTGTGTGTGTGTGTGTGTGTGTGTGTATGTGTGATGCCCCAGAACCAGAATCCTGGAGAGCGGGGGCGAACATAGCCAGCTGCGTATATTGAAATGGAATCCACCTCGCTATACGGTCACGACTGTCTAGATATGAGGGTTTACTACAAGCCAACGGCCTCTTAAGGTCAAGCCTATTGTCTCAATCTCAAGCAAGTAATATAATTATAAGATGTTAGACCACCAAATATACATTAAAAGGCGTCCCAAATATTATATATTCAGCTGATCATGAAGCTAGTCATACAAAATGCGAGGACTAGCAAGAGTTAAGTCATACATGATCAACCCTAGGATTTGTTAATCATGTTAGCCCGTAGGCAGACAGTAAGTAAAGATGCATCGAGCTAACAGGTGCTCGTCGGCTAAATGCCTCAAAAGAATAAATTTATAATGTAGTGGGTGAAACAAAATGGAAAACCCACTTGTAGCCCGGGTTCCTTCTAGTCGCCACCATTGGGTTGGAAGTTCGGTAGATCCTCGGGTGCTGCTCCGAAATCTGGCCACACAAAACCAGCTGGGTCAAACCCCAGAAAGAGCAAGTGCCACAAAGGAGTCCACAAAATAAGAACAAAAACCAGCATATCAGATCATAAGGAATAAAAGAAAAGTACAAGTAATAAAGAGAACAACAGGACAATAAACGACTAGGGACGTGGAACCATTCTGGGAGCCAGGTTACAACCCTTAAACCAAACAAGGACCGGGGACGTAACCCTTTGCCTGAATAGCACTTTGTCTCTACCCATTTATTGTTAAGATAAGTAAAACAATCATGTACAGGAGTACCAGGTACAGGGACTTAGACGAGACTTAGACCAGGCTGGACACCATCCATTCACAAACGGCCAAGCAATTACTACGGCTTACTACTTAACTAACTAGGGTTATCACAAGCCTAATTACTAACAAGATGCAAATGAGAAATTTCCAGTCCCAAGCCCTGCAGACTATCTAGTTATCCTTTCGCGGGTTGAGAGTATGGTTGGGTACATCGCCCAGAAGACGATATACCCTTAGGTGACTTAGAGGGTACAATATATGCAATGTGCTGGAAATGTGTCTTACTCGTCGGCAGGCTACAAGTCTATTTAAAGCGCCCAGATAACGAGATCGCCTGTGACTAGAAATTCTCCATGAACTATAGTTTGATCTAGTCATTAGCCTAATCCATATTCAGTGTGAATCCCTGACCGTGGTAACCAGGGAGTCACGTCCTAGACATGATGCGGGACAAGACAAGTGGATTGCATAAGGCAGCAAGAATAAACACCCACAGCGTCAGAGTTGATTATACGAGTCAAATTAGCCATCGCAACAGCATCAAGTCAAGTTACAAGTTACAGGTTTACAAGTTACAAGTCAGGAGTGCGCTGCCACGGGCCACTATCAAGTTATCCAGTATCAAGATTAATCAGGAATTACAGGTTAAAAGTTAAGGGCGCACCCCATCGGGTCACTATCGAGAAGATCAGAAAGTACTAGAATCATACTTCACAGAAATCACGAAAAACTGTACTAGTCATAAGCAAAACACCAAAAACCGTGCCAGGTCGTGTTGGGTCGAGACAGTCGTGTTGTGTGGAACAAGATCTCAAAACTCCAACCCACAAAAGAGAAGCCAAGTCCAAGGAATAAAATCCAAACCATCATGGGCAATAGGTTGTACTGGGATTAGATTGCGCTAGGGTCGAGCTGCGCTAGGGTGAGCTGCGCAGGAGATGAGCAGGAGATGAACTGCGCAGGAGATGAACTGCGCACGAGTTGAACTACGCACAGTTAAACTGCGCACGAGATGAACTGCGCACGAGATAAACTGCGCACGAGTTGAACTGCGCACAGTTGAACTGCACACGAGATGAACTACGCAGGAGATGAACTGCGCAGAAGATAAACTGCGCACGAGTTGAACTGCGCATAGTTGAACTGCGCACGAGTTGAACTGCGTATGAGATAAACTGCGCACGAGATGAACTGCGCACGAGATGAACTGCGCACGAGTTGAACTGTGCATAGTTGAACTGCGCACGAGATGAACTACGCACGAGATGAACTGCGCACGAGATGAACTGCGCACGAGTTGAACTGCACACAGTTGAACTACGCACGAGTTGAACTGCGCATAAGTTGAACTGTGCATAGTTGAACTGCGCATGGTCTTGCGCTAAAGAGCGCTGGCCAAGGGTCATCTTCTCCATCAGGCCGAGAGATAACTCAAGAACACCAAATATTTCCAATCTTCATAACTTGGCCAAATCAAAACGAAATTTGGATTTTCAAAGTTCTAACTTGTGTAAAATTGAATTCTCTTCCACATGGAAGCCTCAAAACAAGAAAAAATCTAAGTTTAATAGATCAAAACCAAGAAAATCCAAAAATGGTAAAAACTTAGATCTAGAAAAATGGAAGCTCCAAATCACAAAATACCAAGTTCTAATATTGTTCACCATGGCCTAATCTAGCTAATGGACAAATAAATTAGGGTGCTTATTTGGTGGCAAGGTGCACTTGCCTATGGTGTTGGTGTTGTATGGAGGAAGGAAGAAGAAGATGAAGAATTAATGGAAGTTATGAGGAGAGAGAAAGTTAGGTAGGGTTTTAATGAGGGAGGGTATGTTGTGTTGAGGGTGGAGATTAACTAGGGTGTTCCAATGCATACTAAACCAAACCAAACCAATTCCTTCTCCACAAAATAAAACCAAGCCAGGTCCAAAACCCGTTTTACGAGAAAACCAAAATCTGTAAGTTAAGCCAAAACACAATTACAGGCCATAATCTGAGAAAATAAAATACAGGTCCAAAATACATATATGCCTAATTAAAATATGTATTCCGAAATACGGACGTTACAACTCTATCCACCTTAAAAGAATTTCGTCCTCGGAATTTAAATCAAGATGCTTAGAGATGTAAGAGCCATTTATGCTATCCACAATTAAGCTACACTAAGCAAACAATCAAACAATCATACATACAAGCAAGGGATGGCAAGCATAAGGCATAAGGAAGACATTATACCTTACGAGTCAAACAAGTCGGGATATCGCTATCGGATGTCGTCCTCACGCTCCCACGTTGACTCACCTAGAGAGTGATGACCCCAAGCAATATGGACTAAGCTAATAGTCTTGTTCTTGAATATCTTCTCTCTCCGGTCCAATATAGACACGGCCTCTCCTCATACGAAAGGTTGGTACCACCAACCAATTCTGAATGGTCCAGGATATGGCTCGGGTCCGGGATGTACCGTCGTAATTGGGACACATGGAATACATCATGCACCTCATTTAGCGACGACGGAAGAGCGAGACGATAGGATACATCTCCTACTCGCTCCAGGATATCGAACGGCCCTATATACATATGACTAAGCTTTCCCTGTATGCCAAAACGAATGACGTCGCGGTTAGACGAGATCCTAAGGAATACATGGTCGCCGATAGCAGACTCTAAGGGACGTCGATGAGCATCGGCCCAATGCCGCTGACGATCTTGGGCCACTCGAAGACGATCTCTGATTCTTCTGACCACTTCAACTGTCTGGACAATTATTTCTGGACCGAGCATCTGCCTCTCTCTAACATCATCCCAGGCTAACGGAGATCTGTACTTCCTACCATACAGTGCCTCGAACGGAGCCATCTGAATACTGGCCTGGAAACTATTATTGTAAGAAAATTCTATCAGGTTTAGGTGATCCTCCCATGAACCACCAAAGTCAAGGGTATAAGATCTCAACATATCTTCAAGAATCTGGATTGTGCGTTCCGACTGGCCATCTGTCTGCGGGTGATAAGCTGAGCTAAACTGAAGGTGAGTTCCTAAACTCTCTTGCAAGATGCGCCAAAAGTGTGACGTAAACCTTGAATCTCGGTCCGAGATGATACTGACGGGCACACCGTAAAGCATGACAATCTGTCTGAGGTACATCTCTGCCAACTGGGCCGTAGACTGACCAACTCTAAATGGAAAAAATAAGCCACCTTCGTGAGCCTGTCAACTATAACCTAAATAGCATCTCTACCAGCTGGGGATCTAGGCAATCCAGTCACAAAATCCATGGTCACATGTTCCTACTTTCATTCTGGAATCGGCAAGGGCTGAAAAAGTCCAACGGGCCTCTGATGTTCAGCTTTAATCTGCTGGCAAACCAAACACCGAGAGACAAACTGGGCTATCTCCCTCTTTATGCCATTCCACCAGAAATGTTGACGAATATCACGGTACATCTTCGTGCCACAGGGATGAATAGAATACTGTGAACTGTGAGCTTCTGCCATGACCTCTTGTCTGATATCTCCACTGGGTACACAAAGACGAGTGCCGTACCAAAGTGTACCGTCTTCATGAATGTACAACTCTGGCCTTCTCCCTGCCTCACACTCTGCTCTGAGTCGCTGAATCTTAGAATCTGTAGATTGTGCCATCCGGATCCTCTCAACTATGCTGGAATGAACCTGTAGACTGGCCATCAATGCCACGTTGGTAGGAAGAACCACTTCAATTCCCATATTCTGAAGATCTGCCAATAATTCTGGTTGCGCCGTTAGGAAGTAAACTCCGGCTCTCCTGCTCAATGCATCTGCTACAACGTTGGCCTTCCCTGGGTGATACTGCAAATCCATATCGTAGTCCACTAATAGCTCAAGCCATCTTCTCTGCCGCATATTAAGGTCCTTCTGGGTAAAAACATACTTCAGGCTCTTGTGATCAGTAAATATCTCCACTCTATCTCCATACAAGTAGTGCCGCCAAAGCTTAAGTGCAAACACTACTGCTGCCAGTTCCAAGTCGTGGGTCAGGTAATTCTTCTCATGATCACGAAGTTAACGTGATGCATAAGATATTACCTTCCCATGCTGCATTAAGACACACCCCAATCCTCTGCCTGAAGCGTCGCAATAAACTGTGAATCCTCCGGTCCCATCTGGAAGTACAAGAATGGGAGCCGTTACCAAACCTCGCTTCAACTTCTCAAATGATTCCTGGCACTCTGCTGGCCAAGCAAACTACACATCCTTGCGGGTCAACTGGGTCATCGGCGCTGAAATCCTTGCAAAATCTGAAATGAATCGCCGGTAGTAGCCGGCTAATCCAAGGAAGCTGCGAACCTCTGCCACTGAGCTAGGTACTGGCCACGTCTCGATAGCCACAATATTCTAGGGATCCACTTCTACTCCTCCTCGAGTAATGATGTGACCCAAGTACGAAATGCGATCGAGCCAGAACTCGCATTTACTAAACTTGGTATACAACTGATGCTCTCCAAGCGTCTGAAGGACGATTCTGAGATATTGCTCATGCTCTGCTTCGCTCTTGCTATAGACCAGGATATCATCTAGGAACACGATCACGAACTGATCCAAGTAAGGCACGAAAATGCGATTCATGAGGTCCATGAATATGGTTGGCGCATTGGTTGCTCCAAAGGGCATAACAAGAAACTCCCAATGCCCATACCTAGATCGAAAAGCTGTCTTCGAGATGTCCTGCTCTCTGACTCTGATCTGGTGGTATCCTGACCGCAAGTCTATTTTCGAAAACACTGAAGCCCCTTTGAGTTGATCAAACAAGTCATCTATCCTCGGGAGAGGGTATCTGTTCTTGATTGTCACCGAGTTCAAGGTACGATAATCTACACATAATCTGGATGTACCATCCTTCTTTTTCACAAGAAGCATCGGGGCTCCCCAAGGCGATCCACTTGCACGAATGAATACCTTGGTCCTGAGTTCTTCAATCATCTTGTACAAAATCTCCAACTCTGAAGACGCCATCCTGTAGACTCGCTCTGATACTGGTGCTGTCCCGAGGATCAAGTCTATAGTGAACTCAATCTCCCGCTATGGCAGCATCCCTGGAAGTTCCTCTGGGAAGACATCTGGAAACTCTTCAACTATTCGGGGTAACTGTACTGCTGCTACTGCCATCCGCAATACTGGGGAAGATGGTTCCACTGCGCCTCTGGAAAATAAAAACTCTGGCTCGCCTAGAATACTAAAGACAACCCTGCCAACATGGCAGTCTATCCTAGCATACTGGTTTCTCAACCAATCCATGCCTAAGACTACATCATAGTCTTCCATAAGAAACTCTATGAATCTAGCGGAGAACTCTCTACCGCTAACTACGATCCGACACGAGGAAAACACTCGATCTACTCCCACAAGACCGTTACCAGTAAGTATATTGAGCCTTACTGATAATGACTCGGGCTTCAATCCTATCCGTGTCGTAAATCGTGCAGACATAAATGAATGCGATGTACCAGAATCAAATAATATCGATACTGGAGAGGAGTTGACGAGAATAGTACCTGCCACTACCTCACCTGGTGCAATATCTTCTTCCATAGCCATCATCATTGCCTGACCTTGTCCTCTGGCTGCGGGTCCCCTCTGCTGGAAACCTCTCTACCTGCTCTGCACTTGGGCTTGGGTGTACTGCTGTTGGTTCTGCTGATAAAATGCATGGGCCTGAGGCAACAAGGGCCTCGGGTACTGCTGCTGATGTATAGGTGCTGGTCCCCTAACCGAATAACTAGTTAGGTTAGAAGAGGACGAACTACCCCTATTCGGGCAGGCTCCTATCTTGTGATCTGCCGCTCCACAAGCCAGGCACAATCCCTGTACCCTGCGACAATCTGCCACCACGTACCCTGGCTTCCCGTAATGAGAATATCCTATCGCGGAAGTCTGCTTCTGCTTCTGCTGCTGCGGGTACGTCAGGGTTGAATGCTGAACCGACGTTACTGAGGCCGCCCGCCTCGGAGTTCTAATGGTCAAATCTCTTGCTGCCGGGGCTGGAGTTGATGATTGGTGCATCTGATTGTGGGATCGCTTCCTACCTTCGATCCTATCCACGATCCTCTGGGAGGTGTACTCATGCCTCCTAGCTGCCCTTAATACTACATCGAATGTCTGGTGCTCAAACTGCTCGACTGCCAACAAGATCTCCACACTACAACAAATAGGGCCTACAATAGCAGTTTTTCTATAGCGTTCAAGTGTCTCCGCTATAGAATGTTATCAACAATAGCGTTCTTTCTGCAATGCTATAAAAATATCTATCTATAGCATTTCCTGAATGCTGTAGAATATATATTGGTGCCAATAATTTTTGCTGACTTTGGTTTTGGAGGCAAACCAAAATATTTCCCTCAAAACCAAAATTTGGGAGACACATAGTACAAAATTGAAATTCTCATTACTAAATCTAGCCTCTCCGCTTTCCCATTCTCTCTCCCGTGCCACTATTTCCTATCCGATGTTTAGGTCAGCGGATTGGGGGAAATAGGTCATCTCCTCCTCTAAAAATCCCTCCTTTCAAATTTCCACTTTCTCTCATTCTCTGTGATCATTCATTCTTTATTTTATTCCCAAACCGGAGTCGGTGTCGAAGTGGGAGCAATGGCATCAGAGACACGTTACTGTCCACATGTTCGGCTACGCCACCGACGAGACCCCTGAGCTCATGCCCCTCTCCCACGTCGTCGCCACCAAGCTTGGCACAAGGCTCACCGAGGTCCGCAAGAACGGCACCTGCGCCTGGCTCCGCCCCGACGGCAAGACCCAGGTCACCGTCGAGTACCGCAACGACGTCGGCGCCATGGTCCCCCTCCGCGTCCACACCGTCCTCATTTCTGAAAAATATCCTGTTTCCATAGGTAGGATTCTGTTCCTCTCCTCCTCCTCTAAGCCATCAGTAGGATTTTGCTCCTCTCGGTAGGATTCTTCTCCTCTCCTCCCTATAGCAAGCCATCTGTAGGGTTCTGCTCCTCTTCCTCCTCTCCTCCGGCTATTCTCCCCTCTCCTCCTTCTCTATATTTTTGTGTTTAATAGATGCTCCATGAAGTCCTTCCTCGTCGTCTAGGAAGGAGATCCTACCGGTCAGGACCTACGGTACATCTCAAAACCCTAACCCTATTTTTTTTTGTTATTTTTCAGAAATTTTTGCAATTTTCTATTATTAGATGTTTGATTATTTGCCCCTTGCATACTAGTTGTAGCTATCCAGTTGAAGTAACAAGTAGAATGCTCTGCTTTACACTTTGCATCCTTCTGCTTGTGGTATTAAAGTAATACAAAAATAGTTCAGGGTTAACTGCCGAAACTTCATAGTTCATGGTGTTTAAATGCAACTTAGCCTCTTAATTTTAACATTGTTGACTTGTAATATTCTTCCCTTTGGTTCTTATAGTTTAAGCAGTTGGTCTGGAGATTGATTTACTGCATTCAAATTCTTATATCTACAGTTGGTTTCTTTATATGAAGGTTTCAATGTCTTTTTTCCTTTCTGCAAACTAATGGCACTTTTTGGCAATTCATAGTGTAATTTTTATTTTCTTTAGGCAAGACTAGCATTTGGTGTTCCTGCTCTCATGCATATCTTGCAGAAGGACAACAAGAAAACGTCGAAGAAAGCAGTTCCACGATGTTTAGTGCTCTCACCAACAAGGGAATTAGCTCAACAAGTATGTATAATGAGTTTCAATTGTTTTCTATTTACTCTTGTTTGTATCCTAATAGAATTTTGGATGAAGCATATTCAATGTTTGTAAGTATGGTGGCACATTCTTGGTATAAAAAATATATGTATGTTATACATCTGTTTATCACTTTTGACGTTTGGTATTTTTGGACACTTTTTACACTTGTAGTTGAATAGTCTTTTGCCCTTTATTCATCAATTAACTGGCAATTGAATCTTCAAACCGAAAGAATTGTCCCATTTTGGAACTATGTGTCTAAGGGTACCCACTGATTCAATGATAAGTCATGTTCAAATATTGCAGGGAAGAGCGAGGGAGGCCGGAGAGATCAACAAGAGCTTGCTTACTCTAGGTCATGTTATAAATACTCTTGTTGAGCATTCTGCCCACATCCCTTACAGGTGCTCTCTTGATCTTGATCAGTAGTATCATTTCATTTCATATTTCGTGTCTCTAATTTCGTGTCTCGCGATTTCAGGGATAGCAAATTGACAAGATTATTGAGGGATTCCCTCGGAGGGAAAACAAAGACTTGCATCATTGCCACCATAGCGCCTTCGGTACATTGCTTGGAGGAGACGCTCAACACCCTAGATTATGCACACCGCGCAAAGAATATCAAGAACAAGCCTGAGGTGTGAGGTTTTTAAGGTTCTTCCCAAATGTAAATATATCTTACTGTATTAGACTGTGGACTTAGCTTGTTACATATGCTTGCAATTTCAGGTTAATCAGAAGATGATGAAAGCTACACTTATTAAGGACCTGTACTCCGAGATTGACCGACTTAAGCAAGGTATGTAATCAGAAGACTTCCCGAAAGGTTTCGATCATTGATCGACTTACACTCTGCTGTGGACATAGTTGTAACAACAAATCTGTAATTTCTGTGTATTTTTCAAGAAGCGAAAATTCTGACTGTGGCTGACTAAATCTAAGTTTTCATAACCCGTAATTCACATTCTAACAGAAAATGGCTCCAAAATGGCTCCAAAATTGGTGGTGCATCTTTTTTTTTTGTTCATGATCTTAGTCATAATCTAGTAAGCACAGACATTTCCGTGTCGCATCGTGTCTGACACGTGAAAGAACATGACATGCCAAAGTATAGGTCTTGCATCTGTACGATACCCATTATGTCGTATTTGTGATGTTTAACATGCTTCAACTTTTCTCCAACCAGAGGTATATGCAGCAAGGGAGAAGAATGGAGTATACATACCAAAGGAACGTTATCTGCACGACGAAGCTGAGAAAAATGTTATTTTTTCTATTCTCGCCCTCCCTCCCTTCTCTTCTTTCTCACCTTTTTTTCTCAATAGGCATGCCAATTTCACTTTTTATTCAGGCTATGAATGAGAAAATTGAGAGCTTGGAACTGGTGGTGGAGTTCAAGGACAAGGTAACTGTCTGAGATATGTGGATATACTAGAATTGATGTAGACTTCTACTAAATCTGAATTTTTGTCATGAAACAGCAATTAGCTGGGCTTCAGGAGGAGAAAAATTCGCAGAAGGTTTTAAACGCAGAGCTAAGGGACAAACTCGAAAAGACTCAGGTATTTGCTATTGTCACATTTGTAATCAGAAAACTGCTAATCCTTAGAAAGAAATTGTTGGAAGAACTCGGTTATTTACTATTTTTTGCTCTCTGTAGAGAAAATTGGGGGACACTGAAGATGCGTTGTCTGACCAAGAAGAAAGATATAGACAGACAAACATCACAATCAAGGAAAAGGAATACCTGATATCTAATCTCCTGAAATCAGGTAATGCTAGAAATCTGTAATTCTGCGGATAAGTTTATATCTGTTATAGTAGAAAGGAATGGTGGTTTATATCTGATATCCTAGAAAGGAATGGTGGTTTATATATCGGTTATAGTCTCTAATATTGCATACTAGAGTGTACACTTGTCGTGTTTACTAGAAAGGAATTTTGGTTACAGTTTTTGTGAGGGCAAGTGATATTTCTTGTACTCTCCAATATTACAAGGAATACCTGATAATATCCTGAAATCAGGTTAAAAAACAGAAACCTATAAATCTGCGGATAAGTTCTATCCTAGAAAGGAATGGTGGTTTATATCTGTTATAGTCTCCAATATTGCATCCTAGAGTGTATATTTGTCGAATGTTTCTTACAAGTCTTTGTGACGGTTAATGAAATTTTTTGTAATATCCAGTACTACAAGGAATACCTGATAACCAAATCAGGTATCCTAGAAAGGAATGGTGGTTACCAGTTTTGACGAGGGGGTGATTTATATCTGTTATAGTCTCCAATATTGCATCCTAGATTGCATACTTGTCGTATTTACTACCAATACACTCTATTCTAGAAAGGAGTTTTGGTTACCAGTTTTTGTGAGGGTGTGTGAAATTTCTTGTAATAACCAATATTGCTTGGTTATACAGCATTGCATGCTTGATTCTACTTGCATGTTTCAGTCTGTAAGCAATATGACAGACCGATACAGTATTGTAAGCTTCGATTCACCAATGCAACTTTGCCTGTTTGATATCTAGATGGCAAATTCTTCAGGCCCATAATGCCATGTTTTACAAGCTTTGATACATTATTTGGCTGTTTAAAGTCTAGAATAGATGCTGCTTTGCTTTATTCAAGCTTAGCAGTGACACATTCACTTATAAGTTCCACTGTATATAGTCTGAAATTAAGTAATTGTACAATTTCTTCTTCTTTTTCCATAGAAATTACAACAACAATAAAAACATATTTATCCTATTAATCAGTGACTAATTAGCAACCACCTCTCGTTCTTTCAGAGAAAGCACTTGTTGGGCGTGCTTACGAACTTCGGTCTGAGCTAGAGAATGCAGCGGCTGACATATCTGGCTTGTTTTCGAAAATCGGTAGGTGCTATTATAAGTAAAACCCTAACCCGATTTCAGAAAAGTTATTTATAAGATGAAAACACGATACCAAGATTTACAAGATGTTATTTCTCGACTTAAGATACCGAGATTCTTTGATTTCCAGAACGTAAGGATAAGATTGAAGATGAAAACAAGAACCTTGTAAAGAGATTCAAGGCTCAGTTGTCTGAGCAGCTGGAACTTTTACATAGGATTGTCTCAGCTTCTGTGACCCAACAGGCGAACCAACTGACAGAAATGGAAGGCGGAATGCAGTCTTTTGTTGCTACAAAAACCGAGGTACGACTGCTGGAGTTGTGTTTCAGAACAACAATCCCTCTCATTTTATGGACATATAAAAAAATACCGTTGCGTGAATCCAACTCTCGGCCCATAAAATCGGCTGGGTGTGTGTTGAATGATATTAATATTAATATTAATCCTTAACTCTCAACAACACTCTAGAGTTTTGGTGCAACTGTCTGAGACTTTAACATACTTCTTTGATTATGTGTCTGTGTGTGTATCATATACATCTTTTTTAGGTTTTGGGGAGAAGGGGCAGTTATTTGTGGGTTTATGTGTTGCATACCTAGAACTTTTTTTTACTACTACTCAACTTAATGATAACTTCCATATCTCATGCTAAACTTTTTTCTCTTCTTCTTTGACCTTTTGCAGGCTATGGTAGCTAGGGGAGACCTTGGAGCTAAACTACCTCTTGAGGAGGTTCCTCTGCTGCAGGTATTTGTTCCCTCTTACCCAATAATACTCCTAGTAAAATGCTTTGATTGTTGAAGTTGCCGTTGTGTTTTCATCGCTTTAGCTATTGTGTAATTTTGATGATTAGAAAAAGGATGCTACTGCTAGAGTTATCTTCAGGATTGCCATGGTGAGGTGCCTTTTAGCAATTTCCTGTCTTAAACCTTAATCATCCCTACAAATATTATTGTATTGTCCTGGTCACTGAGACATTTTAGTTGTCCTCTTCCTGTAATGTGTAATCAACATTTTTCCTCCATATGTAGGTATATATATAATTGATATGTTTCACAACACTTTGTTTCTTTTGGTCATTGGTAGGCTTAAGAAAAAGGAGCCCTTGCATAAATATTTAAACATTGGGAACAAACAAAATGCTCTACATAGATTATGTGGAAGTAGTTATTTGAGGGTGAGACAACCAGTAAAACCTTCTTGCACTTTACTTCATGTATTACACTGCTTTACATAACACTATTGTCCTGCAACTTTACATTAACACACTGCATGCCTCCTTAGCCACTGAACATATTGTATTCGCTATTACATAACACTACTTGAGTATCAGAAATATTTATATCTTATTTTTTTATATCATAATGTGTTTTCTTCTCAATTTTGTGTAGGTTGGCGTATATGTTTTTGATGGTTGTGCATAGCTGCTAGAAGGAAAGAGGCGATCGAGCTGTTTTTTTGCCTACAGATATTTGTAAATAGAATGGTTTATTTTGGACTACAAATACTTTGTAAATGGAATAGTTTATTTTGGCGTACAACTACTTTTTTTACATCTTGAATGTTTTAATGACTACTACTTTTTGTACATCTTGAATGTTCTAATGAAACATTTCATATTTTGGCAAATATTTACTATATCTTGATTGATCGAAATGCAAGTTGCGATTGAAATTGTTTGCGATTATTGTTATTTATATGTGATACAAAACAGGTTATGAATATGAAATTATGTAGCAGATATGAAATAATATGAAATTCTGTAGCAGGTTTATAGCACTCAAAACGTCTAAATTGCTGCTACCACGATAGTATATGATGAACGCTATAATAAATCAAGCCATTCATCAAACGTTATAAATCATCCACAGCATTCACAAACGCTATAAATAATCCACAGCATTCATAAATACTATAAGTAATCCACAGCACTCACGAACGCTATAAACAATCTACAGCGTTCTAGAATGCTATAAAATATTTACAGCATTCATAAACGTTATAAACCATCAACAGCATACACGAACGCTATAAACCTTCTACAGCATTCATGAACGCTATAATGTTATAGCGTTCACATGTCTGGACATACTATAGCGTGGGCGATCATAGCAGACAGAATATGCTATAGAAGGCTTTCTATAGCATTTTGCGCATGCTATTGTAGGCCATATTTGTTGTAGTGCCAAATGCAGTCCCTGCTGGAACCGCTGGGCCCTATCAAACTCGGTCGCCACCAAGGTGGGGGCAAATCTACTGAGTCTAGAAAACTCAGATGCATACCCGTCGACCGTTCTGTCTCCTTGCTTTAAGTTGGTAAATCTCGTCTGTAGGTCGTACCGAGTTACAGCATCGAAATACTTCGTCTGGAATCTTTCTCTAAATACCGCCCAAGTGACCGGCGCCGCTAATCCCACGGCCTGTGCCGCCCACCAACTGTGAGCCAAGTCCAGCAACTGTAGGCGTACCACCGCCACCTTCTCATTCTCAGGTGTCCTAACTGCTTCCAGAATCACCTCGGTATTCTGAAGCCAAGCGTCTGCGGCAATCGCATCTTCGCTGCCGTCGAAGAATGGAGGGTTCAAGCGATTGAAGCTGTTGGCCGCGCTGTTCCCTGGATGACCGCCTCTGGTCAAAGCATCTACCACTACCTGGTGCAAGGCGTCTCTTCTACGATCCTGGGAAGCTATCAAGGTCCTGATGAGACCTACCAAGGTGCCATCGTCAGGTTCGACGGGCTGGACGGGCCGAATTGGTGGTTCTCCTCCGGTAGGTACAACTCTGGAGGCTACTCCGGAATGCTGGGCTTGATCTCCAAGTTGCGGCTGGTCCACGGGAAGTGCTCCACCTTGCTGATCGGCGGGGTCAGGTACAGTACCGCTGAAGAAGACGACACAGAGAAACAATAAGGAAGGACCAGGACAGATCAACGATACAAGCACATAATCAGGGCAAGAATCCAGAGATTCAGAGGATATGAACGGAGATCAAGGACGAGTACTGATTGAGACAACTATTTGGTAAACTCTCACATTCTTGAATGCCAAGACCTGCATGGGCCACCACTTAAACCATGTGATGCCCAGAACCAGAATACTGAAGAGCAGGGGCGAACATAGCCAGCTACGTATATTGAAATAGAATCCACCTCGCTATACGGTCACGGCTGTCTAGATATGAGGGTTTACTACAAGCCAACGGTCTCTTAAGGTCAAGCCTATTGTCTCAATCTCAAGCAAGTAATATAATTACAAGATGTTAGACAACCAAATATACAATAAAAGGCGTCCCAAATATTACATATTCAGCTGATCATGAAGCTAGTCATACAAAATACGAGGACTAGCAAGAATTAAGTCATACATGATCAACCCTAGGATTTGTTAATCATGTTACAGCCCGTAGGCAGACAGTAAGTAAAGATGCATCGAGCTAACAGGTGCTCGTCGGCTAAACGCCTCAAAAGAATAAATTTACAATGTAGTGGGTGAAACAAAATGGAAAACCCACTCGTAGTCCGGGTTCCTTCTAGTCGCCACCATTAGGCTGGAAGTTCGGTAGATCCTTGGGTGCTGCTCCAAAATCTGGCCACACAAAACCAGCTGGGTCAAGCCCCAGAAAGAGCAAGTGCCACAAAGGAGGCCACGAAATAAGAACAAAAGCCAGCATATCAGATCATAAGGAATAAAAGAAAAGTACAAGTAATAAAGAGAACAACAGGACAATAAACGACTAGGGACGTGGAACCGTTCTGGGAGCCAGGTTAAAACCCTTAAACCAAACAAGGACCGGGTCGTAACCCTTTGCCTGAATAGCACTTTGTCTCTTCCCATTTATTGTTAAGATAAGTAAAACAATCATGTACAGGAGTACCAGGTACAGGGACTTAGACGAGACTTAGACCAGGCTGGACACCATCCATTCACAAACGGCCAAGCAATTACTACGGCTTACTACTTAACTAACTAGGGTTATCACAAGCCTAATTACTAACAAGATGCAAATGAGAAATTCCAAGTCCCAAGCCCTGCAGACTATCTAGTTATCCTTCTGCGGGTTGAGAGTATGGTTGGGTACATCACCCAGGAGACGATATATCCTTAGGTGACTTAGAGGGTGCAACATATGACAGTGTGCTGGAAATATGCCCTACTCGTCGGCAGGCTACAAGTCCATTTAAAGCGCCCAGATAACGAGATCACCTGTGACTGGAAATTCTCCATGAACTATAGTTTGATCTAGTCATTAGCCTAATCCATATTCAGTGTGAATCCCTGACCGTGGTAACCAGGGAGTCACGTCCTAGACATGATACGGGACAAGACAAGTGGATTGTACAAGGCAGCAAGAATAAACACCCACGGCGTCATAGTTGATTATACGAGTCAAGCTAGCCATCGCAACAGCATCAAGTCAAGTTACAAGTTACAGGTTTACAAGTTACAAGTCAGGAGTGCACCGCCACGGGCCACTATCAAGTTATCCAGTATCAAGATTAATCATGAATTACAGGTTAAAAGTTAAGGGCGTACCCCATCGGGTCACTATCATGAAGATCAGAAAGTACTAGAATCATACTTCATAGAAATCACGAAAAATCGAACTAGTCATAAGTAAAACACCAAAAACCGTGCCAGGTCGTATTGGGTCGAGACAGTCGTGTTGTGTGGAACAAGATCTCAAAACTCCAACCCACAAAAGAGAAGCCAAGTCCAAGAAATAAAATCCAAACCATCATGGGCAATAGGTTGCGCTGGGGTTAGATTGCGCTAGGGTCGAGCTGCGCTAGGATGAGCTGCACAGGAGATGAACTGCGCAGGAGATGAACTGCGCAGGAGATGAACTGCGCAGGAGATGAACTGCACACGAGTTGAACTGCACACAGTTGAACTGCACACGAGATGAACTACGCACGAGATGAACTACGCACGAGTTGAACTGCGCACAGTTGAACTGCGCACGAGATGAACTACCCAGGAGATGAACTGCGCAGGAGATGAACTGCGCACGAGTTGAACTGCGCACAGTTGAACTGCGCACGAGTTGAACTGCACAGGAGATGAACTGCGCAGGAGATGAACTGCGCACAGTTGAACTGCGTACGAGATGAACTGCGCAGGAGATAAACTGCGCACGAGTTGAACTGCGCACAGTTGAACTGCGCACGAGATGAACTTCGCATGGTCTTGCACTAAAGAGCGCTGGCCGAGGGTCATCTTCTCCATCAGGCCGAGAGATAACTCAAGAACACCAAAAATTTCCAATCTTCATAACTTGGCCAAATCAAAACGAAATTTGGATTTTCAAATTTCTAACTTATGTAAAATTGAATTCTCTTCCACATGGAAGCCTCAAAACAAGAAAAAAAATCTAGGTTTAATAGATCAAAACCAAGAAAATCCAAAAATGGTAAAAACTTAGATCTAGAAAAATGGAAGCTCCAAATCATAAAATACCAAGTTCTAATATTGTTCACCATGGCCTAATCTAGCTAATGGACAAATAAAATGGGGTGCTTATTTGGTTTCAAGGTGCACTTGCCTATGGTGTTGGTGTTGTGTGGAGGAAGGAAGAAGAAGATGAAGAATTAATGAAAGTTATGAGGAGAGAGAAAGTTAGGTGGGGTTTTAATTAGGGAGGGTATGTTGTGTTGAGGGTGGAGATTAACTAGGGTGTTCTAATGCATACTAAACCAAACCAAACCAATTCCTTCTCCACAAAATAAAACCAAGCCAGGACCAAAATCCGTTTTACGAGAAAATCAAAATCCGCAAGTTAAGCCAAAACACAATTACAGGCCATAATCTGAGAAAATAAAATACAGGTCCAAAATACATATATGTCTAATTAAAATACGTATTCCAAAATACGGACGTTACAATATATACATATATCTCAAGTAGTTAGAGTGAGATATATACCCCCCAGAGATTGCAGTTTCGAGCAACGGAAGAAACACGTTTAATTTTCTGTGGAGGAATTAATGTGAGGGCAACTAGAGGACATGCCGGTTGCACGCGCGTGCGGATGCGATACAAGTGCAATGCAGTATATATATATATATATATATATATATATATATATATATATATATATATATATATATATATATATATATATATATATATATATATATGGAGCGGATCAAAAAGCCCCCTTAGAAAGCCCCCTAAAACCCCCCTCACTTTAATTCGTAATATTAATATTAATATTAATGTTAATATGTTAATGTTAATATTTATTTATTTTTTATTTTTATATTAATGTTAATGTTAAAGTTAATATTAATGTTAATGTTAATATTAATTTTAATGTTAAGTTTAATGTTAATTTTAGTATTTAATGTTAATATTAACATTAATATTAACATTATTATTAACATTAAATTACGAATTAGAGTGAGGGGGGTTTTTAAGGGGTTTTCTAAGGGGAGCTTTTGATCCGCTTCCATATATATATATATATATATATATATATTTTTTCCATATATATATATATATATATATATATATATATATATATATATATATATATATATATATATATATATATATATATATATCCATAAAAATATATATATATATATATATATATATATATATATATATATATATATATATATATATATCCCTAAAAACTCCCCTCACTCTAATTCGTAATATTA
>JANAVB010015400.1:12741132-12863632 GCA_029216955.1 Iris pallida
TTTACTCTTAGGACTTCGTCATCCAAGATAGAAGGAGGAAGGAGATCTAATCAAGGAGTCGTCAACTTTGGTTAGGGAGATTACTACGGTGGTGAGTGATCTCAATTGTAATCTTCTGTTTTTTCTTTTGAGAGTGGTGAGGGGGTTGAACCTATTAGGACAAAGGGTTTAACATTAGTTTTTATCAATATTATAATTTTATCTGAGTTATAAAGGTTGGAATTTGACTAGGTGACGTGGTCAACGCCATATACTTGTTATCTGTCACTCCCATTTTTCGTTATACATACTTTTCGTATATGTGTACGAAATTCTGACATTTGTTAGGTGACCTATATTTAGCTTTGTCTTGCTTAATCTTGGCTTGGTTTAGTTTTGGTTTGTTCTTGGCTAGTCTTGGTTTGGTTCACCATGGTTCTATATGACATGTTGGCTTGGCTTGGTTTGGTTTGGGGTTAGGTTGAGATGAGTTGGCTTGGTATATAAACCAACTTCTCATCTCTCTCCTCCATTATTACCATTTACTTCTTCTTCTTCTTCATTTTACTCCTCCCACCAAACCCTAGGCAAGTGCAACTTGCTCCATGGATAACATGATGGATCTCCATTTTTGTTTGTTCTATCTTCTTCTCTATATGATTCTAAGCATCTTTAGAACTTAAAATTTTTGGTTTTGATGGTTATTTTTTTGTAGATCTAAGTTTTAAGTTTTCTCTTATTTTTCTTGGTTTTGATCTTTAAAATTTTGGTATTTCCAAAAACTAATGGTTTTATGTTGTAGAGAATTTGATTTTGTGCAGTTTTGGCTTTTATTTCGCTTATTTTGACTTCGGATGAGGAAGTTATGGTCATGGTGAGTTTTTGGAACTTCCATGGCTGAACTTGTTGCTTGGGGATGACGAACCACATACACCGGGATTCCCATGCACCGGAATTCCCATGCACCGAAACCCCTATGTGCCCGGGAGGCCATGCGCCAAAAAGTCCCGGCAACGCATCCTTTGACTCCGAGCGTGCCATGCGCGTAGTTTCCTTACGCGCATGTACTGAAGACGCAACGTGAGTTTCCCATGCATGGATGTGCAGGAATTTTTAAGCACGAATGTGTAGGAATTTTTCATGCGCGGATGTGCAGGAATTCCCATACGCGGATGTGCAGGAATTCCCATGCGCAGAAATTGCATAGAATTCCCATGCGCCGGAACTGCCCAGAGTTGACCATGCACTGGATTTGCTCTATTTCACCATTTTTTGTATGTTTAAGTTGTTTGTAGCTAGAATCTTGTAAAACTCAAACATGAAAGTTGTACATCTTTGTCTTGGCTTCAAGAATCTTCTTATCTCACTTTAATTGGAGCTTACATGTGATTGATAGTTCCAATCACCCATGAATGTACTTAATCTTCTTTGTATGTTTTTCTGTACTTGGCCTAAATTATGACGACCCGACTTGATAAGCTTGAACTTGACTTGAACATGATAACATGATCCCGTCTCGACATGACTTGATAGTGGCCCGTCGAGGTGCACTCTTGACAAGTAACAATTAAACTTGATATGACATGTATAAACTTGATGGTGGCCCGTCGAGGCGCACTCCAGACAAGTACTCTTGACATAACCAGTAACCTGACATGACATGTATAATCTTGAAAGGCCGTTGCGACAGCTACCCTGACTTGCTAAGTAACTCTTGTCTTGACACCGTAGTTGATTTTCTTGATTGTGCCTGTACAGTCTACCTGTAATGCCCCGCTCCGCCTTAGCAGAACGCCGATTCAAACGGCAAGTACAACGACTCAAACGAGCCGTCGATCCGAAGAGTTGGCATCGACCTGATGAAGAATCGATGAAAGGCTTACATTGGCCCATCAAGATGAATCCAGACTTAGACTTTCAAAGGCGCGCTCGGAGTATCGCTCGGCCGATGCGAACATCGCTAAGGTGGGTGGCTCCGATGAACCCGTCTATACTTAGCCTAGACACATAATAATACGGACACTATCACTGAAATCGCTAGGCGATAACACTGCGCATGCTAATAAATGACCCAACGCACCTAGCTAAGGGATTAATACTATCTTGTATGCTTGTATAGAATATGGAAAGAAACATAGAAAATATGAGAACTCTCGTACCGCGCTCCACGCTCGTGCTAAGGCACAAGCTTACGTTCAAGTCCCTTATGCGTTAACAATGAAACAATGAATGGTTTACAACAATGAAACAGGAAGACTATCAACATAGTCGCTCCAAGTAGAGTTTAGCAACATTGAAAGGCTATGGGACCGATGGGTAGCCAAGACGACTCCCGCACGGGAAGTTGCATAATGTATAAATGAAGAATGAACGAATAAACAAGTGAATGAATGAATCAACGAAAGGATGAATACGAAATTGAATCAATGAACGAATGGACAAGTGAAAGAAAGAAATGAAGAAATAAATAAAAGATAAGAAGGAAAGGAATGGTTAGCGACAGGTGTGACGGGCACGTGCAACGGGGCTCGCTACCCGCGCTGCACGGACGCCAACCTGGTCGATAACGCATTGTGGCTATGGGTTAGCCTATGACAAGTTAATACGAAATGGTCGTGGACAAACGGCACGAGCGAGGGGTGGCAAATGCTGTGACCGTAAAGAAAAAGGGATTCCGCGGCATGATCAAAGGGGGAATATGTCCGGCCTAGGCGGAATCAAAATATGGCTCACGGGCTGCCTGGGTGCGGACTCGGCCACCCGGGGGACGTAAGTGCAGGAGTATTTCAAGAGACTAATGGGGTGTGTGCCAGTTCTCACCCTACGCTAGTTGAGAAATCCCACGTCTTGGATGTCCAAAATGGCTTATGGTGCCAGCGACCGGTGCATATAGAGTTAAGTGGGCTTTGCTGGTGGCAATCCACGTGCAAGTCCTTGCATTGAAATCAAAGTAGTCTAAGTTAACTAAATGAAGTGCCTTATGAATATGCTTGAAAAGTAACACACCAAATGATAATGAGAAATTCATACAAGTGAGTTAGATAACGTGCTTACGACGTGCTAGAACCCGAGGCAGGGACACGCCCTTGACATTGAAAGTTTACTTGAATTACGTTAAGTTATTTTATATGAATTGTTGGCTAACTTGGTTTACATTGAACAGGGAAGGCCGGACGGTAAGTATGGGTAAGTCGTGCATGTATTTCCATACGACACTTGAATTTGGCAACACGGGATAGGTTATGAAATATGCCATAAAAACGATCCTAAGGCAAGATTAGAAAGACAATGAATGATAGAGATGCACAAAAGTAAATGGAACGTGTTTGGTAATGATAGCATTGTGGGTGAGCTAGCCTCCCCACCAGTGCATAACAATGTACTGATAACCCCACAGTCTACTTGCAGGATGCAGGTATCGTCGGCGGGTGCGGAGCTTTCCTCGAACGTGCTAAGGCGCGGAGCTATCTCTGGAGCCTTGGAGCGTTGCAAGGAGCTGGAGCACCATATACAGGACATAATGTATCGGAACATCGCCATGAATCATTCCATCTTGTAAGCCACTTGGCACGCCTTTTAGGTTTCAGGGAGAGAGAGCTTGAAAGATTTGTAATATCGGCCTAGCGCCGCTTGTAAACTTCTTGAAAATCAATAAAGAGTTTGAATTCACTTCCACTTGTGTTCATTTACTTTCCGCTGCAAATGGGGATACTCTGTGCGACTCTGTGGCCTAGCTCAAATCGGCCATTTCTGGACTTGGCCTTGCACGGGCGCAACCTAAGCCCGTGCGGCATCACGCCTTAGCGAGGACGATCGCTCCTGCGGGAGCGGGGCGTGACCGATTGGTATCAGAGCACGGCTTTACGTCCTTGGACTTCATTTCGATTCGCTCAGTTTTGAAAGCTCATTGAAACAAAAGAAGTGTACGCACTCTCTCATTGTGCCTTGGGATGTTCCATACAATAAGTCTAATATTTTTCAAAAGCTCGTACGAGTACTCAGTTGGACGGGATCGATAGGCGAAGGCCTTTGTGCCACCACGACGGACTTGAGTTGGAAGGAACCGATGCTAAGAGTTAGCAAACGCAGTGCGTACTTGAATGAGCTTACGCTGACAGCAAACGAGTACCCGAGACCAAAGTATAGTTCGAACGGGATGGTTATGCACGCAGCCTTTTGGCTAAGTTGTGCAGAGTATCGCGCACCTAGACCTTCTGGTGCAAACGAGTTGCGAGTGAGATCGATTATCGCTCGAATGAGAATAAGTGAGCATGCGAACTCGAATATGATGAACAGTTTGGCAACTCTAGAGGGGGTGAATAGAGTTTATATAGAAAAATAGCCAATTAAAAATAACTCTTTCACCAACAATAAATAATCAGAGTAAAGTGCGGAAAATAAATAGAGAGCAAAAAAGCATACGCAAACACAGCAATTTTAACCTGGTTTCCCTCGTGGAGGACTAGTCCAGGCCTGAGAACTCTAGCTCAGGATTAAATCCACTATTTGTAAAATAGTAGTTTACAACCCGTGCCTTTACTTCAGAAGAGCACGTCAACTTCTAACAGAGGATCGCAGTGGCGATTTGCTTGGAATTGTCCAAGCGACTTCTTCGACTCTTGCACAAGAATCCTAACTGAGAGATGCTGAGCACTCGAGACTTAGGAGGCTTGTGGCTAGTAGATGGGAAGGATATGGCTTCTTTGAGCTTATAAGAGAGAAGAGAAGAGAAGATTAGATGGATTGGAATGAGAGAATTCATGCCCTATTTATAGTGTTTTTATAGGCAGAATTCGGCCAGAATTCGGGTAGGAAAATTCAAATATTTGGCCGTTGGACAACTAGCAACCAGCTAACCCTAAAATTAGGGTTCCTGATTTCTAGGGGACAGAGTTCGGCCCGAACTCTGTGTGGAGGCAGAGTTCGGCCCGGACTCTGTCCCCAGAGCACAGAGTGGTTCAAAGGGGACCATTTGGAAATTTCTGGTTTGGTGGAGCTTTGGGATTTTTGGGTAGGCTATAGTCTAAGTTTCAAGAGCTCAGCATGACTCAGATTACATTAGTCTAGACTCAAAGAAAGTGTAAAATACAGACTCGAATCAACTGAGACACGGAAGCTGAGCTGTCTTCTGTCTTGAGCTTAATGCAGACGTCGTGTGTCGTATTGAATTATTACAGATATTATTTAGTCAATATTGTCAATATTTGGTTGACTGTGACTTTGTGTCAACAATCTCCCCCATATTGATAATTGACAAAATAATATATGTATATTCAACATTCATACCTGGACACAGTTGATCATAGCAACATAGCTCCCCCATAATCGATGCCGAGCTAGAAATAAGAGCTCCTCCGTGATCAGTGAACGGTGCTGAGCTAGAAGAAATAGCTCCCCCATAAATAATGCATTGAACCTGTATAATATCTCCAAAAAGCACAAACAAGCACAGATATACGAAAGCGAAAGATATGATACCAAATATATATCTAGCCAGAATATACATAGTTCTCCCCCTTTTGGCATTTAGCAATATAGACTGCAGAGGAACATGGAAACGCAGTAGACAATAATAGTAATGCAACCACACCAAGCAGAGAAGAAACAGTATATAAATAAACACAATGAGTCACTAGCATAAAATATAAAACTACGATAAGCATAAAGTGCATAACCAAATGTCAAACACACAACTAGAGTTTTAGAACATCCAAGTACATAAAAACTAAATAACTAGAAATCAAAATGCATCATCACCAGCAGCAGCGGCAGATAGTAGCCAATCTCTATCACGAAGCACGAGATGGTCTAGGAGTGTCTGAGTGACCAGGGAAGGAGCGACGGGGGTCCACAAAAGCATCATCTGGATCCATGTAACGCATGACCCACGGATCATCAATGCGATGGCCCGCGCGCGCTGGATCCCGCTCCATGGGGATGTGCAGATGACGAGACCGGGAATACCGTATATCATGCAGAGAGTTGCCTAGGGCACTCATCTGTAGAGTAGTACGATAGTCCAGCTGTGTCCAGCGATCGTCCTCAAGAGTAAAACGATCCCGGAACATAGTCTGAATAGACTCAAGAGAGGCAGGTAGAGGAGGTGCATCCTGACCGAGTGGAGGGGAGTCAGGCTCCTCATCATTAGAATGCTCAGAAGCTTCAGGAGAGGCGACGACTGCCTGAAGAAAAGCAGGAGCAGGCAGGAAAGGACAGGTGTCAAGTGGTATACGGAACGCACGAAAGACCATAGAAAGATATAATGAAAAAACCAAGGCTCGTGGTTTCTTCCTACAGTTAATCATCCAGTCCATCATGGTACGTGGAAGATTGAACGAGATACCGAAGTGAAGATGATACATAGCTGAGATTTCAAAATATGTAACTTCATCGGGTGAGCCAGCTTTTGGCAGAATAGTATTGAAAATAATCCGATGAAGATCAGAAAAATATGGATTTAAAAATTTAGCCATAAGCTTGCGAGGACGTGTGTACGGGGTGCACAGATCGTCCTTGAAGCTCTCAAGGGAAATTCCGTCTAGAAAGCGGAACGACTGGGCTTCAACAAGCTTTTCCCAAGATGTGGGTTCTTGTAGATCAAGATATTCGGCTAAGTCAAAGTCATCAAAAGATATATCAATACCTGCAACCCTTGAATAGATGTGAGTGTCATCATAGGTCAAGTTGCAGTAGAACATTTGGATGGCATGGCGATAGATGGCAGAAGTTGCAGTGACTAACTCATCGAGACAAAGGTCGTGGAACAAAGAGTCATATAGAGAGAAAATAGAAAAATTAATTGGATGCCCCGCGAATACCGGACGAGTCCGAAAATCATTAAACCACTCGTTGGATGCTTCAAGTGATATAAATAATCGGTCGTCATAAGTCTTAGGATTGCGGGGACGAGATGGATTGAACAACGGATGAGGTGGTTGTAGTTGTTCAAATGGTTGCTCAACGAGAGAAGGAGAATCTGACGAGGAAACACCCTCGATCCGAATTCTCTTTCCACGGTTGAACAAACGAGGAGCCATTTCACAAAAAGAAGTAGAGAAGAAGAAGGAGTTATACCTGAAAACAGCAACAAACAGTGGAAGAGAATGATGAGAAACCCCTTTCCCTTGATTTTGAGGAACAATGGAGCACTCTAGATCAAAAACTAGGGTTAGGGTTTGTAGGAGAAAGTTTGGAGAGGTGGAGAAGAAGGAAATAGTGAAGGAGAGAGAAGAAAACCCGAAATATAAGAGGGGGTTTTCTTTGGTCGGATAAAATTCTGACCGTATGATCTAAAATGATCCAACGGCTGAAGGTTGTCCCCGACGCTGGAACAATGGGACCGAACTCGGCCCGAACTCTGGTAGGGGCAGAGTTCGGCCCGAGTTCTGAGTTCATGTCCCAGAACATAAGTCAAGCCAAAAATTAGAGAAAAAGGTTAAGTGGTGAAAGAGAGTTAGAAATGAGGATAAAAGTTTGATGAAATCAATCAGATAGATAGAGAGGTAGACTCATATCAGAAATGAACTTAGAAATTAGTAAATAGGCAATAATAAATCAAAACAAACCATATGATAATATAATTCAATAGTTTGAATTTGCCATGGGTTAGCTGCAGGGGCCGGATCCCAGCTAGCGGTAGTCCTGAGGACTAGTGCACCGTGTCGCTTAGGCTTTTACGCCTTGTTGTCAGAAGGACCCTTTCGGCTTGTACCCATACCAAATTCATCGTAAAAGAATCATACTATACTCGATATTTACGCAGGTGAGTTTCAATTTATGATCTCTTCATCTAAAATTCCAAGTTCACGACAAAGAAAATTGAAGCGCTCTTCGGATAAAGGCTTAGTAAAGAAGTCTGCTAGCTGATGATCAGTGTCAATAAATTCTAAGTTAATCGTGCCGTTTTGCTGATGATCACGCAAAAAGTGGTGTCTAATCTCAATGTGTTTAGTGCGTGAGTGGCAGACAGGGTTCTTAGTCAAATTAATGGCACTAGTGTTGTCACAGAATATAGGAATATGCATGAAAGATAACTTATAGTCTTCAAGGGTTTGCTTCATCCACAGAATTTGTGCACAACAACGCCCAGCTGCTATGTATTCAGCTTCTGTTGTGGATAGTGCGACAGAGTTCTGCTTCTTGCTAAACCAGGAGACTAAAGCCTTTCCTAATAAATGACACGTGCCGCTCGTACTTTTACGGTCGACCTTGCATCCAGCGAAGTCAGCATCAGAGTAACCAATAAGGTCAAATGATGTGGACTTGGGATACCATAGGCCCACTGTAACCGTACCCTTAAGGTATCGAAAGATACGCTTAACCGCGGTCATGTGTGATTCCTTAGGATTAGCTTGATATCTAGCACATAGGCAAACACTAAACATGATATCGGGACGACTAGCAGTTAAATAAAGTAAGCTGCCTATCATACCTCGATACTTACGTTGATCAACAGGTTTGCCGCTCTCATCTGGTTCGAGTTTGGTTGAAGTAGCCATTGGAGTGCTGATTGGTTTGACGTTGTCAAGATCGAACTTCTTCAGCATGTCCTTGGTATACTTCGATTGACAGATGAAAGTTCCATTAGCCATTTGTTTCACTTGCAGGCCAAGAAAGTAGTTGAGCTCTCCCATCATGCTCATCTCAAATTCCGTCTGCATACACTTGGCAAATTCTTGACAGAGGGTTTCATCAGTAGACCCAAAAATGATATCATCAACATAGATTTGAATCAACAGAATAGTGTCTTTAAAAGATTTTATAAACAGTGTAGTGTCAATTTTCCCTTTTGAAAAACCTTTCTCAAGTAAGAAGCTACTTAGCCTTTCATACCAAGCTCTGGGGGCTTGTTTGAGGCCATAAAGCGCTTTCTTTAGCTTGAACACGTGGTCGGGAAATTTGTGATTTTCAAAGCCAGGAGGATGTTTCATATAAACTTCCTCCTTAATAAAACCATTCAAGAAAGCACTTTTCACATCCATTTGAAATAATTTAAAGTTTTGAAAATTAGCAAAAGCACAAAGCATCCGAATGGATTCTAGTCTAGCAACAGGAGCATACGTCTCATCATAGTCGATACCTTCCTCTTGGTTGTATCCTTGAGCTACTAGACGAGCTTTGTTACGTGTGACTGAACCATCTTCATTTACTTTGTTTCTAAAAACCCATTTAGTACCAATTATCGAGTGATTAACCGGTTTAGGAACGAGTTCCCATACTTGGCTTCTCTCGAATTGGTTGAGTTCTTCTTGCATAGCAGAAATCCAAAATTCATCATTAAAAGCTTCAGAAATGTTTTTAGGCTCTACTTGTGAAATGAAGGCAGTGCTAGCAACGGAGTCTCTTAGTGATGATCTAGTAGTTACTCCACGTGAAACTTCTCCTATAACTAAATTTTCTGGATGAGAAGGTTTGAAAGAGAATTTCTTAGGCAAACCCTCCAGAGAATCAGTTTCGGTTGAAGTATTCATTGGAGTAGAAGTTGATGGCTCAACGTCATCATCAAGAGTACTTACTGCACTGTTATCTTCATCAAAAGTCATATTTGTTGACACTTCCACAATAAGTGAGCGTTTATTAAAAACTCTATATCCCTTACTCTTGGCGGCATAACCAAGAAAGATACCATCGTCAGCTTTGGCATCAAATTTGCCTAAGTTGTCTTTGGTGTTAAGGATAAAATATCTACAACCAAAAACTTTAAAATAAGAAACATTGGGGGTTCTCCCAAACCAAAGCTCATAGGGTGTCTTCTTCGTAATGGGACGAATCAGCACCCTATTCAAAATGTGGCATGCTGTACTGACAGCTTCTGCCCAAAAGTATTTCGGAAGTGAAAATTTATTCAACATGACTCTGGCCATATCGCCGAGAGTTCTATTCTTCCGCTCCACAACACCATTTTGTTGAGGAGTTCTAGGACAAGAAAATTCATGATCAAAACCATTTGCATTACAAAAATTTTCAAAATCATAATTTACGAATTCGTCTCCATGATCACTTCGGATTCGAGTAATCATGTAGCCTTTTTTGTTTTGAACTTTCTTTACAAAAACTTTGAAAACAGAAATAGCATCGCTCTTATTAGCGAGAAAGAAAACCCAAGTAAATCTCGAAAAATCATCAACAATAACAAATGCATAAAGTTTGCCACCAAGGCTAGCTATTCTACTAGGACCAAATAAATCCATATGAAGTAGTTGCAAGGGTCTAGTGGTACTTACAGAGTTGATGGAATGAAATGAGGATTTAGTTGCCTTGTTTAGTTCACATTCGGCACATACCGTGTCCTTTTTGAATGTGATGTCAGGCAATCCTCTCACTAGCTTCTTGGTAGACAGCCTGGATATAGCATCCATGTTGGCATGACCAAGACGCTGGTGCCAAAGTAGTCGTTCGTCTTTGTGGGCATATAGACATCTACCTGCATTGTTAGTATTTATAGAAAGATAGAAAATATATATGTTGTCCTCTCTTTTCCCTTCAAAAGCAATGTCTCCTGTTGACCTATCATAGATGTAGCAACTGTTTTGTCCAAAGTTAATATCATATCCATGATCAGCAAGATGACTAATGCTGAGCAGGTTATGCTTTAACTCGGTCACTAGGCAGATATCCTTTATTATAGGAGAAGGAGGATGACCAATGATACCATTACCTATTATGTGCCCTTTGAGATTGTTACCGAAGGATACATATCCTTCTCTCTTCATCGATAGTGATGCAAAAAGATTTGCGTCTCCTGTCAAATGTCGCGAGCATCCACTATCGAGAATCCACTTACTTTCAGTTGAAGAGGGAAGGTCCACCTACATCAAGAGTAGATGTGACCTTTGGTACCCGAGTTCTTGAGGGTCCTGAAAAGTTAGTCTTTGGAAACCAAGCATATATCTTTTTATCTACAAGTCTTCTAACTTTGCACTGTAGTGAGATGTGTCCATGTGATCCACAGTAAGTACAGATAGCATTCTTATTTATACTAGGAGCATGAGAATAATATCTATAAGCAACAGGATGAGGATAGGACATAATGTGAAGAGTTAGCATGGTGATGATGATTATGCATAGAATGAGTGGCATGGTGATGGTGTCTATGAGGCATATCATGATGGTATTGTCTATGATGTGTGACATGCTGATATTGTCTATATGGCATGGCATGATGATTTTGTCTATATAGCATATGATGATCTTGTCTATATGGCATTGCATGATGATCTTGTCTATATGGCATGGCATGATGATTCCTATGTGTGGAGTGATGTGGATTGTGTCTTTGTGCATGATGATTGTGTACTGAGTGAGAATTATTCTTATGTGCACGTGGTTTGTGAAAGTTTATGTATATAAATGCATGGTTATGTGCTGCATGAGAATGACGTGGTTGACTAGCATGAGTGGTATTGTGCCCATGTGATTGGGTTTGAGGTTGAACAACCTGTTTACCCAATTTGATTTCTAATCTTTTAGAAACAGCTTGTAGTTCATCAACCTTAATATTTAAGCCATATATCTTAGTCATGGAAATCTTGTGTCTACTCTTTTCTTCAGCAAGCAACGTGTTGAGTGTAGTGATTTCTTGAGTTTGTTGCTTAATACGTGCTTCAGCATCATGTAAGCCTAATTTAAGCTTGGATACTTTATCAGTGTCATTAGTGGGTGTCGTGTTTCTAACATTATCAAGAAGTAAGGAAATTCTTTGTATCTCATCTTCAAGACTTTTGATTTTGTCCTTGGCATGTTTGTATTTACCGATGACCTTTTTGTGATCATCGAGTAAATCAGTGAAAGCATCGCCAAGTTCATCAAAAGAGAAGTCATCTAGAGTTTCGTTAGATACCTTGTTGGAAGTTGCCATTAGGCACACATTTGCTGTATCTTGAGGAGAGTCCTTTTCTTCCTCGGAGTCACTCGCTTCACTTTCATGCCAAATGCCTGTGTTGGCATATTTCTTTGATGAGTTCTTTTTGTATGGCTTCTCATAGCGGTTGCTCTTCTTCAGGAATGGGCAGTCTTTTCGGACATGTCCAGTCTTCTTGCAACCGTAACAAGTTGGCTCTTCTTCATCGTCTTCTTGTGATTCCTTCTTCCTTCGATTGAAGCGAAGGAATTTCCTGAAGTTGCGAACCATGAGAGCTTGGTCTTCATCATCCGAGTTATCTTCTTCGGTCTCATCGTGATTAGCCCTTCGCTGATGAGCTTTGAGTGCGATCTCCCTGGTCTTCGGAGCAGGCTCTTCGAAGTCCTTGAGGTCAAGCTCGTGAGTCATGAGCTTACCCATCAAGGTCTCCATTGACATTGTTGTGAGATCGTTTCCTTCTATGATGGCAGTCACCTTAGGGTTCCAAATCTTTGGTAACCCTCTGAGCAACTTACGAATCTTCTCGTGGTTTGAGTACTGCTTTCCAAGCGAGGATAGAGGATTGATGATGTCGAGGAATCTTGTGAACATTTGAGTGATCCTCTCATTTGGCTTCATCTTGAAGGCTTCGTATTCTTGAGTGAGATGGCTTATTTTGGATTCCTTGACCTGTGTGGTTCCTTCATGCGTCACTTCTAGAAGTCTCCATACTTCATGAGCAGTGGTGCATGTAGAGACCCTGTTGAACTCATTCCTGTCTATAGCACAGAATAAAGCATTAATAGCCCTAGCATCTAGACTTGCCTGTTTCTTCTCCTCGACAGAATATTTGTCGTGTGGTTTCTCAATGAGGTCACCATCGACAACTATCCTGGCGGGCTTTTTGTAACCGTCAGTGACAACAGTCCACAGGTCAAAGTCTAGAGACTTAAGATAGAAGCTCATCCTTGTTTTCCAATATGTGTAGTTAGTCCCATCAAATAGGGGAGGCCTATGAGTGGACTGACCTTCACCATGATTGGAAATCAAGGATTGTGTGGTTGCCATGGATCAGCTCTTAGGATGTTAGTCCTTGTAAAGAGAACAGAGCTCTGATACCAATTGATGAACAGTTTGGCAACTCTAGAGGGGGGTGAATAGAGTTTATATAGAAAAATAGCCAATTAAAAATAACTCTTTCACCAACAATAAATAATCAGAGTAAAGTGCGGAAAATAAATAGAGAGCAAAAAAGCATACGCAAACACAGCGATTTTAACCTGGTTTCCCTCGTGGAGGACTAGTCCAGGCCTGAGAACTCTAGCTCAGGATTAAATCCACTATTTGTGAAATAGTAGTTTACAATCCTGTGCCTTTACTTCAGAAGAGCACGTCAACTTCTAACAGAGGATCGCAGTGGCGATTTGCTTAGAATTGTCCAAGCGACTTCTTCGACTCTTGCACAAGAATCCTAACTGAGAGATGCTGAGCACTCGAGACTTAGGAGGCTTGTGGCTAGTAGATGGGAAGGATATGGCTTCTTTGAGCTTATAAGAGAGAAGAGAAGAGAAGATTAGATGGATTGGAATGAGAGAATTCATGCCCTATTTATAGTATTTTTATAGGCAGAATTCGGCCAGAATTCGGGTAGGAAAATTCAAATATTTGGCCGTTGGACAACTAGCAACCAGCTAACCCTAAAATTAGGGTTCCTGATTTCTAGGGGACAGAGTTCGGCCCGAACTCTGTGTGGAGGCAGAGTTCGGCCCGAACTCTGTCTCCAGAGCACAGAGTGGTTCAAAGGGGACCATTTGGGAATTTCTGGTTTGGTGGAGCTTTGGGATTTTTGGGTAGGCTATAGTCTAAGTTTCAAGAGCTCAGCATGACTCAGATTACATTAGTCTAGACTCAAAGAAAGTGTAAAATACAGACTCGAATCAACTGAGACATGCAAGCTGAGCTGTCTTCTGTCTTGAGCTTAATGCAGACGTCGTGTGTCGTATTGAATTATTACAGATATTATTTAGTCAATATTGTCAATATTTGGTTGACTGTGACTTTGTGTCAACAGAATATAGTCCGCACGGGATAGCTATGCACACGACCTTTTGGTTATGTTGTGTCGTATGTCGCGCACCTCCACTTTTGGTGCAATCGAGTTGCGAGCGATATCAAGTACCGCTCGGTCGGGAACGAAGCTACGCTTAGAGTGTATATCGATAGAAACTCTATCAAACTAACGCTTAGGCGTATACGGAAGATTTATTAGATTTTGAGGATTTGTGCGAACGACTTGGTACGTCGAGGCGACGTGAACGATTACGCTAGAATTCGTCGAACGAACCTGAGGGATGTCTTAGCACATGACGCGAACGTAATGGAGGACTAGATCGTATGACTTGAATCCGAGTGGTGTATGTGATAGGTTCAGAGAAGAATAAGAATGAGTGTCGAGTGGCTCGAACCCTGAGTAGTGTATGGACGTCATAGAAATTGTTCGAGCGAGACTAAAGGATATACGGATAGAACGGGTATGTCGGCGAGGCGATACGATCCCGCAAAGCCTTAGAACGCGTCACGCTTAGTTGGTCGTGACTTCAAATGTCCCGAACGAGATGTCGTTCGGACAACTTGTCCATGGGAAACGCAAGTTAGAAAACGATTCGGAACGATGAATGAAAACGAAATGGTCTTGATCGAGAAAACTTAGAGGATCGCGCGTACGATTTCGGATGGATTCGAATGAATTGTGACTTGAACTTGGACAACGATCTTGAAACTAGCTTGAGGAATAGCGATCAAACTTGATCTTGAATATCGAGGAAATTATGGAATATCCAACTCGGACAACAGCATCAACGCACGACTCAAAATCGGTTGCAAAGGAAGATCGTCAGGTTACGTATATCGTCGATGGTATTGAGGCGTATCAAAGATCGATATGCGATAACTCGGGGGTACTCTGACTCGGCGAATGACGAATCGTGCAAATGTCATTGTCCCGTTGAATGCTATACTTGGGATGTTAAAAATGTGTCGAGGAAAAAGATAGACTTGGCTCGAGGATTTTCTAGTTGAACGTATGACGGTTAGACTATCAAATTGATTTGGCTTGGATGAAAATGTGAATGCTTGGATTTGCTTCGTTGACAACCACAACGTTGACGTTCTTGTCTTATGCGAGCGCAACTCCAGCCTCGCACATACGTCGTGCCGGATTATGACGATCACTCCGTGTGAGCGCTGATATGGTGATTCATACAGCGGGAGTGATTGAACTTGGATGGCGTGGCAATCTGATTGCTTCGACTTGTGGTTTGACGCGAAGGTGGACTCGAGAATGAATTTGTGTGCTTGAAGAATTGAACTTGAGGATTGAGTAGGTCCAATCCGCGTATCGAGAATGGGTTAGTCTAAAACTCAAACAAGAGTTACGCCCCGATGAGAATGATTATTCTGCGGGAGCGTTGCATGGTGATTCATGAACCGTCGTGGATAATCGGACTCGCGTGAGATTGAGGCACAATGTATTGTCGAGCTGGATGACCTCGTGATCGAATACATGAATTGGTTAGAACTGGTGATTGAACGGAATTGAATATGTGCAACGTAAGTCTCGATGCGAATTAGGTGATCATGCTCGATATTTAGAAATTTGAGTGAAACGAACTTGGGTAGGAACTTCTGTACAAGCGAACAAATGGTTTGACCATAGGATTTCGGGCGAGCGTCGTGCAACGACCTTGCACAACAAGCCACGGACCTGTCGTGTAACTATGACCTTGTGAGCTGACCTAGCGGATAGGCAGACGACCCTATGCCGAGTGATTGAACCTGTGCGATGGCATTTACAGTATCGTCTGGATGGACGATAGACTTGGCCAACAAGACTTAGAGTAGGACGGAGAATTAGGAGTGTGCGTGAACGACGACGAGATTGGCCCCAAACGAAGGGAATGATAGGGACGGATGATGCACAAGTAAAAGTTGGGATAACGAATTGAATCGTTGATAGGAAGAAATACTTGACGATGGTGCAATACTTGGTTTTGAATCGGACAGAAATTACTTAGGCTTGGTCGACCCTGCTAACAAGAAATCATACTGATTTCGTGGACAATAATGCTTGAGAAGCGAATCGAATCGTCTCGAGGACCGAGATAAACGATATGTGATACACACATGAGTTCGGTTTTAAATCGAAGTTAGCGAAACGATCAGGCAAATCAAAACTATCACGAGTAGCTTGTCCGACTTCGCTAATCGCTAAGCTTGGTTGAAATATATGTGTTTGGGGGACACCTTGGATACGTGCACGATCCAAACTCAGCGATATGATGAACTCGAATGCAGCTGCAAGTGGGTGTTGCGATGCGCATAAACGAAAGTGAGTTTGCCTCAGCCTACGACACTCGTATTTGACGAATTACAATGCACCTCGTACGACCGTTTCAGTCCCATGATACATCGAAATAGCAACCAAGTCGAAAAAATGCGACAATTGAATAAGTACCATCAACTCTAAAATGAATAAGAAGTCATTCAATGAAATCGACCAAACATATGCGGCACGAAACTTGAACAGGTATCGAGTATGGTTCGATGCCATCGAACGATAGAGCCGTTCGATAGAATTGTCTAAGATACGCACACAACATGAGTTAGGGAACGGTAGGATGACCTGCACTCAGGAAGTCTCGAGGACGAGACTTGTTTTGAGTGGTGTATTATGTAATGCCCCGCTCCGCCTTAGCGGAACGCCGATTCAAACGGCAAGTACAACGACTCAAACGAGCCGTCGACCCGAAGAGTTGGTATCGACCTGATGAAGAATCGATGCAAGGCTTACTTTGGACCGTCAAGATGAATCCAGACTTAGACTTTCAAAGGCGCGCTCGGAGTATCGCTCGGCCGATGCGAACATCGCTAAGGTGGGTGGCCCCGATGAACCCGTCTGTGCTTAGCCTAGACACATAATAATACGGACACTATCACTGAAATCGCTAGGCGATAACACTGCGCAATGCTAATAAATGACCCAACGCACCTAGCTAAGGGATTAATCCCATCTTGTATGCTTGTATAGAATATGGAAAGAAACATGGAAAATACGAGAACTCTCGCACCGCGCTCCACGCTCGTGCTAAGGTACAAGCTTACGTTCAAGTCCCTTATGCGTTCAACAATGAAACAATGAATGGTTTACAACAATGAAACGGGAAGACTATCAACATAGTCGCTCCAAGTAGAGTTTAGCAACATTGAAAGGCTATGGGACCGATGGGTCGCCAAGGCGACTCCCGCACGGGAAGTTGCATAATGTATAAATGAAGAATGAACGAATAAACAAGTGAATGAATGAATCAACGAAAGGATGAATACAAAATTGAATCAATGAGCGAATGGACAAGTGAAAGAAAGAAATAAAGAAATGAATAAAAGATAAGAAGGAAAAGAATGGTTAGCGACAGGTGTGACGGGCACGTGCAATGGGGCTCGCTACCCGCACTGCACGGACGCCAACCTGGTCGATAACGCATTATGGCTATGGGTTAGCCTATGACAAGTTAATACGAAATGGTCGTGGACAAACGGCACGAGCGAGGGGTGGCAAATGCTGTGACCGTAAAGAAAAAGGGATTCCACGGCATGATCAAAGGGGGGATATGCCGGCCTAGGCGGAATCAAAATATGGCTTACGGGCTGCCTGGGTGCGGACTCGGCCACCCGGGGGACGTAAGTGCAGGAGTATTTCAAGAGACTAACGGGGTGTGTGCCAGTCCTCACCCAATGCTAGTTGAGAAATACCACGACTTGGATGTCCAAAATGGCTTATGGTGCCAGCGACCGGTGCATATAGAGTTAAGTGGGCTTTGCTGGTGGCAATCCACGTGCAAGTCCTTGCATTAAAATCAAAGTAGTCTAAGTTAACTAAATGAAGTGCCTTATGAATATGCTTGAAAAGTAACACACCAAATGATAATGAGAAATTCATACAAGTGAGTTAGATAACGTGCTTACGACGTACTAGAACCCGAGGCAGGGACACGCCCTTGACATTGAAAGTTCACTTGAATTACGTTAAGTTATTTCATATGAATTGTTGGCTAACTTGGTTTACATTGAACAGGGAAGGCCGGACGGTAAGTATGGGTAAGTCGTGCATGTATTTCCATGCGACACTTGAATTTGGCAACACGGGATAGGTTATGAAATATGCCATAAAAACGATCCTAAGGCAAGATTAGAAAGACAATGAATGATAGAGATGCACAAAAGTAAATGGAACGTGTTTGGTAATGATAGCATTGTGGGCGAGCTAGCCTCCCCACCAGTGCATAACAATGTACTGATAACCCCACAGTCTACTTGCAGGATGCAGGTATCGTCGACGGGTGCGGAGCTTTCCTCGAATGTGCTAAGGCGCGGAGCTATCTCTGGAGCCTTGGAGCGTTGTAAGGAGCTGGAGCACCATATACAGGACATAATGTATCGGAACATCGCCATGAATCATTCCATCTTGTAAGCCACTTGGCACGCCTTTTAGGTTTCAGGGAGAGAAAGCTTGAGAGATTTGTAATATCGGCCTAGCGCCGCTTGTAAACTTCTTGAAAATCAATAAAGAGTTTGAATTCGCTTCCACTTGTGTTCATTTACTTTTCGCTGCAAATGGGGACACTCTGTGCAACTCTGTGGCCTAGCTCAAATCGGCCGTTTCTGGACTTGGCCTTGCACGGGCGCAACCTAGGCTCGTACGGCATCACGCCTTAGCGAGGACGATCGCTCCTGCGGGAGCGGGGCGTGACACTACCCGTCTCGTCTTGCATCATGTCTAGGACATAGATTCCTGATTACCACGGTCAAAAATTTATAATGAATCCGACTAGGTTAATGACTAGATTGATCAAGTAGTCCATATAAGAGATTTTCCCAGTTATAGGCGATCCCGTTATCCCGGCCACACCTGAGGGCCTTGTAACTTGCCGACGAGTAGGGCACACTTCCAGCTCACTGTCATGTAGGGCACTTCTTGAAAACATAAGTACTGAAAGTACACATGTAATCTTGATAACTCTTGTAAATCACCTCGCCTGGATAACCTGGATAGCTGTAGGGCTTGTGACTGTGAGAACATCTCAACTGCATCTTGTTAGTAACTAGGCCTGTGATAACCCTAGTTAGCTAATGATAGCAAGCCGTAGGACTTGATTGGATGTGCCTGAATGATTGTCTCATGATTAACATAGGAACTATATTTTTCTTCTTGTTCTTCCTGAAGCAAGCAGTATTTTCACTTTAACTCTTGTCATTTATGTTATTATGTTACTTGTATCAGATTTTTTGTTCTTTATATATGCTGGTTTTAGTTCCTAAGTGGAGCCTACATTGTGGCACTTAATCTTTCTGGGGTCTGACCAGCTGGTTTTGTATGGCCAGATTTCGGAGTAGCACCCGAGGATCTACCCGCCTTCCAGCCAGATGGTGCACACCAGGCGTAACCCTGGCAACGAGTGGGTTTCTTATTTTGCTCTCCCATTCAATTGTAAATTATTCTTTTGAGGCGTTTAGCCGTCGATCAAGTGTTAGCTCGTGTTGAAACTTAATTTCTGTCTGCCTAAGGGCTGTAACATGATTGACAAATCTTAGGGTTGATCATGTATGACTTAACTCTTGCTAGTCTTCGCATTTTGTATGACTAGTTTCATGATCATCTGAATATGTAATGTTTGGGATGCCTTACCTTGTATGTCTGATGATCTAACATCTTGTAACATAACTATTTGCTTGCTTGATATTGAGACACTAGGCTTATTCTTAACCATAAGAGACTGATGGATTGTAGTTTAACCCTTATGGATCTAGACAGCCATGACCGTATTACAAGGTGAATTGCACTTCAATGTACGTAGCTGGCTATGTATGTCCCCCGCTCTCCAGTATTCTGGTTCTGGGGCGTGACGTGGTTTAAGTGTGGCCCATGCAGGTCTTGTAAAATTAAGATATGTGAGGATTTTTTTGGATAGATGTCTCAATCAGCATTCGCCTTTGATCTCTACTCGTGCCTTCTAATCTTCCTAAATCTTGACCTAATGACTTGCTTATATCCTTGATATATCTTGGTCCTTCCTTATTGTTCCCTATGTCATTTATTCAGTGGCATTGTTCCTGGTCCTACCGATCAGCCGGATGGAGCATCTCCAGAGAACTAGTAACAAGTGAACCAGTCGCAACCTGGGGACCAAGCCCAACACTCTGGAGCAGCATCCAGAGTCATGCCTTCCGGGGACCTAGAGCCACCAGTCCAGCATGTAGAGCCTAACAATATAACCCTGATGGAACTCATCCGGGACTTGCTTGCATCACAAGATCGTCGGGGCGATGCCCTGCACCAGACAGTACAAGAAGCTATGGGCAGAGTTGGTTATTAAGGGAGCAGTGCAGCCAACAGCTTTAAGCGCCTGAACCCTCCTTTCTTTGACGGCAGTAAAGATGCTATTGTCACTGATGCTTGGCTACAGAATATAGAGGTTATTCTGGAGGCAGCTAGGACTCCAGAGGAAGAAAAGGTGGCCGTTGTGCGCCTGTAATTATTGGACTTAGCCCGCAGCTGGTGGACGATGCAAGCAGTTAGTTTGGTGACGCCTATCTCATGGGCGGTATTCAGTGACAAGTTCCAGACGAAGTACTTTGATGCGGTAGCTCGCTATGATCTGCAGACAAGATTCAGCAATCTCAAGTAGATGGGAAGGACGGTCGATGGATATGCGGTCGAGTTTTCGAGGCTTAGTCGGTTTGCTCCTACCTTGGTGGCGACTGAATTTGACCGAGCGCAGCGATTCCAGCAGGGACTCCACCTAGAGATCATTCTAGCAGTGGAGCAGTTTGAGCACCAGTCATTTGATGTCATTTTGCGAGCAGCGAGGAGGCATGAATGTACTTTCCAGATGATAGTAGATCGAACTTGAGGATGGAAGATGTCCAATGGACAGTTGTCCCAGTCATCAACACCAGCCCCGACAGCTAGGGTTTTGACCATTGGAGCTCCTAGAAGGGCGACCACAGTTTTGTCGGTTTAGCACTTAACTCCGATGTACCCTCAGTAACAGAGATTGAAGCAGTCTTCTGCAACGGGCTGCACTCATTGTGGAAAGCCTGGACATGTGGTTTCAGAGTGTCGTAGGGCACAGGTATTGTGCTTGGCTTGTGGGGCACCGGATCACATGATAGGGTCCTATCCGCATAGAGCCAGTTCATCTTTATTAACCCTAACTAGTCCATCGGTTAGGGGACCAGCACCAGTGCAGCAACAGCAGTACCAGCCTCCGAGGCCATTGTCGCCTCAGGCTCAAGCATTCCAGAAGCAGAAGTTGCAGCAGTATGCTCAGGCCTAAGCTCAGATTCAGAATAGGCAGAGAGGTCAGCAGTAGAGGGGAACAACACCAAGAGGACAGGGTCAAGCTATGACTCTGATCGTGGCAGAAGAATTGGCATCAGATGAGGTGGTGGCAGGTACCATTCTCGTCAACTCTTTTCCAGCATCAGTATTATTTGATTAGGGTGCATCACATTGACTTATGTCTGCACGATTCGCAACACGGATAGGACTGGAGCCCAAGTCATTATCAATAAGGCTCAATATACTTACTGGTAATGATCTTGTGGGAGTAGATAGAGTCTTTTCCTTGTGTCGAATCGTAGTTAGCGATAGAGAGTTTCCCGCTAGGTTGATAGAATTTCTGATGGCCGACTATGATGTGGTCCTAGGAATGGATTGGTTGAAGGATCAATATGCAAGAATAGACTTCCATGTTGGCAGGATTATTTTTGGTATTTTCGGCGAAGTAGAATTTTCATTATCTAGAGACGAAGTAGAACCTTCTCCACCAGTCTTACAGATGGCAGTAGCAGCAGCAGTTCAGTTTCCCAGAGTAGTAGAAGAATTTTCTGACGGATTTCTCGAAGAGCTTCCAGCATGCTGCCAGCGAGAGAGATAGAGTTTACCATTGATTTGATTCCAGGTACAATACCAGTATCAGAGAGAGTCTATAGAATAGCACCATCAGAATTGGAGATCATGTACAAGATGATTGAAGAACTCAAACCAAGGAATTCATTCGTGCTAGTGGATCACCTTGGGGAGCCCGATGCTTCTCGTAAAGAAGAAGGATGCTACGTCAAGATGATGTGTTAATTATCGTACCTTGAATTTCGTAACAATCAATAACAGATATCCCCTACCAAGGATAGATGATTTGTTCGATCAACTCAGTGGAGCGGCAGTATTTTTGAAGATTGACTTGCGGTCAGGGCACCATCAGATCAGAGTCAAAGAGCAAGACATTTCGAAGACAACATTCAAATCTATATATGGGTATTGGGAGTTTCTCGTTATGCCATTCGGGACGACTGATGCGCTAGCAATATTCATGTATCTCATGAATCGCATATTCATGCCCTATTTGGATCAGTTCGTGATAGTGTTTATAGACGACATCTTAGCCTACAGCAAGAGTGAAGTAGAGCATGAGCAGCATCTTCGAGTAGTTCTTCAGATTCTCAGAGAGCACCAGTTATACGCGAAGTTCAGTAAGTACGAATTTTGGCTTGATCGTATTTCGTACTTAGGTCACATCATCACCAGAGGAGGAGTGGAAGTGGACCCCCAGAAGATAGTGGCTATAGAGACATGGCCAGTACCTAGCACCATCGCAGAAGTTCATAGTTTTCTAGGATTGGCCGGCTATTACCGACGATTTGTGTCAGACTTTGTTCGGATTTCAGTACCATTGACGCAGTTGACCCGCAAGGATGTGCAGTTTGCTTGGACAACATAGTATCAGAGTTCATTCGAGAATTAAAGCAAGGATTGATGACGGCACCTATTCTCGCGCTTCCAGATGGGACTGGAGGATTCTCAGTTTATTGTGACGCTTCAGTCAGAGGATTGTGATATGTCTTAAAGCAGCATGGCAAGGTAGTAGCTTATACATCACGTCAACTTTGTGATCATGAGAGGAATTACCCAACCCTTGACTTGGAGTTAGCAGCGGTGGTTTTTGCACTTAAGCTTTGGAGATATTACTTGTATGGAGATTGGGTGGAGATTTGTACCGACCACAAGAGTCTTAAGTATGTGTTTACCCAGAAGGATCTTAACATGCGTCAGAGAAGATGACTAGAGTTGCTGGTGGATTATGACATCAACCTGTAGTATCATCCTGGGAAGGCCAACGTAGTTGCAGATGCGTTGAGTAGAAGAGCAGGAGCTTATTTAACAGCACAACCAGAGTTATTAGCAGATCTTCAGAAGATGAGAATAGAGATTGTTCTTCCTACCAATGTGGCATTGATGACCAGTATGCAAGTTCAGTCCAGTATAGTTGAGAGGATTAAGACAGCTCCATCAACGGATCCTAAGCTTCAGCAACTTAGGGCATAATGAGAAGTGGAAAGAAGGACATAGTTATGCATTCACAAATGTCAAGTCCCAGAACCAGAATACTGGAGAGCGGGGGATAGACACAGCCAGCTACGTACATTAAAGTGCAACCCACCTCGCCATACGGTCACGGCTGTCTAGATGCATGAGGGTTAAACTACAATCCATCAGTCTCTATGGTCAGGAACAAGCCTAGTGTCTCAATCTCAAGCAAGCAAATAAATGTACAAGATGTTAGAACATCAGACATACAAAGTAAGGCATCCCAAATATTACATATTCAGATGATCATGAAGCTAGTCATACAAAATACGAGACTAGCAAGAGTTAAGTCACACATGATCAACCCTAGGATTTGCCAATCATGTTACAGCCCTTAGGCAAACAGAAATTAAGTTTCAACACGAGCTAACACTTGCTCGACGGCTAAATGTCTCAAAAGAATAATTTACAATAGAGTGGGAGAGTAAAATAAGAAATCCACTTGTGTCAGGATTACGTCTGGTGTTCACCATCTGACTGATAAGTAGGAAGATCCTCGGGTATCACTCCAAAATCTGGCCATACAAAACCAGCTGGGTCAGACCCCAGAAAGAGCAAGTGCCACAAGGGAGGCTTCATTAAGGAACTAAAACCAGGAGATAATAAATAGAAGAATAAATAAATAAACATGCTTAAATGACAAAAAGACAGGGTTAGAATAAAACAATAGCTTGCATTAGGAAAAACAAAAGACGGAATATAATTCCCATGCTAATCACGAGCAAACATTCAGGCACGGCCAATCAAGTCCTACGGCTTGCTATTATTAGCTAACTAGGGTTATCACAGGCCTAGTTACAAGCAAGATGCAGTGAGATGTTCTCGCAGTCACAAGCCCTGCAGCTATCCAGGTTATCCAAGCGAGGTAATTTACAAAAGTTACAAGAATTATCAAGATTACTGGTGTACTTTCAGTACTTATGTTCTCAAGAAGTGCCCCCACATGACAGTGGACTGGAAACCTGCCCTACTCGTCGGCAGGCTACAAGTTCCTATGGTGTATCAAGGATAACGGGATCGCCTGTAACTGAGAAAAATCTCTCTATATGAACTACTTAATCAATCTAGTCATTAACCTAGTCAGATTCATTATGAATTCCTGACCATGGTAACCAGAAATCCATGCCCTAGACATGATGCAAGACGAGACAGGTAGCTTGTACAGGCACGATCAAGAAAGTCAACTATGGTGTCAAGACAAGAGTTACTTAGCAAGTCAGGGTAGCTGTCGCAACAGCCTTTCAAGATTATACATGTCATGTCAGGTTACTTGTCATGTCAAGAGCACTTGTCTGTAGTGTGCCTCGACGGGCCACTTATCAAGAGTTATCAAGACGGGTTCATATTATCATGTTCAAGTTACTATCTCAAGACTATCAAGTGTCAAGTCGGGTCTTCACAATTTAGGCCAAGTATAGAAAAAACATGTAAAGAAGATCGAGAACACCCATGTGTGATTAAAACTATAAGTCACATATGAACTCTGATTAAAGTGAGACAGAAAGATTCTTGAAGCCAAGACAAAGATCTACAACTTTCATGTTTGAGTCTTCCAAGATTGTAGCTATAAAATTGCTTAAACGGGCAAAAACAGTCATTTAGAGTAATTCGTGCAAGGGCAAAAGGCGCATGGCGCAAGGTGCAAGACGTACGAGGTACAAGGTGCGCAAGGTACAAGGTGCACGGACCAAAAGGTGTGCGAGTTGCAAGGTGCACGAACCAAAAGGTATATGAGTGTAAGGTGCACGAACCAAAAGGTGCACAAGATACAAGATGCACGAGGTGCAAGGTGCACGGACCAAAAGGTGCACGAGTTACAAGGTACACGAACGAAAAGGTGCGCAAGGTGCAAGGTGCACAAACCAAAAGGTGCGCAAGGTGCAAGGTGCGCGGATCAAAAGGTGCGCGAGGTGCGCACGAGGTACGCGAGGTGTCGTCCCTACCAGCAAGCTTTTGGCCATGGAGTTTTAGAAACTTCTAATATCCATAACTTGGGCTAAAGGACTCAAAATTAAACGAAATAAAAGTCTAAACTGAATAAAATTGAATTCTCTACATCATGAAATAAGTATTTTTCAAAAATAACAAAGTTAAGAGATCAAAACCAAGAAAAACTGAAGAAACTATAAGCTTAGATCTACAAAAATGTAACCATCAAAACCAAAATCTTCACGTTCTAAAGATCAAGCAAGGAAAACAATGGGATAATAAAATTTGAGGTCCATTATGAAGCAAGTTGCACTTGCCTAGGGTTTCTTTGGTGGATGGGGAGGAGTAATGGAGAAGATGAAGAAAATAAATGAAGAGTTATGGAGGAAAGAGAGAGGGGTTGACTTATATACCAACATACTCATCTCAAACCACACAAAACCAAACCAAGCCAAGCCAAGCCAAGATGAACCAAAATAAACCAAGTCAAGCCATGATGAACCAAGACCAAATAAACTAAGTCTAGATTAACCCAGGACTAGGCTAAACAAGACAAGTCAAAACATGGGTCACCTGACAAACATCAGAATCTGTACACCTATACTAAAAATACGTATAACGAAAAATGGGAGTGACAACTCTACCCTCCTTAGAAGAATTCTGTCCTCGAAATTTAATCAAGAGGCTAGAGAAGTCAGGGAAGGCTACAATAACCACAGGAAATCTATGACTAGCAATTAATCAAGCAATCATTCATGCAAGCAAGGAGTTAAAAGCATGAGGCATAAGGAAGACATTATACCTCATGAGTCAAACAGGTGTGGATATCGCGATCGGATATTATCCTTACATTTCCATGTTGACTCACTCAAAGAGTGATAACCCCAAGCAACACAGACTAAACTAATAGTCTTGTTCTTGAGTATCTTCTCCCTTCGATACAATATGGATACGGATCTTTCCTCATACGAAAGGTTGGTACCTACAACCAATTCTGAATGATCAAGGATATGGCTCTGATCTGGGATGTACCATCGCAATTGGGATACATGGAATACGTCATGTACCTCACGTAACGACGGTAGAAGAGCGAGACGATAGGACACATTACCTACTCGCTCGAGAATATTAAACGATCCTATATACCTAGGACTAAGCTTTCTCCGCACGTCGAATCGAATGACGCCACGGGTAGGCGAGATCCTAAGGAATAGGTGGTCGCGGATAGAAAACTCAAGAGGACGTCGATGAAAATTGGTCCAATCTCGCTAACAATCTTGTGCAACTCGAAGATGATCTCTGACTTGTCTAACTACGTCGATAGTTTGTGTAACCATCTCTGGACCAGGCATCTGCTCTCGCCTACATCATCCCAGGCTAAAGGTAGCCTATACTTCCTGCCGTACAGTACCTCAAACGGTGCCATCTGGATACTGGCCTGAAAACTGTTATTGTAGGAGAACTCTACTAGGTGTAAGCGATCTTCCCATGAACCATCGAAGTTAAGTATACAGAATCGTAATATATCTTCAAGAGTTTGAATTGTGCTCTTCGACTGACCATTTGTCTGTGGATGATAAGCTTAACTAAACTTGAGACGAGTCCCCAAACTCTCTTGAAGACTCCGCCAAAAGTGCGATGTATATCTTGAATCTCTGTCTGATACGATACTGACTGGAACTCTATGTAGTCTGACTATCTGCCTGAGTTACATCTCTGCTAACTGATCCGTCGACTGACCAATCCTGAAAGGGAAAAAATGAGGTACCTTCGTAAGTCGATCAACTATAACCCATATAGCATCTCTCCCTGCTGGGGATTTAGGTAACCCCGTTACAAAATTCATAGTAATATGCTCCCATTTCCATTTTGAGATCGGTAAAGGTTGAAGAAGTCCAGCTGGTCTCTGATGTTCAGCTTTGACTTGTTGGCAAACTAAACAACGAGAGACAAACCGAGCTATCTCCCTCTTCATGCCATTCTACCAGAAATGCTGACGGACATCACGATACATTTTCGTACTACCAAGACGAATTGAATACTGTGAACTGTGAGCTTCTGCCATGATCTCTTGCCTCATGTCACGACTGGGTACACAAAGAAGCCTTCCATGTCGGAGCATGCCATATTCATGAATGCATAACTCTGCTCTTCGTCCTGCTTCACATTCTGCCTTAAGTCGCTGAAGCTTAGAATTTGATGACTGTGCTATCTTGATTCTCTCTACTATACTAGACTGAACTTGCATACTGGCCATCAAGGCCATATTGGTAGGAAAAACAATCTCGATTTCCATCTTCTGAAGATTCGCTAATAACTTTGGCCACCTTCTCTGACGCATGTTAAGATCCTTCTGGGTAAGCACTTACTTAAGACTCTTGTGGTCGATGAAAATCTCTACCCGATCTCCGTACAAGTAATACCTCCAAAGCTTAAGGGCAAAAACCACCGCTGCTAACTCCAAGTCATGGGTTGGATAATTTCTCTCATGATCACGAAGTTGACGTGATACATAAGCTACTACTTGCCATGCTGCATCAAGACACATCCTAATCCTCTGTCTGAAGCATCACAATAAACTGAAAAGCCTCCAGTTCCATCTGGAAGTGTGAGAATGGGTGTCATCATCAATTCTTGCTTTAACTTCTCAAATGAACTCTGACACTCTGCTGTCCAAGCAAACTGTACATCCTTGCAGATTAACTGCGTCAATGGTGCTGAAATTCGAGTAAAGTCTGACACAAATCGTTGGTAATAGCCGGCCAATCCTAGGAAACTGCAAACTTCTGCGACGGCACTAGGTACTGGCCATGTCTTTATAGCCACTATCTTTTGGGGGTCCACTTCTACTCCACCTCTGGTGATGATGTGACCTAAGTACGAAATACGATCAAGCCAAAATTCGCACTTATTGAACTTCGCGTATAACTGGTGCTCTTTGAGACTCTGAAGGACCATTCGGAGATGTTGCTTATGCTCTGCTTCATTCTTGCTATAGACTAAGATGTCGTCTATGAACACTATTACGAACTGATCTAAATAGGGCATGAATATGCGATTCATGAGATCCATGAATACTGCTGGCACATTGGTCGCTCCGAATGGCATAACAAAAAACTCCCAAAGTCCATATCTAGATTTGAATGCTGTCTTCAGGATATCTTGCTCTCTCACTCTGATCTGATGGTACCCCGACTGCAAGTCAATCTTCGAGAATACTGCTACTCTACTGAGTTGATCTAATAAGTCATCTATCCTTGGTAGGGGATATCTGTTCTTAATTGTTACATAATTTAAGGTACGATAATCAACACATAATCTTAATGTACCATCTTTCTTCTTCACAAGAAGCATCGGGGCTCCCCAAGGTGATCCACTAGCACGAATGAATCCTTTGGTTCTGAGTTCTTCAATCATCTTGTACAAGATCTCCAACTCTGATGGTGCCATTCTATAAACTCTCTCTGATACTGGTGTCGTCCCTGGGATCAAATCAATTGTGAACTCTCTCTCTCTGGCGGCATGCCTGGAAGCTCTTCAGAAAATACGTCAGAAAATTTTTCTACTACTCTGGAAAACTGAACTGCTTCTGCTACTGCCATACGCAAGACTGGTGGAGAAGGTTCTACTTCGCCTCTGAAAAATAAAAACTCTTCTTCGTCGGAAATACCAAAAATAATCTTGCCAATATGGCAATCTATTCTTGTGTGTTGATCCTTCAACCAATCCATTCCTAGGACCACATTATAGTCGACCATCAGAAATTCTATCAAACTAGCAAAAAATTCTCTACCGCTAACTACGATTCGACACAAGAAAAAACTATCTACTCCCACAAGACCGTTACTAGTAAGTATATTGAGCCTTACCGATAATGACTTGGGCTTCTGTCCTATCCGTGTAGCGAATCGTGTAGACATAAATGAATGCGATGCACCCGAATCAAATAATACTGATGCTGGAAAAGAGTTGACGAAAATGGTACCTGCCACCACCTCACCTGATGCCAATTCTTCTGCTACCGCCAGAGCCATAGCCTGACCTTGTCCCTTTGGTGCTGGTCCCCTCTGCTGGTGACCTCTCTACATGTTCTGAATCTGAGCTTGGGCCTGAGCATATTGTTGAGCCTGAGATGGTAACGGCCTCGGAGGCTAGTACTACTGCTGCTGTACTGGTGTTGATGCCCTAACCGATGGACTGGTTAGGGTTGATAAAGATGAACTGGCTCTATGCGGACAGGACCTAATTTTATTATCTGGTGCCCCACAAGCCAAGAATAATCCATGTGCCTTGTGATACTCTGAAACCACGTGCCCAGGCTTTCCACAATAAGAGCAGCCCATTGAGGAAGATTGCTTCTGCCTTTGTTGCTGAGGGTACGTCGGTGTCGAGTGCTGAACCGATGAAACTGTGGTCACCCTCCTACGAACTCCAATAGTCAAAGCCCTAGCTGCCGGGGCTGGTGCTGATGATTGAGACAACTGACCATGAGTCCTCTTCCGTCCTCCAGTTCGATCTACTATCCTCTGGGAGGTATATCCATGCCTCCTAGTTGCTCTCAAAATAGCATCAAAGGTCTGGTGCTCAAACTGCTCCACTGTTAGAATAATCTCTAGGTGGAGTCCCGGCTAGAATTGCTGCGCTCGGTCCAATTCGGTCGCCATGAAGGTGGGAGCAAACCGACTAAGCTACGAAAACTCGACCGCATATCCATCGACCGTCCTTCCCATCTTCTTAAGATTGCTGAATCTGGTCTGCAGATCATACAGAGATACTGTATCAAAATACTTCGTCTGGAACTTGTCGCTGAATACCGCCCATAAGACAGGCATCGCCGATCCAACTGCTAGCATCGCCCACCAGCTACGGACTAAGTCCAATAACTGCAGCACACAACGGCCACCTTCTCTTCCTCTGGAATCCTAACTGCCTCCAGAATAACCTCTATATCATGTAGCCAAGCATCAGCGGTAATAGCGTCTTCACTGCCATCAAAGAAAGGAGGGTTCAGACGCTTGAAGCTGTTAGCCGCATTATTTCCTTGATAGCCAACTCTGCCCATAGCATCTCGTATTGTCTACTGTAGGGCATCGTCCCGATGATCTTGTGATGCAAGCAAGTCCCGAATGAGTCCCATCATGGTTATATTGTCAGGCTCTGCAGGCTGGGTTGGCTGAACTAACGGCTCTTGCTCCCCAGAAGGCATAACTCGGAATGTTGCTCCTGAGTGCTGGGTTTGGTCCCCAGGTTGTGGCTGGTTCACTTGTTGCAGGTTCTCTGGGGGTACTCCACCCGGCTGATTGGTAGAACCGAGAATAATGCCACTGAAGAAAATGACATATAGAACAATAAGGAAGGACCAAGATAGATCAAGGTTAAAGCACCTTATCAGGCCAAGATTCAGGAAGATTAGAAAGCACGAGTAGAGATCAAGGACGAATGCTGATTGAGACATCTATTCAGTAAAATCCTTATACATCTTGATTTTTAAGACCTGCATGGGCCACCACTTAAATCGTGTCACACCTCAGAACCAGAATACTAGAGAGCGGGGGACAGACACAGTCAACTACGTACATTAAAGTACTACCCACCTCACCATACGGTCACGGCTGTCTAGATGCATGAGGGTTAAACTACAATCCATCAGTCTCTATGGTCAGGAACAAGCCTAGTGTCTCAATCTCAAGCAAGCGAATAAATGTACAAGATGTTAGATCATCAGACATATAAAGTAAGGCGTCCCAAATATTACATATTCAGATGATCATGAAGCTAGTCATACAAAATACGAGACTAGCAAGAGTTAAGTTATACATGATCAACCCTAGGATTTTCCAATCATGTTACAACCCTTAGGCAAACAGAAATTAAGTTTCAACACGAGCTAACACTTGCTCGGTGGCTAAACGCCTCAAAAGAATAATTTATAATAGAGTGGGAGAGCAAAATAAGAAACCCACTCGTTGCTATGATTATGTCTGGTGTTCACCATCTGGCTGATAAGCAGGAAGATCCTCGGGTATTACTCCAAAATTTGGCCATACAAAACCAGCTAGATCAGACCCCAGAAAGAGCAAAGTGCCACAAGGGAGGCTTTACTAAGGAACTAAAACCAGCAGATAATAAATAGAAGAATAAATAAATGAACAGGCTTAAATGACAAGAAGACGGGATTAGAATAAAATAATAGCTTGTATTAGGAAAAATAAGAGACGAAATATAATTTCCATGCTAATCACGAGCAAGCATTCAGGCATGACCAATAAAGTCCTACGGCTTGCTATTATTAGTTAATTAGGGTTATCACAGGCCTAGTTACTAGCAAGATGCAGTGAGATATTCCCTCAATCACAAGCCCTGCAGCTATCCAGGTTATCCAGGCGAGGTGATTTACAAGAGTTACAAAAGTTATCAAGATTACTGGTGTACTTTCAGTACTTATGTTTTCAAGAAGTACCCCACATGACAGTGGGCTGGAAATGTGCCCTACTCGTCGGCAGGCTACAAGTCCCTCAGGTGTGGTCGGGATAACGGGATCGCCTATAACTGGAAAAAATCTCTCTATATGAACTATTTGATCAATTTAGTCATTAACCTAGTCAGATTTATTGTGAATTTCTGACCGTGGTAACCAGGAATCCATGTTCTAGACATGATGCAAGACGAGACAGGTAGCTTGTACAGGCACGATCAAGAAAGTCAACTACGGTGTCAAGACAAGAGTTACTTAGCAAGTCAGGGTAGCTGTCGCACTAGCCTTTCAAGAATATACATGTCATGTCAGGTTATATGTCATGTCAAGAGTACTTGTCTGGATTGTGCCTTGTAGTGCCCCGCTTCCCGCTGTCCACTATGTAATACCCTCGGCTTGCTGACTCAGTCTCGAACTGAGTATTTGGGGAAACCTTTGTCGGTATCGATTGATCACGGATAAAATACAATGAACCTTTCTAACTGTTGGATCGGCTTCTATTGAAATGAGTCCAATAGTTTTCGTTGGATGTTTTCTTTCGCTGTTTGGTTTTGATGAATGCATTTTCGTGTTGGTTTTCGATGATTGGTTTTCATTGTTCACTTTCATCGCATATCACATTCATTCCGAATCTTGAGAGAAAGAGAACGAAGTATGCTAATCAAATGTTGATGTCTATGCAGGGGGACGCGTAGACACACACAGGACGTGAACGGCACGTGAAGTCCCTCATTCTCTCAACTAAGATTCATCTTGGTGAGTTGCTTCAACCGGACAAACATTGACCTGTATGCCTAATAAAAATGATTTCTAGTCCACCTTTTGTTGTGTTCCGCTGATCAACGATACCAAACCAACAAAAGATAAGAAACAAAGAATTGAACTCAGATGCTAAATCAAATGACAGATGCCTTACTAGTGTTCAATATGAATGATTACAATTTCTTATTTTTGCTGCAAGAGATTGATGTAATTGATGCTAGAATTATATGACAGAGATGATACGGCTTGCCGTATAGAGAACAAAGAGTAAGATGGAAATACTGAAAGTTGCATATGTTGTCATAATAGAGATTTATGTGATAGAGTGCATTCATGCATTTGATCTCGGACAACTTGTGTGCACACGGGCAATCCTTACGACCAGTTTGGGGGCGCCTGAACTGCTCGGCCTAGGGGGATTAGAGTAACACCCTGCAGTAAAGAAACTAATGGGTGTATAGATTGTCCTTAGCGTCGAGCTGAACCAAAGAGTCACAGCGGCTAATCACGGGGAATAACCCGTGGATCAACATGTAGTTAGGTGCATTTATGAAATCAGAGTGCATTGTAATCCTAACAAAAGATGCAGAGTTAAGCAGTATGCCTTTATATCATATGCAAATTGTGCTAACCTGTCTTGTGTAGGGATGACTGTCGACGATGGTAAGATTTATTTTATAAGTGCTTTCTACTGCTATATTTCTTATAAATTGTTAAAAAGAATCTAGACAAGTAGAAAGATCACTAGTAAAATGTTAGCTCCACATGTTGATTTAGTGCAGAGATTTGCGAGTTCGGCCAAAAGTCGCTCGCCAATACATGATGTGTGCTGACCCATGTTGTGGGCATCCTTTTCAGAAGCAAAGGAGACAAAAAAAAATTCAACTGAGGCACTAAAGCTCGTCTAGCCTAGTAGAGCTGTGGATTGCCTCAAAGCTTCTTTTCATTTTCAGTCAAAGTTGCATATTTCTTTCCTTTGAAGGTGTCTTTACATTTCAGCATGTAATAAAGGGATATGATGTATGAGCATTGCAACTATTTTCAAAAGAGAGTTTTAAAGAGAATTATGTAGCCAAGATAAGGCAATCTGAGTTTGCAAAGCTTTGTACTTGTATTCCTATCAAGTTTATCAATAAAAGAAGTATTTCCATTTCAAATCTCGGTGTTCAATATTTGGTTTTCTGCATTAAATGGGTGCGTGCGTGTGTTTTGCTTGACTAGTTGTTTTGTGCAGGTACTTGGCCTTGTGCAAGCGCAACTTAGGCTTGCACGGCATCACGCCTTAGCGAGGACGAATGATCCCGTAGGGATCCAGGCAAGGCGGACGACCCTAGCGGGATCAGGGCGTGACAAAGTGGTATTAGATCACGGCTTTACGTCCTTGGCCTCTTGCAAATATCATTTTCAAAAAGTATATGTATAAGTATTTTGATGGTTTTCAAAGGTCCCGATTTTGAGTTATGAAAACCGATGTCCCATACAATAAGTCCATAATATTTTATGAGACTGACAGAAGTTATACTCTTTTGTAGAGAAATGGCTCCTCCTCGACCATCTGGCCCAACTGATCCGATAGAACGGATCATGACCATGATGGAACTACAAAGGCAGGATAATGAGGAGCGTGGCCAGATACAGGCCCGACTGGAGGCCCAACAGAAGAAGTTGGATGCCTTGACTCAGCTTGTAACTGCGCTAGCGGGAAATCGAGATACCACCGCAGTGACCAAACCAACGGAAACACCAGAGATTGAGCCTGTGGATTGTGATGAACCCCAGCCAGTGCACAGGCACACTTCCTTTAGACCAAAGGACTTCTTAGATGCGAAATCTCTAAAATTTGAAGGCAGGACATCACCAGACAAGGTGATGGACTGGATCAATAAAATGGAGAGTCTGTTCGCGTTCGTAGGAGTTCCGAGTAGCAAGAAGGTAGTTTGTGCCGCTTTGCAACTACGGCTGCGGGCAAAAGATTAGTGGAAATGGAAAAACCAGAGCTGCTCACAACTGCTAGGGGTGGAAACATTTCTTGGGCCTCATTCAAGAAAGCATTTTTGGAGCAGTATCTCCTTTCTGCTATCAGCCAAAAGATGGAAAATGATTTTATATCATTAAAGTAAGAGAGCATGTCCGTGGAAGACTATGAATCTGAATTTGCCAAGCTGGCAAATTTTGTTGTTGTTATGTTACCAACGGAGCAGGCCCGCATAAATCGGTTCGTTCAAGGTCTGAACGATGACATTCAGTTGAGTGTACTGAACCGAGAATGTGAGTCATATCCTCAGGCCTTTCAGGCAGCACTACAAGTGGAACAATTTAGCCTGAGGAAGGCGTCAGCTAAAGTTCAGTACAATCGCAATCCATCTACAAAAAGATACCAAGATGGAGAGAAGAAGCCAGAGGGGGTACCTCGTAACAAGATTGTGTGCACTTTCTGCGGTCGCCTGGGCCATATCAGAGAACATTGTCGTTCCCTTAAAAAGGAGTGCTTCAACTGTGGTCAGAAAGGCCATAGTTTCAAAGATTGTCCAAAGAAAAGACATACGGCACGAAACAGAGATGATATAGAGGAGTGTGGGCCGCTGCCAGACCCACCGTCGCTTCGAAATAATCCGTACAATCAGCAGATGCGGAATGCCAACAATGTGACAGTGTGCGTCTATAGCCTCGCCTCCTTACTTGACACTGATGGCAATTCTAGTGGAGGTGAGTTTATATCTTAAGTTTTGAGGACAAAATTTTTTCTCAGTGGGTTATTATGTAGTGCCCCGCTTCCCACGGTCCACTATGTAATACCCTCGGCTTGCTGACTCAGTCTCGGACTGAGTATTTGGGGAAACCTTTGCCGGTATCGATTGATAACGGATGAAATGCAATTAACCTTTCCAACTGATGAATCGGCTTCCATTGAAATGAGTCCAATAGTTTTCGTTGGATGTTTTCTTTCGTTGTTTGGTTTTGAATGCGTTTTCGTGTTGGTTTTCGATGATTGGTTTTCATTGTTCGCTTTCATCGCATATCACATTCATTTCGAATCTTGAGAGAAAGAGACCGAAGTATGCTAATCAAATATTGGTGCCTATGCAGGGGGACACATAGACATACACAGGATGTGAACGGCACGTGAAGTCCCTCCTTCTCTCAACTAAGATTCACCTTGGTGAGTTGCTTCAACTAGACAAACATTGATCTGTACGGTTAATAAAAATGATTCCTAGTCCACCTTTTGTTGTGTTCCGCTGATCAACGATACCAAACCAACAAAAGATAAGAAACAAAGAATTGAACTCAGATGCTAAATCAAATGACAGATGCCTTACTAGTGTTCAATATGAATGATTACAAGTTCTTATTTTTGCTGCAAGAGGTTGATGTAATTGATGCTAGAGTTACATGACAGAGATGATACGGCTTGCCGTATAGAGAACAAAGAGTAAGACGAAAATACTGAAAGTTGTATATGTTGTCATAATAGAGATTTATGTGATAGAGTGCATTCATGCATTTGGTCTCGGACAACTTGTGTGCACAGGGGCAATCCTCACGACCAGTTTGGGGGCGCCTGAACTGCTCGGCCTAGGGGGATTAGAGTAACACCCTACGGTAAAGAAACCAATGAGTGTATAGAGTGTCCTTAGCGACGAGCTGAACTAAAGAGTCACAGCGGCTAATCACGGGAAATAACCCGTGGACCAAAATGTAGTTAGGTGCATTTATGAAATCAGAGTGCATTGCAATCCTAAGAAAAGATGCAGAGTTAAGCAGTATACCTTTATATCATATACAAATTGTGCTAACCTGTCTTGTGCAGGGATGACTGTCGGCGATGGTAAGATTTATTATACAAGTGCTTTCTATTGCTATGTTTCTTATAAATTGTTAAAAAGAATCTAGACAAGTAGAAAGATCACTAGTAAAATGTTAGCTCCACATGTTGATTTAGTGCAGAGATTTGCGAGTTCGGCCAAAAGTCGCTCGGCAATACATGATGTGTGCTGACCCACGTTGTGGGCATCCTTTTCAGAAGCAAAGGAGACAAGGGGATTTCAACTGAGGTACTAAAGCTCGTCTAGCCCAGTAGAGCTGTGGATTGCCTCAAAGCTTCTTTTCATTTCCAGTCAAAGTTGTAAGTTTTTTTTTCTTTGAAGGTGTCTTTACATTTCAGCATGTAATAAAGAGATATGATGTATGGACATTGCGACTATTTTCAAAAGAGAGTTTTAAAGAGAATCATTTAGCCAAGATAAGGCAATCTGAGTTTGCAAAGTTTTGTACTTCTATTCCTATCATGTTTATCAATAAAAGAAGTTTTTCCATTTTAAATCTCGGTGTTCAACATTTGGTTTTCTGCAATAAATGGGTGCGTACATGTATTTTGCTTGACTAGTTGTTTTGTGCAGGTACTTGGCCTTATGCAAGCGCAACTTAGGCTTGCACGGCATCACGCCTTAGCGAGAACGAACGATCCCGCAGGGATCCAGGCAAGGCGGACGACCCTAGCGGGATCGAGGCGTGACACGCCTCGACGGGCCACTTATCAAGATTTATCAAGACGGGTTCATATTATCATGTTCAAGTCAAGTTCAAGTTACTATCTCAAGACTATCAAGTGTCAAGTCGGGTCGTTGCAATTTAGGCCAAGTATAGAAAAAAATGCAAAAAAGATCGAAAACACCTATGTGTGATTGATACTATAAGGCACATATGAACTCTGATTAAAGTGAGACATGACGATTCTTGAAGTTAAGACAAAGATCTACAACTTTCGTATTTTGAGTTTTTCAAGATTCTACCTACAAAATAGCTTAAACGGACAAAAACAGTCATTTAGAGTGATTCGTGCACGGGCAAAAGGCGCATGGCATATGGTGTAAGGCATGCGAGGTGCAAGGTGCACGAGGTTTAAGGTGTACGAGGTCTGCGAGATGCATGAGGTGCAAGGTGCATGAGGTGCGCAAGGTACAAGGTGCACGATGTACGCGAGGTGCAAGGTGGAAGAGGTGCGCGAGGTGTAAGGTATATACGCAGACCAAAAGTGCACGAGGTGCAAGGTGCGCGAACCAAAAGGTGCGTGAGGGACAAGATGCACTAGGTACACGAGGTACAAGGTGCACGGACCAAAAGGTGCACGAGGTACAAAGTGCGCTAACCAAAAGGTGCGCAGGTGCAAGGTGCACGAGGTGCGCAAGGTACAAGATGTACGGACCAAAAGGTGCGTAAGGTACAAGGTGCGCGAACCAAAAGGTGCACGAGGTGCAAGGTGTGCAAACCAAAAGGTGTGCAGACCAAAAGGTGCGCAAGGTGCAAGGTGCGCGGAACAGGAGGTGTGCGAGGTGCGCACGAGATGCGTGAGGTGTGCAAGGTGCACGAGGTGCGCGAGGTGTCATCCCTACCAGCAAGCTTTTGTCCATGGAGTTTTAGAAACTTCCAATGTCCATAACTTGGGCTAAAGGACTCGAAATTTGGCAAAATAAAGGTCTAAACTTAATGAAATTAATTTTTCTACAACATGGAACAAGCGGTTTTCGAAAATAATAAAGTTTAAGAAATCAAAATCACGTAAATCTGAAGAAACTATAAACTTAGATCTACAAAAATGTAACCATCAAAATCAAAATCTTCAAGTTTTAAAGAGCCTTAGAATCAAGCAAGGAAGACAATAGAACAATGAAATTTGAGGTCCATCATGAAGCAAGTTACACTTGCCTAGGGTTTTTTTGGTGGGTGGGGAGGAGTAATGGAGAAGATGAAGAAAATAAATAAAGAGTTATGGAGGAGAGAGAGAGAGAGAGGGGTTGACTTATATACCAATATACTCATCTCAAACCACACAAAACCAAACCAAGCCAAGATGAACCAAAATAAACCAAGTCAGGCCATGATGAACCAAGACCAAATAAACCAAAGCTAGATTAACCCGGGACTTGGCTAAATAAGACAAGTCAAAACACGGGTCACCTGACAAACGTCAGAAATCCGTACACGCATACTAAAAATACGTATAACGGAAAACGAGAGTGATAACAAAGATGGCATACTCTGACATGGAATGCGTCTTTGTGTATCCGGTGGTGACATCAGGCAGGAGATTATGGCGGAGGCTCACAGTTCGCAGTATACATCAGGCAGGAGATCAAGGCGGAGGCTCATAGTTTGCAGTATTCAATTCATCCCGGTGGCACGAAGATGTATCATGATATCCGTCAGCATTTCTGGTAGAATGATATGAAGAGGGAGATCTCGATTTATCTTTCGTTGTTTAGTTTGCCAACAAGTTAAAGCTGAGCATCAGAGACCAGCTAGGCTTATTCAACCTTTAACAATCTCAGAATGGAAGTGGGAGCACATTACTATGGATTTTGTAACTGGGTTACCTAAATTCCCAGCTGGGAGAGATGCTATATGGGTTATAGTTGATCGACTCACCAAGGTAGCTCATTTTTTCCTTTTCAAGATTGGTCAGTCAACGGATCAGCTAGCAGAGATGTACCTCAGGCAGATAGTTAAATTACATGGAATGCCAGTCAGTATCGTATCAGACAGAGATTCAAGATTTATATCGCACTTTTGGCAGAGTCTTCAAAAGAGTTTGGGAACTCGTCTCAAGTTTAGTTTGACTTATCATCCACAAACGGATGGTCAGTCGGAACGCACGATTCAAACTCTTGAAGATATATTGCGATCATGTACACATGACTTTGGTGGTTCATGGGAAGATCACCTGCACTTGGTGGAGTTCTCCTAAAATAACAGTTTTTAGGCCAGTATCCAGATGGCACTGTTTGAGGCACTGTATGGCAGAAAGTGCAGATTACCTTTAGCCTGGGATGATATAGGCGAGAGGCAGATGCTTGGTCCAGAGATGGTTACGCAGGCTATCGAGGTGGTCAGACAAGTTAGAGATCATCTTCGAATTGCACAATATCGTCAACGCCATTAGGCCGATTCTTATCGGCGTCCTCTTGAGTTTTCTATCGACAACCATGTATTCCTTAGGATCTCGCCTACCCGTGGCGTCATTCGATTCGACGTACGGGGAAAGCTTAGTCCTAGGTATATAGGGCCGTTTGATATTCTCGAGCGAGTAGGTGATGTGTCCTATCGTCTCGCTCTTTCACCGTCGTTACATGAGGTACATAACATATTCCATGTTTCCCAATTGCGACGGTACATTTTGGATCCGAGTCATATCCTTGATCATTCAAAATTGGTTATTGGTACCAACCTTTCGTATGAGGAAAGGCCCATATCCATATTGGACCGAAGGAAGAAGATACTCAAGAACAAGCCTATTAGTTTAGTCTGTGTTGCTTGGGGTCATCACTCTTTGGATGAGTTAACTTGAGAACGTGAGGATGATATCCGATCGCGATATCCACACATGTTTGACTCATGAGGTATAATGTCGTCCTTATGTCTTATGCTTTTAACTCCTTGCTTGCATGAATGATTGCTTGATTAACTGCTAGTCGTAGATTGCCTGTGGTTAGTGTAACTTATCCCAACACCTCTAGCCTTTTGATTAAATTTCGAGGACAAAATTCTTTTAAGGTGGGTAGAGTTGTCACTCATGTTTTCTGTTATACTTATTTTTCATATATGTGTACGAAATTCTATCATTTGTCAGGTGACCTATATTTAGACTTGTCTTGCTTAATCTTGGCTTGGTTTAGTTTTGGTTTGTTCTTGCCTAGTCTTGGTTTGGTTCACCTTGGTTCTACATGACAAGTTGGCTTGGCTTGGTTTGGTTTGGGGTTGGGTTGAGATGAGTTGGCTTGGTATATAAACCAACTTCTCATCTCTCTCCTCCATTATTACCATTTACTTCTTCTTCTTACCAAACCCTAGGCAAGTGCAACTTGCTCCATGGAGAACATGATGGATCTCCATTTTTTGTGTTCTATCTTCTTCTCTACATGATTCTAAGCATCTTTAGAACTTGAAATTTTCGATTTTGATAGTTATATTTTGTAGATCTAAGTTTTTAAGCTTTCTCTTGTTTTCTTGATTTTGATCTCTAAAAACTTGGTATTTCCAAAAACTAACGTTTATATGTTGTAGAAAATTTGATTTTGTGCAGTTTTGGCTTTTATTTCGCTTGATTTCCACTTCGGATAAGGAAGTTATGGTCATGGCGAGTTTTTGGAACTTCCATGGCTGAACTTGCTGTTTGGGGACGACGAACCCCATGCACCAGAATTCCCATGCGTCGAAACCCTCATGCTCCCGGGAGGCCATGCGCCGAAAGGCCATGCGTCATAAAGTCCCGACAATGCATCCTTTGACTCCGAGCGTGTCATGCGCGTAGTTTTCCTACGCGAATGTACTGAAGACGCAACGTGAGTTTCCCATGCACGGATGTGCATGAATTCCCATGCGTAGATGTGCAAGAATTTTCCATGCATGGATGTACAAGAATTCTTATGCGCGGATGTACAGGAATTTCCATGCACGGATGTGTAGGAATTTTCATGCACGGATGTTCAGGAATTCCCATGCGCCGGAATTGCCCAGAATTTCCATGCGCCGGAACTGCCCAGAGTTAACCATGCTCCAGATTTGCTCTATTTTACTGTTTTTGCATGTTTATGTTGTTTTGTGGATAGAATCTTGTAAAACTCACATGAAAGTTGTAGATCTTTGTCTTGGCTTAAAGATTCTTCTTGTCTCACTTTAATTAAAGCTTACATGTGATTGATAGTTCCAATCACCCATAAATATACTTGATCTTCTTTGCATGTTTTTCTGTACTTGGTCTAAATTGCAACGACCCGACTTGATAAGCTTGAACTTGACTTGAACATGATAACATGATCCCGTCTCGACATGACTTGATAGTGGCCCGTCGAGGCGCACTCTTGACAAGTAACAAGTAAACTTGACATGTATAAACTTGATGGTGGCCCGTCGAGGCGCACTCCAGACAAGTACTCTTGACATGACCAGTAACCTGATATGACATGTATAATCTTGAAAGGCCGTTGCGACAGCTACCTGACTTGCTAAGTAACTCTTGTCTTGACACCGTGGTTGATTTTTTTGATTGTGCCTGTACAAGCTACCCGTCTCGTCTTGCATCATGTCTACGACATGGATTCCTGGTTACCATGGTCAGGAATTCATAATGAATCCGACTAGGTTAATGACTAAATTGATCAAGTAGTCCATATAGAGAGATTTTTCTAGTTATAGACGATCCCGTTATCCCGGCCACACCCGAGGGACTTGTAGCCTGCCGATGATTAGGGCACATTTCCAGCTCACTGTCATGTATGGCACTTCTTGAAAACATAAGTACTGAAAGTATACCAGTAATCTTGATAACTCTTATAACTCTTGTAAATCACCTTGCCTGGATAACCTGGATAGCTACAGGACTTGTGACTGTGAGAACATCTCAACTGCATCTTGTTAGTAATTAGGCCTGTGATAATCCTAGTTAGCTAATGATAGCAAGCCGTAGGACTTGATTGGCCGTGCCTGAATGATTGTCTCATGATTAACGTAGGAACTATATTCCGCCTTTTGTTCTTCCTGATGCAAGCAGTATGTTCACTTTAACTCTTGTCATTTATGTTATTATGTTACTTTTATCAGATTTTCTGTTCTTTATATATGCTGGTTTTAGTTCCTAAGTGGAGCCTCCCTTATGGCACTTGCTCTTTCTGGGGTCTAACCCAGCTAGTTTTGTATGGCCAGATTTCAGAGTAGCACCCGAGGATCTACTCGCCTTCCAGCCAGATGGTGCACACCAGGCATAACCCTGGCAACGAGTGGGTTTCTTATTTTGCTCTCCCACTCAATTGTAAATTATTCTTTTGAGGCGTTTAGCCGTCGAACAAGTGTTAGCTCGTATTGAAACTTAATTTATGTCTGTCTAAGGGCTGTAACATGATTGACAAATCCTAGGGTTGATCATGTATGACTTAACTCTTGTTAGTCTTCGCATTTTGTATGACTAGCTTCATGATCATCAGAATATGTAATGTTTGGGACATCTTACCTTGTATGTCTGATGATCTAACATCTTGTAACAACTATTTGCTTGCTTGAGATTGAGACACTAGGCTTGTTCTTGACCATAAGAGACTGATGCATTGTAGTTTAACCCTCATGCATCTAGACAGCCGTGACCGTATTGCGAGGTGGATTGCACTTCAATGTACGTAGCTAGCTGTGTCTGTCCCCCGCTCTCCAGTATTCTGGTTCTGGGGCGTAACATTATCTGTGCTTGGTGTCCATTAGACGGGGGTTGGTTTGATCAGGTGGGTTAGCAAACGCTTTCGTGTGCCAATAAAATTAAAAAAAAAATGAAAAATATAACCATTTCAGCCTAATGGTAAAATTATTTAAAAATTATAAGCAAACCGGTCTAATTTATTGGAGTAAACCAACCGGCCATTAGTCAGTTCGATCGACATTTTTTAGGTTAATTATAATCAACCCTAATGTTATTTGTACTAAAATTTTAAAAATATAGTCATTTCAGAAGGTTTTCGACATCTTGAGTTAAGTAATAATAGGATTACTACATTCTTATAGCATCTCCAATCCTATTGTCTTATTTTGTGTTATGATTCTTAGGTGGCATGAGACGCAAGAAAATATATTCTATAGCTGGCAAGATTACATTCACAAAAGAAAATGAGTTTGAAAAGTCTTCTCCAATGCAAAAGTATTGAGAAGACAATACAATGTATTTTTTTACAACTTCCAAGACAACTTCTACTCTTTTTCTTTTTCTTTTTATAAATATTTTTATTCATAATTGATGATGTGGACATAATGTCATTATGAAGTGTATTGTTTAGATCTAGACAACCAATTTCACATTGTCCTTGCCATGTCAACTCCATACTTTATTTCACATTTGCATTGGAGAAGTACTTTTGAAAAGAAAGTTTGTCATTCCTATGTAGCAACCATTTTTTTCCAAACTCACAATAGGGTTGGAGATGCTCTTACAACCCTTTTACAACCAAATGCCATGTGGCCTGACTCTATTGGAGGGGAGAGGGGAGAGGTGGAGCCGGATGAGACCATGTTAGAGCATCTCCAACCCTATTGTCTTATTTTGTGTTGTGATTCTTAGGTGGAAAGAGACATACGAGAATGTCTTCTATAGGTGGCAAGAATATATTCACAAAAGACAATGAGTTTGAAAAGTCTTCTCCAATGCAAAAGTACCATAAGACAATACAAAATATTTTTTTACAACTTCCAAGACAATTTTTACTCTTCTACGTTTTTTTTATAAACATTTTTATTCACAATTGATGATGTGGACATATAAAGTTATTGTGAAGTGTATTGTCTAGATCTAGACAACCAACTTTATATTGTCCTTGCCATGTCATTGCCATGTCAGCTCCATACTTTATTTCACATTTGCATTGGAGAAGTACTTTTGAAAAGAAAGGTTGTCATTCCTATGTGGCAACCATTTTTTCCAAACTCACAATAGGGTTGGAGATGCTCTTAGACAGGGCCGGACTTTAAATTTTGAGACCAGAGACGAATTCTAAAAGTGTGTCCTCAAAGCTTAATGTTCATATAAAAAAAAAATTCTATCGACAAGTCTCACCTACTAATTCCAGACTTGAAAAATCACTCGTCCACCGTGAAGATTAAAGAATATCACAACTTGATAATCCTTATACGTCATGGGCCTCATATCAATTCTATGAAAAACAAAACAGAAACCCTCGATTCCGCCCACATGACTCCTCTCTCTCTCTCTATCTCTCTCTCTCTCTCTCTCTCTCTCTCTATATATATATATATATATATATATATACAAAATAAAATCCTAAAAATGTATTCTAAAAATTAAAAAAGGATTATGCACATATAAGTACATTTGATTTTGGACTTCGACATTAAATCTTCTATTGGTTCGTCCTTATAAGCAAGTCCGTGATTTGATTTTTGTTCCAAAGAGAAAATTTTTGGTACTCTCTAAAATTTTGGGCTTATATACACTAAGTTTTTTTTTGATTTCCTCTAAAATGTTGGACTTACACACACTATAAAAAAAATTTGGTGCCCTCTAAAATTTTGGACCTGAGGCGACTGCCTCTTGATAGGGGTGAGCGTCGGTATAATCGGTTGGTATTTGGTCGATTTTTTCGGTGTTTTTTAAAATCGGTATTTGAAAAATCAATAGCAATATCGTACCATTTAGAATCGGTTTTTTTCGGTTTCGGTTAAATCGGTATTCGGTCAGTTTTTGTTCGGTATCGGTATTTTACCAATTAATATTTGATCAATTAACACACTTAATATTGTAGAACCTCTTAACCTATAATATATATTTTTTAATTTTTTGGAAGCATTAATTTTAAAGCCAAGCCTCTACCAACCAAACAATTAATCAAAATTATTAGAACAATATGTAACAAGTCGCAAATACCTAAAAATGAGCTTAAAATATCAAACGCGGTCACTAAGTTTAATATTTAGTATAAGTTTAAGTAATCAAAATTCTATGAGAACACAAAAACATAAGCTCAAAAGATCAAAAACTCAATTCTTAACATTCTTAACATAAATTCAAGTCCACTAAAATCCATTCCAAGTTCTAGTAAACCAACCAAAACAAAGATAAAAATGAAAATGAGTAGTATAAAATTAATCATGAACAACATTAAAAAAATGTGTGCGTGTGTGTGTGTGTATGTGTGTGTGTGTGTGTGAATCGGTTCGGTTCGGTATTTTTGGTATAGTATTACACTCAAACCGTTACCATTACCACTATACCGTAATTTAGTCGGTTCGGCAATTCGGTATCGGTACATAATTTCGGTTTGATTTTTCGAAATATTTTTAATCGGTATTCGGTCGATTTTTCGGTATCGATCGGTATTTGCTCACCCCTGCCTCTTGAGCCTCGTATCAAGTCCGGGACTGTATAATAGGGTACAAGAAGGTTGTAAAAATTTGATTGTAAACTTAGCATTATTCCAAAAGAGCAAACACGGTACACTTTCTAAGCAACATGCCCAATAAATTAGAACTTGCAAATAAATTAGAACTTGCAAAGGCAGGGAAGCAACCAGGATGCAGTGGCGAGGGGACTAAAATTAAACACATATTCCACCAAAAGCTATGGGGAGACTATACACAACTATTTCAAAAATTAAAAAATAGAAAATAGAAAGGAAAAAAAAAAGGTAGGTAGGGGTGGGAGTTCGATTTATTCAATTTCAACCGAACCAAAATTGTCAAAACCGAAATCTAAAAATCCATAATCAAAACCGAACCGAAATTAGCCGAACCCAAATAATCAATTATGTTTATTCGAGTGAAATATTTCTATTGTTTAATAGATCGGATCCAATGTTGGAATCGTGATTAAATTATATTAAAAATTATAATTTTTATACGCACATTTATTTTATTTCAAAAAATTCATTCAAAGTTGGACTAATAGTTAAATTATCTAAGTTGGATTTCAAAACATAAACATAAAATTGTTGTTTTCAAAATATACACATTTTTAATCACAAAATATGCATAAAATTAAGGATATTTATATAATTGCACAAGCTTTATTCGATTTTCGATTTTTAACCGAAACCCAAAACCAAATAACAAATTTTAGTATTTTTAAAATCGAAACCGAACGAACTTTTATTCCAAACCGAACCAAATCTCTTATAGAAAGGTTCAATTCGGTTTTCGGTCCAAAACCGAATAATGCTCACCCCTAGAGGGAGGGTGGTTGTCCTATAGGCCACATATTTCAGAAATTTTCAATCTTGTTGAAAATTAATAATCAACCTGATTTGCATGAGTAAACAATATTTAACAGCTCCTTGCATATTCAAATGCAGCACAAAATATATGCAACTGTTATTTACAACACATGCAAGTAAATTATCAACAGAACTGTACACTTAATAGTTCTGTAAGCAAATGAATATACATTTTTCAAATGTCAGATAGAGCTAAGATTGATAATAGAATCTCTAAACTATCTAAAGAAGAGTGAAAATTCCAATATCATCTGGTTTACATTTTACATGGAACTTATAAGGGAAATCACATTGTTGTGAAACGGGTCTGATACGTGCTCAATGAGGTTCTGCAGAGGACCCTTACCGGTAAGGGCTGCCTGAAGGTAGAAACCTATCCAAGCAACCATTGCCAACCGGCCGTTCTTGATCTCCTTCACCTTGAGATCTTCGAAAGCAACTGGATCCTTCGAAAGTCCAAGGGGGTCGAAGAGTAAGCCACCCGGGTAATTTATATCGCCCGGTAGGTAGATGCCTAATGGCTCCAAGGCTTCTATTCCACAATATCTAGCATACTCTGGCCCAACCTAGCATACAAAGTGAGAAAGCATAAATAGCTTCAGCTATAAATGTTGATATTCAAACATATTCGAGTCTGTCGACAAGAAACAAAGATAAATCATTCAATGCAGCACCCCTCTATGGATTTAAGAAATTAACTGTCAATCAGGCATGGCTGCTTGAAAGAAGAGAGAATACTAGGTGTTCGCATATATCAGGAACGACGAAAGCAAAAGACACTCCTGAAACCAGTGTTGTGTTGTCACGTGTCCAACGACAGCCCAAAATACACTAGGACACGCCGAGAAAGGTTCCATGTACTGTGTCGATTTGTTCATATCGTTTCGTGTCATATCCACCTCGTGCAACATAGATCAGGGATGAACTAAAAACATATGAAATATCACAAAGAATTAAGCAAGGGTGCACAGAGTCAGAGACTAGTGGAAAGATAGCTAATAGAGTGTCTGCCAGCAGCAAAATGGCAACCAGGATGGTACTATGACCAAGCTTGGTGATATATTATATTGGCCACCGACATTCCTATCAATTTCAGGTTACCTCAACCCTCACTGAAGTTTCAGTGAGGAAAAAAAAGGGTGTAATTTCAATACTAAAAAGACAGTATGTACTTTTCATGGGGATACTTTCGTTACTGATTTTTGATATTTGAGAACACAATTCTTGAAATTAGTTATATACCAGTTAATGTACTTATTATAGTGCACTGCCAGGTAGAGCTCGAGTGTGGGAATAACTCGGTAGAAGTTTGTGCAACATATAGTGGTCCCAAAGATTCCATGGCGCTGGCCCCTTCACCGCCTTCACATCAGGTCTGACCAACAGTCCTTCCTTCCTAGGATACATGAGATGAAGCAATCCTAAACCGTTTCAATACAAACAAATAATATTTGTGATATCTGGAACATTGATATTTAGTAAGACCAAACATTCTAGGGATAGAATGTGGATTAAGAACCAAAGAGGCCTGAAGATAAAGACAAGGCCCAATGAGCATACCAACAAAATTTATGGGATTCAAATCAATTTTACCTACCAAGGCTCCCCCTTTAACTTGATGCGACTCCGAGTTAACTCTTTCACTTGAAGAATACTTCTTTCTTGATTTTCTTCGTTAAGATATTGGTGACTTAGATTTGTGATTTGACATACTTATTTTGCACATCCTTTCTTCTGATGCACACCCTTATATAATGGTACTTTGTGTCGATATGTATTCTTATCATCATAGGCGACACCACTCTTTGCATATAGCCTTTGCAACTAATCTCACCTTGTACCTCTCCACTAAACATTTAGCTTGGTTCTTTGCCTTGTAAATACAATTTACTTGTTGATATATAGAGTGTTATTGGGCTTTAGTCCCACATTGGCTAGAATGATAGGAGAGGAGGCTAGCCTCACCTATATATATGTTGTTATTCCATTCAATAAGATATCTTAAATTCTCTACATGGTATCAGAGCCTAAACTTGCTTAGAATACCTACTTCCATCCCAACCCTAACCCTAATCTTGTCCCCCCCCCCCCACGCCACCGCTGCTGCCGCGCGCTGCTGCGCCGCTGCCGCTGCCGCTGCCGCTGCCGCGCGCTGCTGCGTCGCCGCCGCTGCCGCGCGCTGCTGCGCCGCTGCCGCTGCCGCGCGCTGCTGCGCCGCCGCCGCTGCCGCGTGCTGGTGCGCCGCTGCGCTGCTGCCGGCTACTGCCGCTGCCGTGGTTGCCTCCGTGCACACCACTTTTAGGGCACCTACGGTGTAGGTACGCCCGAACGTGAGATTTATTTCATCTGTGGCACCTACGGTATAGGTAAGCCTAAGCTTGAGATTCATTTCACCTGTAGCTCCTACGGTGTAGGTAAGCCTCACGCTCGTTCTTGAGATTTATCTCAAGGAGATGTCGATGATCCCTAGATCCGATGAAATTAGACATATTCGGATTTAGGAGAGGACGACGAGGACGAACGTGAGTCGTGGAGCAAGTGCGACGTGATCAAGAAGAAACATCGATGGAGGAGATCCTCAAGAAGCTGGATGCTGAGGATGTGGCGACGTTGCTGAAGTTGATAAAGGTGTCGGCTGGTGAAAGCACGACACGAGCACCGCCAAAGTTGGAACTACCCTCCATCGATCTGAAGTTGGATGGACCAGCCACCTATTTGAGTTGGTCACGGCGGGTGAGAAGAACCCTTGCAGGTAAGAACCTGGAGGGATTCTTGACAGGCGAGAAGACAGAGCCGGAAGAGGGCTCGACAGGACGCGACGAGTGGAAATCCACTCATATGGTGATTTATATCTGGCTTCTCAACTCCTTAGTCCAGTCTATTGCTTCCACAGTAGATGGCATTGAGATGGTGAAAGACGTATGGGAGAAATTGAGAAGAACCTATGATGGCATAGGTAACAATCTACGGATTTTTCAGATAAAAGGGGAGATCGACGACACCGTACAAGGCGAGAAGACGGTGCAGGAGTACGCTACGGAGTTGGAACGTCTCTGGCTGGATTATGATCACCATTCCAAACGGGCAAGCTGCGGGGACCCAAAGTGCAAGGAGAGACAGGTGTGTCTGCAGGAGAGGACGATGAAATTCCTTAAGGGACTGACTGCAGCATTCACACAGAGGACCGCCTTACTCCTCGCCCAGCCAGAGATCCCTAGTCTCGAGGAGGCTATCTCAGCCATGATTCAGGAGGAGACGCGGATCAAATTACAGACAGGGACAGGCGCATCATCGACAGGTGCTTTACCCGAAGTGAAGTCAGCACTAGCAGCTACCGGTTCGGAGGATACAGGATCCAAGGGAGAGCTCTGGCAACAGAATCGGCAGTGCTACAACTGTGGGGAGATGGGCCACCATCGATATGCTTGTACCAAACCACCTAAGGAGGGAGACTCAGGTGGTGGACGTGGACGAGGATATGCTGGACGTGGACGTGGTCGAGGAGGCCGACGAGGCGGTCGAGGAGGCTATCGGGCAAACCTGCTGGTGGCAGATGGGAATGGAGGAGCTGGCGACGCCTTTACTGAGGAGGATCAGGCGCTACTGGACCTGCTGGAGAGAAAGCAAAAAGCATCAATCGAAGGAGACAGGAGGAGCGGAGCAGAGGAGGCATCCACTCCATTCTTCAGAGGCAACACCGCTATGTATGCCCATCCATCAGAAGGTACTGACGAGTCTCATGCTCTTGCATCTATGTCTTCCCTTAAAATGTCAGACTGGATTATCGACTCAGGAGCATCTCGGCATGTGACCGGAAATGCTAGTAAGTTTTCCTCGTACACTCACCTAGCATCGACAGACACCATTCAGACTGCGGATGGTACTTTCCAACCAGTGGTCGGTAAGGGTACTGTTAATTGTACGGGTTCAGTAAGGTTATCCAATGTTTTGCATGCTCCATCCTTCCCAGTCAGTCTCTTGTCTATTAGTTCTATAATTCTCCAACTAAAATGCATTGTTTCTTTTGATATTCCTAAGGTGATCTTCCAGGAGAAAGGGACGGGACGAAGACTTGGGACTGGCACTTGGCATGATGGACTGTGGTACCTAGATCAAGACGGACTGGACTCAGCATTGGTGTCTATGGCAGAGAAGGCTGGAATGGAGGAGCTGCAGCAGAGGACTGAAGACACTTTGATACTTCATCATAGGAGGATGGGGCATTCTTCATTTGATACTCTAAATAAGTTGTATCCAGATATGTATGCAAAATCAAATAAAAGGAAATTAGTATGTGATGCATGTGAGTTAGGAAAACTTACTAGGAGTTCATATGTTGGAAATGGTCATAAGAGTTCTTCAGTCTTTGAGGTAGTTCATTCTGATGTTTGGGGCCCATGTGCTACAAACACTATGAATGGGTATAAGTATTTTGTTTCGTTTATCGATTGTGCATCTCGTGTCACCTGGCTGTATTTGATGAAGAACAAAAGTGATGTATTTGCTTGTTTTCGGGACTTTCATAAATATGTCCAGACTCAGTATAATGCAGTGGTGAAGATACTGAGATCTGACAATGGGACGGAGTATACCAATAGGACACTTGCAGAGTACTTGTCAGCACATGGAATACAGCATCAGACCTCTTGTGCATATACACCAGCACAAAATGGAGTAGCAGAAAGGAAGAACCGACATCTTCTGGAGACCGCAAGAAGTATGATGATCGACATGAATGTCCCACAACACCTATGGGGATATGCGGTGTTGACCGCAGCTCAACTTATAAACAGGATGCCTTCAAAAGTCCTGGGATGGAAGTCTCCATGTGAAGTATTACAAGGTAATAATAGTGGAATACTTCCACTAAAGGTGTTTGGATGTGTGTGTTTTGTGAAGGACAACAGACCATTCGTTGGAAAACTTGACCCTAGAGCAGTCAAGTGCATCTTCGTGGGCTACTCAGCAACTCAGAAGGGGTATGTATGCTGGAGTCCAGTAGAGAAGAAGAAATTTGTTAGTATGGACGTCCACTTCCGGGAGCATGAGCCATATTACCACCAGGATGGAACTTCGTATAACACGCCTCATACTACAAGTATAAGGCGAGAGGGGGAGATAGAGAACTTGGAGAACCTGGTGGTAACCGATTTAGAAGTTTGGCATAGAGACACGGTTGAGGAGGAACATGAAGGTGAAGTGGAACAGAGGGAGGAGACGAGAAGTGTAACACCTACGGCTCAGGGGGAGTTACTGACCTACAACAGGAGAAACAACAAGCAGACTACAGGACCAGTACCTACAGTGTCAGTGCCAAGTCCCTTGCCTGCGCCTGTCCCAACTCCTGAGACACCTATACCACCATCCTCCTCATCTACACCACCACCCTCCTCAGGTGATATCGTTTCTCCGATGTCTCCCATACCACTACCTACACGAAGGACTACTCGCAGCAATGCGGGAAATCCTCCGGACAGATATGGTTGGGATCTTGCTAAGTTTGTTTCTTATGATCATATATCTTCTTCTCATGGAGCATTTATAGCATCTTTGGATAGTATTACTGTACCTAACAATTGGCAGGTTGCCAAGAACGATCCAAAGTGGAAAGCGGCAATGCACGAGGAGTTGGGAGCTCTTGAGAAGAACCACACTTGGGAGCTGGTGAGACTGCCAGAAGGGAAAAGAGCAGTTGGATGTAAATGGGTTTTTACTGTGAAACAGAACCCAGATGGACAGGTTGAGCGCTATAAAGCTCGACTGGTGGCAAAAGGATACAGTCAGACGTACGGCATCGACTATGACGAGACCTTTGCACCAGTGGCGAAGATGAGCACTGTCAGGACCTTGATCTCCCTGGCAGCCAATGGAGGGTGGAAGCTACACCAACTGGATGTGAAGAATGCATTTCTTCATGGAGATCTAGTAGAGGAGGTGTACATGGAGATACCACCAGGATTCGGCACAAAACAGACAGAAGGCAAGGTCTGCAGACTGAAGAAGTCTCTCTATGGACTGAAGCAGTCTCCTCGGGCATGGTTTGACAGGTTCAGGAGAGCAATGATAGGGATGGGATATCAGCAGATCAATGCTGATCACACTGTCTTCTTCAGACGGAGTGGAGGCCATATCACCATGCTTGCAGTATATGTAGATGATATGATTATCACAGGCAATGATGAGCAGGAGATCGCCCAACTCAAAGTAAAACTTGGCAAGGAGTTCGAGGTGAAAGATCTTGGCCCCCTTCGATACTTCCTTGGGATTGAGATTGCTCGAGATAATGAGGGAATCGTTCTTTCTCAAAGGAAGTACGCACTGGACCTGCTTACGGAAACAGGGATGATGGGATGTAAACCAGCTACGACACCGATAGACCAGAAGTTTAAACTGGATGCTGAAGCTGGAGAACCAGTTGACCGGGATAGATATCAGAGATTGGTGGGCAAGTTAATCTACTTAAGCCACACTCGACCTGATATCAGCTTTGCGGTAAGTGTAGTAAGTCGCTACATGCATGACCCCCGGAAGGGTCACATGGACGCAGTGTACCAGATTCTGAGGTACTTGAAGGGAGCCCCCGGGAAGGGACTGATCTTCAGAAGAAATAATCACGTAGGCATTGAGGGCTATTGTGATTCTGACTGGGCTAGCTGTGCTGACGACAGGAGATCCACATCGGGATACTGCATATTTGTAGGAGGCAACTTGGTCTCTTGGAGGAGTAAGAAGCAGTCAGTAGTGGCCAGATCAACAGCTGAAGCAGAGTATAGAGCTATGGCCTTGGGAGTCACAGAACTGTTGTGGTTGAAGAATATGCTGACGGAGCTAAAGCTGGACCAGGGAGCAAAGATGAAGCTATGGTGTGACAACCAGGCAGCTATTAATATTGCCAACAATCCAGTGCAGCATGACAGGACCAAACATATTGAGATTGACAGATTTTTCATCAAAGAAAAACTGGATAAAGGAGAACTAGAGCTGGGCTATGTTCCAACCAAAGATCAGGTAGCAGACGGACTGACAAAGGGGCTTAGTTCTATCAACATGATGAGAGGATGTGACAAGATGGGCTTAGTGAATATCTTTCGCCCATCTTGAGGGGGAGTGTTGATATATAGAGTGTTATTGGGCTTTAGTCCCACATTGGCTAGAATGATAGGAGAGGAGGCTAGCCTCACCTATATATATGTTGTTATTCCATTCAATAAGATATCTTAAATTCTCTACATTACTCCAATTTCCTTTTACCAGTCCATTTCGTCTGCTCGTGTCAATGTTTTATATATCAAACTGGACATGCATGACATTTATGCTCCAACTTGAGAGGGAATGTTCGAGAATATAGGCCAGCCCAAATATGGATCTCTTGTATAAATACCTCTTATTATTAATAAATAAAACTAGGTTAGCTATTTCCCAAATTACAGTTTGACTAGGAAGTGTCAGTTGACTACCAAGATAGAAGGACATATAAACCCATGTAATGCTTACATTTTATTTTAATTAAGAAAATAGAAGTTTATTTATGCATTTGGCAAAACCTTAAATCTAATTCTCAGATTCTTCATTCTTTTCACTTATAAACTCATGCACAATTTCTTTTTTCTTTTTTTTTTGTAGATTCGGTCATAGAATATACTGTTAAATTCCTTCTAAATACCATCCAAATAACTCCATAACAATTCAAGAATCAAGACCTTGCATACCTCAAGTCCATCAAATGCCAACCTTAAATCTAAGTTCTGTTTCAAAGTTCATTTCTTTTCAGACCTGAAAGTAAGTTTGGATCCGCAGATGTACAAAGCATTTCTTAGAAGTTTTAGCTTTTAGCTAATCATGCCTAACTTAAAATTTGTGTACACGAGTTAGGAGAATGTTAAAGGGACAATTATGATCCAACATGATTGCCAATAACAACAAAAATCTTATAAATATTGAGTCAACACTAAAAAAACAATTATTACTGTTGCGTGCACAGGATAAAACAAGATGTAAGCAGATGGCTTTTGCATTCTTAATCAAGCTCCTCAGCAATTCAATTACCATATATAGCTAGTTGCTAATGTACTAGCTAAGATATCAAAGTTTATATATGATCAGACATGTTTTCACTTCATTTCTCAAGCTATCTGGTTTAACAGGCTGATTTAGTAGCTGAAATGTTAAGGCCTATTCCAGTTATTTAACAAGATCATGTGACGGTTATCAACAAGAAATTACCATAAGAAGAGCCTGGCAAATGGCTATGACAATAACACCTTGACTGCCCGCTATATGAAATCCAGGAACACCAAGGTAGTCAAGTGTATCACCCTGCGGAAAGAATGTTGAATGGATCACTAGCAATGCATTTCGTAATGGTTATTTAAACATTTAGTACTTGTTATAGAAAGATGATGCAAACTAACCATCATAACAATTACAATAAGAGTTCAAGCAATGAATGGAGTTGATAGATGAAAAAGAATACTACATATAGACACAATAGCAATTCAGCACAGCAAATTGCGTTTTGCTGTAAGTGGATATATTTATTTTGTCTGTAAATTTTCAGATAAAACAGCAAAGTACAGAATTATTTCCAGATGCATGTCCCGTACCATGCTACATTCTGCTTTCAGTTCCCCACATGAAATTGAGAGTAATCAGTAGATGAAGGAAAGTGTCCAAAAATAGGCCATGACCTTTTTTGACTTTGACCATATATTCGATTGGATTTTCATATGTGGACTTCTAATATATGTAAGTCTATATAGGATTGGATTTCTAATATATAAGCCTATATAGGATTGGATTTCCAATATATAATCCTACATAAGATTGGATTTTAAGCCTACATAGGATGGGATTTCTATGGTATATAAAGGGGTCTAAAGGTTCCCCACAAAACATCTCCAAGAGTACTCACTGTAAGTTGTTGAATAAGTTCAACACAAACATATCTCATTGTGCTCAATAAAAGTTGTTGAATAAATTCAACACAAGAAAGCTAAAGTTGTTGAATAAGTCCAACACAAACGTTTGGGAGATTTTTTTTTAATCTTTGGGATAGAGAGTTCTTGAGTACAAGGAGAGAAGCGTTGAGAGCTATTGTAATTCATTTTCTTCTTCATAGTGGAACTAAATTACCTTCGTCTGTGGAAGTAGACATCTTGGCTGAACCACGTAAATGGTCTTTGTGGTTGTGAATTTTTTCTGAGATATTCTCTGATTTCTTGGGTTTATTTTTGCTGTGTCCCAACAAATTGGTATCAGAGCTTTGGAATTCTAGCAAAGTATCCAACAAAGTTCTCAGAGAAAATTAATTGGGTAGATTCTAGAGATGGCTCCGTCAAGCAAGGTTGGGAAGTACGAAATTGAGAAGTTCAATAGGAAGAATGATTTTGGCTTTTGGAAAAGTCAGATGAATGACATTCTCATATCTCAAAAAGCTTCATAAGGCTTTACGGAAAAAATCCAAGAAGCCCGCTGACACGACCGATGATAATTGGGATGACATGGATCTCGAAGCATGTGCTGTTATTCGCCTGTGTTTGGCAAGGGATGTCGTGTACTTTGTGAAGGATGAAACCATCGCCGCCGGGCTCTGGTTGAAGTTGTAATCACTCTACATGATGAAGACTCTCACCAACCGACTTTATATGTTAAAGTCGCTCTACAGACTAGTGATGGAGGAAGGTACGTCAATTCGGAATCATATTTCAAAATTCAATCGAATTATTTCCGACTTGAAGGATGTTGACATACATGAAGAAGATGATCGTTTGGCACTAATCTTATTATTTTCTTTGCCCGATTCTTACGAGAATTTTATTCAAACATTACTATATGGAAATGACTCAATTTTCGTAGAAGAGGATACGAGTGTCTTATTGTCTAATGAGGTATGGAGGTTGGCTTCTAATGGCGGAAACGGTGGAGACCAAGTCCAAGGTTTGACGGCAAGAGGGAGGACAAACGATAGAACATCTTATAGCAGAGGGTCAAGATCCAAGTCCAAGACATCTATTAAGAAGGTAAAGTGCTTCAACTGCAACGAGAAAGGACATTATACAAATAAGTGTCCTCGTCCAAAGAAGAAGAACAAGAAAAAGGAGAATAAGACAGAGAGAGAAGGTGATGAAACAAACTGTGCTTCAGAAACCGACAATGACGGGATATGTTTTTCGGTGGCACATGTCAACATGAGTAACCGTTGGATTCTCGATTCTGGATGCTCGTACCATATGTGTCCAAAGAGGGAGTGGTTTTCTTCCTATAAGACGACAGATGGTAGTTCTGTGTTGATGGGCAACAACAATGCATTTCGAGCGGTTGGAATTGGGTCTATCAAGGTGAAAATGTATGATGGAGTTGTGCGGACTTTGGCCGGTGTCAGGCATGTTTCCGACCTCAAGAAAAAATCTTATTTCTCTTGGTACGCTTGACTCGAATGGCAACAAGTTAGTTGCCGAGGGTGGAGTTGTAACTTCCCTTTTTCCAAATTCAATAAAGTTTCCCTTTTGACCTATTTAGCTATTTCTTTTTATTATCTATTATATTATGATTAATTATTTTTCTTACTAATTAATAGTTAGCTATTCTTTATTGACTAGTATATTTATGAAACCCTAAATTTTGGATTGAGTCTTGGGTTGATCTTTGGATCAAACCCATAGTCATTCCTTAAATCCATAAATAAGTTTTTTCCTTATTTTTGAGCTAAGCCCATAACCAGGCCCAAGCCCATGATTGGCCAAAACTACAGCCTAATTCTTAATATGGCCAAGCCATTTTTAGCAAATGTTTTATTTCTCCTTTCATTCCTTCTTATTAGGCCAATGGCCACTATTTCCAACCCTGCCACACACTTCTAATATAAGACCTACAGCCAAAGCCCACAAAGAGAGGCCCACCTGCCTTTCTTAAAGGGCTATTCATTAAAACCCTCTACTCATAATTAGGCCCATCCCAAACACCCAACCTCACAGAACTTCAGAACTCATTTGAGTTCATTTCCCCTTCTTCTCCTTCCTTTCTTCTCTGAACCAAGGCAATCAAACTGGAGAGAGGTCGAGTCTCCACGCATCTTCGGCGAGAGGGCAGCAACGCTCCCCGACTCTTCTGGATTATTCCAAAGTCATCATCCCCACCGACATCCATTGTTCATCCCCGCCGTCCATCCCATCGCCACACTCCGACCAAATCTATACCGACCGATCATAACGGCCGGCACCGCCCCTTCGCTTATAAATAAGACCTCCACCGACTCATTTTCATTCGTCTCTGCGAAGCCCTGCTGAAATCGTGTCTCACCTCCACTCTTCTTCTCCATCCACCGACCTGGCACAAACCCAAACTCGAGCTCCGACCATGGCGGTGGAGATCTTTCCGGCCAACAACAGTTCAAGCGCGATGCCCTTGACTCGTCAGAGCTCTCACGAGGATTACTGAGTCAAGTCTCCGCGTACTCGACAGGCAACGCCGCTCGGTGGTCTCTCTTTCTCCGGCGACCATAGGAGCGTGGCCGCGATGACGGCTTCGGCGACCTCTTCTTCTTGCTGCTTCCACTCTCCGACGATCGATCGATCGACGACCCGGCAAGGCGATCAGTGATTCGGTGCTTCCTCCTCCCATGACTCTCCTCCGACGATCTCGCGAATTGCTCTGTGAAACTCTGCTTCAGTTAGGAAACGATCGGTGAGTCCCATGTTCCTTTTGAATTCCATTGATTTTTGATTCCTGATCTTGATCTATTGGATTGTTCAATTTGGAATTCGAATCGTTCTTGGATTGATCGGATTCAACTGGGATTAAATGATCGATCAGAGATTTTCTAAGTTTTGTGATTCGAATTTTCTTGACCAACAGAATTTAAACTGAACCTCGAGTTCTTCTCTGTGTTTTTGAGCACCAGGTGCTCGATCCTTTGTTCCAGAGAGGTATCGGTGATCCAAATCAATTGAATCGGACACAAAGCGGTCCGTGTGAACTCTTAGACATGTATGAGTTCTTCCTAAACTCCTTATGTTCTACTTAGAATCCTGGGACAGGAGATTATTGAGTTGTGGCCGGACACATACTCGTGTCTTGTATCCAGTCTACAGCTGGGCTGCAGCGTCGAACTAGACACGAGCAGTTGCTCTATTCTTAGTTTTCAAATATGAGAGTAAGCGGGAACTGGGGGTGGTTGTTTGGGTTCTCTGTACAAGTCGATAAGCGGCAGTAGATCGAGCACCCTAGGATTAATATCTATTGGATTTTGATGGAGGCTCACTCTGGACCTAAGTCCAATAGGCTTTTGGGCTGGTTTAATAACAGGATTAGTATAACATTGGACCGAGCTTGATCTTTGGGGACTGATGGTGTGGTTGTATACAGTGGTGATTATCTTAGGGACCATCTCGGGCCGGGCCTTGAGGGCTCAGCTTCAATAAATTAGTTATTAAGTATAGGCCTTGACTTGGAGGTGTCAATACAGGTTTATTAATATGCTTACTAAAGAGTAATCAGTAAAGTTAGTAATAATTAGTGTTCTATAGAGATTAATTGATTAGCTAAACAATTGATTAGGAATTAACAAGCATTATTTTAGAATATTGTCCTAAGAAATGTTTATATTAATTGGCAGCTAGCAAGGATCTGATTGTGACTCATAGCAGCAATCCAGGCAAGTACACCGACTTGAACTCTTTACTTTGTATTACTGTCCTGTTTCTTGTTCTCATGTTGGACACGAGATTGACACGATTGTATTGTGCCTCATTGATCGTATTGTGTTTCACTGATTGTCTTGCAGAGATTGGAAAAATATTGTCTAGTGTGTGACCATACCCCTCAGCTAGGTTATTGTGAATAGCTTAATCGTACACCTTATGTACGATTAAGCCGCACCTTATTGTGATATTGTAGTTTCTAGCCAGTCACACATTGGATTAATATTTCAAATTCACTCTTGTATTAATTGTCTTGTTCATTGTTTCATATTGCAGGTTAGTCCATATCATTACTTGTGCTTTTCAGATTACATTATATTGTGTTTCTTGTCGAGGTTATACTTTGCTCCTTTCCTGACTGGATACGTTGCAGGTGAGATTGATGAGGACTTGTACCTTAGCTATGGACCACTATAGAGGATAGCAGATGCTGGAGTAGATCTTGTTCAGGAGAGACTTTGATTTAGATCTAGGAACCCTTTGTATATATTTACATTTTGCCTTGATAATGATATAGTACCATTGATGTAGCTGGATGACTGTATTAATAATTGCTTTACTTTTTATCGGATTTGTTTTCGGACATCTATTGTAAAGATGTACAACAAAGCATAGTGATATCTGTGATGGTCGTGGTGATTTGTGTTCTGGGTACGATTGATAGAAGCTGTGATGAGTATGATTGAATTTTATTCACTGGATGATTTATGAGGTTTGTATACAGCTTACTACGTTGTGTCTTCCAACGTAGGCTGGGCGTGTTCGACTCGTATCCGATTATTCGGGAGCGGGTCGTGACATGTTTTTAGTGGTGGCCTATGCAGGTCTCATCCTAATAGTACTTAGGCCCTTAGAGTACTATTGGGGAACCTGTTAGACTAAGGAAATCTCATCACAGCATAGGTCGATGGTGTTATTGTTATAGCTAGTGTTGTTCACTTATTACTTAGTAATAATCCTAGGCAACCTAAACTTTGGATAATTGACTCTAATTCTCCATTTAGGATGGTTCATATACGGGCCCTCTGCACCCGAGACTCTAGAGCTTCCACCGCCTCCTCAACTCCCTCAGACGACGACCATTTGTGGTTACTGCCGTCGTCCAGGACATCACTTCGAGGAGTGCCACAGGAGATTGGGACTATGCTTGTTCTGCGGATCGTCTGCCCACCGGGTGAAGAATTGCCAGCAGGTCGCTGATCGCAATGCCCGAGGAGCACCAGGACCTCATCAGAGGGACCCACCTCTTCAGAATTAGCAGGCGCAGGGGCGGGCCTACCTCATGACAGCCGAAGAAGTTGAGGCGATTCCAGTTCCGGATGAATACTGAATACCGAAGGCATTTCTCGCATGGTTGGAGAAGACCGTAGATCGCTACTTTTCTTTAGATATTTTCTTAGCACCTAGATTTCCCTAAAACTTGTTTGTTTCCTATTTGAGACTTATTTCTAAAGTCTTCTTGTCTTACTGTTGTTTCTTAGTACCTAATAAAACCCCTTGTTTTCTAAAGAACAGATAACATCACTTTCTATCATAATTAGGACAAGTAGAACTCGTTTTGAAATTTCATAAACTCCTTTGAAATTTCCATGGATAAAGTTGAAAGAATATTCGACGATCTACTATGGCGTGACAGTTGCGTACTGCAGCCATTTATCTAGATTATGGAGACTGCAGGTTCACTGCAGCCAGCTGCGCACTGGCGAGACATGGACTCTAAGTTGAAGTATTTCAGGTATTCATAGATTTTCGGATAGTATTGAGACTACGTCCTAAATGCATCATTTTAGATCTCTCTGAGTTGTTCCGTCAATATTGTTTAGAAATGGATATAAGTTGATAGAATATTCGGTAACCTATCATTATTCGAGTCATGAAATCAAGGGTTCACTGCAACCAGATATATACACTGACGGGACATGAATTCTCGGTAAAGTGACTTCAGATATATATATGGTTTTGGATACTATAGAGACTATGTCCTATTAATATACGATTATTGATTTTCCTAAGTCACAAATCCTTGTTTGAAGTCGTTTTTTCTAATCCCTCGTTTTGGTAGATTCTGTTCTTATACGTTTTCTCAATAAACTTTTTGTAGCTTCTTTCTTGTCTTTCCCTATTCTCGGAACATTATTTGATTTTCTCCCTATTTTTGATCAATTAATTATTTTTTATCGTGCTAAGATTCTACCCGTGCCTAAGACGATTTTTGATCACACCTATATTTCAATTTTATGTTTTGACCGTACCTAGAGTTTGACCATGTCTAGAATTTGATCATGCGTAGACGACTTAGATCGTACCTAAATGATTTCTTTGATCGTATCTAGACAATCGTGACTTTTGATTATTCATAGTTACGCCAAATCATGCCTTTTCTTAAATTTTGATTCTATTCACGATCGTGCCTAATTGATTTTCATTGTATTAATTTCTGTATATAAATTATTCTAGCCTTACCATTCGAAATTTCGAGAACGAAATTTTTCTAAGGGAAGTAGATTTGTAACTTCTTTTTTTCCAAATTCAATAAAGTTTCCCTTTTGACCAATTTGGCTATTTCATTTTATTATCTATTATATTATGATTAATTATTTTTCTTACTAATTAATAGTTAGCTATTCTTTATTGACTTGTATATTTATGAAACCCTAAAATTTGGATTGAGTCTTGGGTTGATCTTTGGATCTAACCCATAGTCATTCCTTAAATCCATAAATAAGTTTTTTCTTATTTTTGGAAAAAGGGCCAAATCCATAACTAAGTTTTTTCTAAGCCCATAACCAGGGCCAAGCCCATGATTGGCCAATATATATATTGGAAGAAGGGTAAATTTTATTCCAAACTCAACACTTAATCATACAATCATACAATCAGAGTGGGGCTACCACTCATCAGGTTTTCATAGCTTTTACATCAAAATCAATGTTATGAAGGATTCCTACAGGAGGGGTGGTAAGTCCCTCGAAGATGCAACGATTCCGTTCCCTCCATACACGCCAGCAGCAGCAGTCAGCCGAATTCTAGCGTTCTTGAACCAGACATGCGCTCTCCCTCTTCGCTCCCAGATTCCATTGATGATATCTCCGCTCGCCCTGCCAGTGTCACTTCTGCCCAGCGCACAGTATTGTTCATTCCAGATGTACCAAGCCATCTCACATATTATCCAGGTCACACAACACACTTTGGGTTGGGCAGCTGGATCCCAAAAGAGATGAGTTTGTCCCTCGTCAGAAGTCGACCCAGAAGTAAACGATAGACACAAAGCTGCATCTTCCTGGCCAGACCCTTGCACCATATGAATTCAAAATCAGCACTAGTAGGGAAAGAACGACGCACAAGATTGAAACAGCAATGGAACCTGAACTCTCCGGAACCCCAAGTCTCCTCCGGCGGATCCCAGATCCAACAATCAGCTGGCTGTGTCGGATCAATCCCGACCGTGCGAATAACCTCTTCAAGTTCCTCAGTATGTCAGTAGGACTCAGGACTCCAAACTCCATTCCTGATAATGCACTGGTAAGTCAGCCTCTTACCAGCCTCCCTGTGCGACCGGTCTCCCAGGATCTCTAACAGAGATAGCCGCTCTAGCCATGGGTCCCGCCAGAGGCTCGTTCCAGCTCCATCTCTTATGGACCTCCGGATGGAGGATTTGAGTACAGCTCTGTGTCACAAGATATGCTTGAAAGTAACAGAGTTATTGTTGTCGATGGAGCAGGTCCAGAAGTTACCTAGCTTCACATATCTACTGTGCATCCAGTCAGCCCATAGAGACCCTCTTTTAATGAACCTCCATGCCAGCTTCAGAGCCGAGGCCTCCCTGATCTCTAGCAAGGGTCTAAGTCCCACCCCTCCCTCCTTCCTCGGGCGGCAGAGCTGCTCCCAAGAGATCGCATGCATACCCCCCCCCTCCAGATGAAATCGGCATAGATTCTCTCCACTTTTCGGATGGTAGCGGCAGGAATCAGAATAAACTGGAGCCAGAACTGAGCCAGAGCCGAAATAACCTATCTAACCAACTCAATGCGCCCCCCAAATGATAGTCCAGCAGCCTGCCATCCTTCAACCCTCCTCTGGGGCATACTCTACCAGACTATGGCAATCCTGGTCTCAAGAATAATTGACTGTCAGAGGGACTCTTAGATATTTTACCAGAAGATTACTCCTCTCCACACCCAAAGCTACAGCTCGTTCCTCCTTCCGGGGTAAAGGGAACTGAAGTAGACCCGGCTCTTCTCTCGATTCATTTGAAGCCCTATAAGAGCTTCCAGATCTCCCATAATCTCCGAGATCGTGTTCATACCTTCTATAGAAGGTTGGAGGAATACCAGGAGGTCGTCTGCATAAATAAGATGAGTAACAGGTGGCTCGATCCTCCTGAACAGCGGGACAAGCCTCCCACTATGCACCGCCATATCCATCAAACAAGTGAAGTACTCCATGACAAGCGTGAACAGGTAAGGAGACAATGGGTCACCTTGTCGGAGTCCACGATTGCTGCGGAAGAACCCATACGGGGTATCCTGGATGAGGATAGAGAAGGTGGGGGTCGTGATGCACTCTCGAATCCTCGCAACCCACCGATCATCGAATCCCATGGCAATCATCAGGTGGCACAAGAAGTCCCTATTAACTATGTCATAGGCCTTCCTCATGTCCAGCTTCACGCACGCCCTTTCCCCTCCTGGTTTATTGAAGCCCCTCACCATCTCATGTACAAGGAGAATGTGCTCAGCAATCGATCTCCCCTTTATGAAAGCCGCCTGGTTCGGAGAGACTGTCCAGCATGATCCCCTCCATATGTCGGCACATAAAGTGCGTAATTATTTTGTAAAGATAATTATAGCACGCTATAGGCCTAAAGTCCGCCAGCGATGTCGCGCCTTCTTTCTTTGGCACAAGAGTCAGGAATGTATGATTCAGCTCCTTCAGCCGCTACCCCTTAGTGAAGAACTCCTGGACCGCCTCGAGAACTGGGAACTTCAGAATATTCCAGTGGCGTTTGTAAAATCCACTGCTAAATCCGTCCGACCCTGGGGATTTGTTGGAATCCGCCTTCATGATGATAGCCTCCACCTCCTCCATAGTGACCGGCGCAAGTAGTTGGCTATTACCATAAGGAGTCACCAACCTCTTCGTAACGATATCCGAAAACACAGATAGTCTGAAAATACAACTCTGAGTAATACCTGACAGCCTCTCCTTGGATCTTCGACGGCTCCCCCACCAGATTGCCCTCTCCATCGAGCAGCTGAGACAGGCTGTTCCTATATTGTCTGGTCCGGATAACATCATAGAAGAACTTGGAGCAGCGGTCGCCATCCTTGAGCCAGGAGCATTTAGCACGTTGGGCCGCACTAATCTCCATCTGCAGACGTAGAATGTTGACTTCCCCGATCAGCTCCTTCTCTCTAGCCGCTAAGTTCCCGTTCAGCATGTCAGATTACATGATATTTTGGATGGCCCTGAGCTCCGCCTCCTTATCTTCTAGTGAGGACTTGGGCAATCCCTTCACCCAACTCCAGATAGCCTTCTTCGTGTGCTTGAGCATATGCACCATTCGGTACTGAGCCGTACCCTCCTGTTGGCTAAGAAGACCCTCCGTAACAGCCTCCAAGTATCCATCTGAAAGAAACCAGCTGTTGATGTACCGAAAAGGGTACGACTTCCAAGTAGGCCACTCTATGAAGCCAACCCTGATGGGGGAGTGATCGCTCGTCCTAGCTGCCAGACCCTCGGCCAAAGAATTAGGAAAGCGGCAAAACCACTCCCCGTTGCCCAGAGCTCTGTCCAACTGGCAAGCAACCCTGTTACGGACAACTTTGTTATACCAGGTCCAGATATGTCCCGAACGCACCAATTCCTAAAGCTCCGTCTGGAGAAGACATCTCTGTAAGTCATACAAAATCTGATCTGGAACCGGTCTGCCACCCACCTTCTCCCCTCTGTGAAGAAGGGCGTTAAAGTCACCCATCAAGAGAAGCGGAAGATGCAAGGAGTCAGCAGCGGAAGCTACTCTGGATATGTCACTCCACAGGGCCTCCCGACGTCGCCTGTCGTTGTGGCCGTACACCGCTCCCAGCAAGAACCGAAAACCACCCTTATTCGTGAAGGAGATGGCAATCAGCTGCTCCGACATCAGGACCAAATCCCCTCCCCAACTGTTGGTATTCCATCTAACCCAGATCCTCGCCATGTCGCAAAGTGCTAGATTGTGGAGTTGACCCAATGAGTAGGGGTCTGTCGGACAAGAGTCTTTTCTCCTTTAATCTTGGTCTCCAGCAAAACAGAGATGTCACACTGCTCTTGGCGTAAGACCCCACAAATCTCCCTCCATCTCCCTAAGGAGCACGCACCCCTCACGTTCCAGGCGATAACCGCCATTAATTATTAAGAGTGAGGTTCCCCTGAACTTCTCCTGGACCGGTACCCGGGAGTAGTACCACGTCCGTCGCTGTTATGTCCTCCTCCACCCCAGGAGTAGGGGAATGCTGGTTTGTTGCCTGTGAGAGCATCAGAGCCCAAGCCGGGTTGTCCACACATAACGCTTCACCAAGAATAGGGGAGTGTCCCCCCTCCCTTGGGGGTCCGTCGCACAGGGGGCTAGCACGTCTCTTCCTATTGTAAACTCTCTCCTCGGATGATCCTCCATCTCCCCGATGCTCTCGCCCCGAAGCCAACATGCCTCTGGTGACCATGCTCCTCTGTGCCGAGAAGGTGACCATAGCCCCGCTAGTGTGTGTACCAGCTGGGGTGAGATAGTCAGACTCAGGCCACTAGCCTCCTCTATCGGCCGGTCCCCCTCCTGCATGATGTCCTCAGCTCTCTCGTTCCCGGAGGTAGTCTCTATCGCCCGTGATGGACCAGGCTCCTCAGTAGATTCCGAAGGCGGCACAGACTTCGGTCCTCCTGTCGGACATGTATTGTCAAGGTGCCCGAAGCAAACGCAGTGTAAACAGGCTGGGGGAACCCATTCGTACTCTACCTTCTAGGTTAGGACCTCTCCAGAAGGGACTTCATACTCCAATATACTCGGTAGCTCCCCACCAGCCTTGATCTCAACAAACATCCGAGCATACATCAGCCTCGATCTCAACGAACATCCGAGCATACATCAGCATCGATCGAAAGGCTGTAACATCATCAGCCTTGATCGGCCTCATAAGCAATGGAATGCTCCAAAACCGTACTGGAAACTCCGGGAAGCGTATCCAAACAGGGATGGCATTTAGGACTTCCTTCTCACAACGCAAATTCGGTGTCCACTCTTTCAGAATGATCAGCCTGCCATCAAACGTCCATAGCCCTCCTTGAAGGATCCTGGTGACATCGTCCGCTAGCCCAAACTTCACATAATATAAGCCATTCTCCCTAACAAATATCTCCATGCTTCCTTTAGACTGCTAGACGTGAGCCGTATAAGCCCGAATCTGCCTATAGAAGGGCTTGTTCTCCAGGACGTACAGAACCAGCGTGTTTTCCCAGAAAGCAGTCACCTTCTCAATCTCCTCCGCAAGAAACGAGACTCGAAAGCAATTTCCTACATTCTTCGGTGGCACGAACTCCATGGATGTATGGCTTTTAGGACCCATAGGCTTGCATATGTCAGCCTAGGACTTTTCCACAGGGCGGAGAGCCGTCCCCTGAGAACGAGGAATGACCCCAGGAGGAGATGACCATGTTCCCTGACCTCCCAAGTCAATCACTTTTTCTTTCCCTTTATCCGCCGCAGTCACCTTGGGGCGCCACCCAACCGATCTCCCAGTAGTACTATTCACCGCTCGGGGAGGGACCACAGGACCATATGACATCTTTCGCAACCCCGAAACCTCACCCGTTCTTCTTTCAGAAGTGTAGCGTGCCTTTAGGTGAGTCTGAACGTCGCCCTCCTTGTCCCCAGTCTTGCCATCCCGACGTCTCGTAACCGTCGTCTAGCCATCACCCTTCATCAGTCCACACTGAGATCCAGAACCGGATCCAGGTTGAAAATCCAGAGTTTCCGTCAGATCTGGAACCCATCGATCCGCCCCTGTTATCGCCGTCGTCGCCATCGACCCGTCGCCCGCGGCACTGCCAGCGCCATTTCTGCCGTCGCCGCCGCCACCAGGGGTCTTGCCGCCACCGCCGCTAACCGCCTTGCCGGCGTCGCACGCGGCCTTGCCGCCCCCGCCGGCGTCTCCACTGCCCGCGCTGCCACCCCCCGCTCCGACTATGGTCGTCTTGTGCACGTAAGGGTCTGCCCTAGCACCCCCATCACCGGCTCAGCCGCCGTCAGGCCCGCCACCGCTTGCGTCGCCCTCAGCCGACCCTCCCCCTGCCACTCCGACCCTGGCCGCCCCACCGCTGGAGGGGCTAGGGTCCCACGCGGGGGGAACCCTAGGTTCGCTCGCTCAGTGATCGCCCGATCGCATCTTCTTCTTCTTCTTCTTATTTTATATATATATATATATATATATATATATATATATATATATATATATATAATATGGCTAAGCCATTTTTAGCAAATGTTTTATTTCTTTCCTTTCATTCCTTCTTATTAGGCCAAATCCATAGTCATTCCTTAAATCCCTAAATTTTGGATTGAGTCTTGGGTTGATCTTTGGATCAAACCCATAGTCATTCCTTATATCCATAAATAAGTTTTTCCTTATTTTTGAGCTAAGCCCATAACCAGGGCTAAGCCCATGATTGGCCAAAACCACAGCCTAATTCTTAATATGGCCAAGCCGTTTTTAGCAAATGTTTTATTTCTCTCCTTTTATTCCTTCTTATTAGGCCAATGGCCACTATTTCCAACCCAGCCACACACTTCTAATATAAGACCTACAGCCAAAGCCCACGAAGAGAGGCCCACCTGCCTTTCTTAAAGGGCTATTCATTAAAACCCTCTACTCATAATTAGGCCCATCCCAAACACCTAACCTCACAGAACTTCAGAACTCATTTGAGTTCATTTCCCCTTCTTCTCCTTCCTTTCTTCTCTGAACCAAGGCGATCAGACTGGAGAGAGGTCGAGTCTCTGCGCGTCTCCGGCGAGAGGGCAGCAACGCTCCCCGACTCTTCTGGATTACTCCAGAGTCATCATCCCCACCGACATCCATCGTTCATCCCCGCCGTCTATCCCACCGCCATACTCCGGCCAAATCTATATCGACCGATCATAACGGCCGGCACCGCCCCTTCGCCTATAAATAAGACCTCCACCGACTCATTTTCATTCGTCTCTGTTAGGCGAAGCCCTGCTGAAATCGTGTCTCACCTCCACTCTTCTTCTCCATCCACCGACCTAGCACAAACCCAAACTCGTGCTCCAACCATGGCGGTGGAGATCTTTCCGGCCAACAGCAGTTCAAGCGCGATGCCCTCGACTCGTCAGAGCTCTCGCGTGGATTACTGAGTCAAGTCTCCGCGTACTCGACAGGCAACGCCGCTCAGTGGTCTCTCTTTCACCGGCGACCACGGGAGCGTGGCCACGACGACGACGGCTTCGGCGACCTCTTCTTCTTGTTGCTTCCACTCTCCGACGATCGATCGATCGACGACCCGGTAAGGTGATAAGTGATTCGGCGCTTCCTTTTCCCGTTACTCTCCTCCGACGATCTCGCAAATTGCTCCGTGAAACTCTGCTTCAGTTAGAAAACGATTGGTGAGTCCCATGTTCCTTTTGAATTACATTGATTTTTGATTCCTGATCTTGATCTACTGGATCGTTCAATTTGGAATTCGAATCGTTCTTGGATTGATCGGATTCAACTGGATTAAATGATCGATCAGATATTTTCTAAGATTTGTGATTCGAATTTTCTTGACCAACAGAATTTAAACTGAACCTTGAGTTCTTCTATGTGTTTTTGAGCACCAGGTGCTCGATCCTTTGTTCCAGAGAGGTATCGGTGATCCAAATCAACTGAATCGGACACAAAGCGGTTCTTGTCAACTCTTAGACAGGTATGAGTTCTTCCTAAACTCCTTATGTTCTACTTAGAATCGTGGGACAGGAGATTAGTTGAGTTGTGGCCGGACACATACTTGTGTTAGGAGAGAACCAGGACTCGACTGCAACCTTCGTGACTTGTATCCAGTCTACAGCTGGGCTGCAGTGTCGAACTAGACATGAGCAGTAGCTATATTCTTAGTTTTCAAATATGAGAGTAAGCGGGAACTGGGGGTTGTTGTTTGGGTTCTCTGTACAAGTCGATAAGTGGCAGTAGATCGAGCACCCTAGGATTAATATCTATTGGAATTTGATGGAGGCTCACTCTGGACCCAAGTTCAATAGGCTTTTGGGCTGGTTTAATAACAGGATTAGTATAACGTTGGACCGGGCTTGATCTTTGGGGACTGATGGTGTAGTTGTATATAGTGGTGATTATCTTAGGGACCTTCTCGGGCCGGGCCTTGAGGGCTCAGCTTCAATAAATTAGTTATTAAGTATAGGCCTTGACTTGGAGGTGTCAATACAGGTTTATTAATAGGCTTACTAAAGAGTAATTAGTAGAGTTACTAATAATTAGTAGTGTTCTATAGAGATTAGTTGATTAGCTAAACAATTGATTAGGAATTAACAAGCATTATTTTAGAATATTGTCCTAAGAAATGTTTATATTAATTGGCAGTTAGCAAGGATCTGATTGTGACTCATAGCAGCAATCCAGGCAAGTACACCGACTTGAACTCTTTACTTTGTATCTCTGTCTTGTTTCTTGTTCTCATGTTCAACACGAGATTAACACAATTGGATTGTGCCTCATTGATCGTATTGTATTTCACTGATTGTCTTACGGGAATTAGGAAAATATTATCTAGTTTGTGACCACACCCCTTAGCTAGGTTATTATGAATAGCCTAATCGTACACCTCACGTACGATTAAGCCACACTTATTGTGATATTTGGTTTCTAGCCGGTGACACATTGGATTAATATTTCAAATTCACTCTTGCATTAATTGTCTTGTTCATTGTTTCAGTTCTTGTACTATTGTTTTATATTGCAGGTTAGTCCATATCATTAATTGTGCATTTCAGATTACATTGTATTGTGTTTCTTGTCGGGGTTGTACTTTGCTCCTTTTCTGACTGGATACGTTGCAGGTGAGATTGATGGGGACTTCTACCTTAGCTATGGACCACTATATGGGATAGCAGATGCTGGAGTAGATGCTGTTCAGGAGAGACTTGGATTTAGATCTAGGAATCCTTTGTATAGATTTACATTTTGCCTTGATGATGATGTAGCACCATTGATGTAGTTGGATGACTGTATTAATATTTTTTTTACTTTTTACCGGATTTGTTTTCGGACATCTATTGTAAAGATGTACAACAAAGCATAGTGATATCTGTGATGGTCGTGGTGATTTGTGTTCTGGGTACGATTGATAGAAGTTGTGATGAGTATGATTGAATTTTATTCACTGGATGATTTATGAGGTTTATATACAGCTTACTACGTTGTGTCTTCCAACGTAGGTTGTGCGTGTCCGACTCATATCCGATTATTCGGGAGCGAGTTGTGACAGGAGTCTTGCAAGTTGTTCGTGGTTCTTTGGTGGTGATGAAAGGTTACCGACAGAGTAACCTTTATATCTTATTGGAAAGCACTGTGATTGGGTCTTTAGCAGTTAGTACATCTGATTCGTCTGATAGCATGCGTCTTTGACATATGCGGCTTGGGCATATGAGTGGGAAAGGTGTCCTTGCTGAGCAAGCAGGGGTTACCGAAGAACTTGAAGAAGCCAAATATGGATTTCTGTGAGCATTTTGTTTATGGCAAGCAACACAGGGTGATCTTCAGTACAAGCAAGCAAAAGACAAGAGGTATTCTCGACTGTGCATACAGATGTATGGAGACCTAGCAAGGTTCCTTCCAAAAATCGAGTAAGGTACTATGTCACTTTTATTGATGATTATACACGTTATGTTTGGTTGTATTTCATCAAAACCAAGGATCAAGTATTTGAAAAGTTCAAGCAGTGGGAAGCGACCGTGGAGAACAGAATGGGTAGAGAGGTAAAGATAAGGAGGTCTGATAATGGTATTGAATAAACCTATGTACATTTCAAAGATTTCTGTACTCAAAAAGGTATCATTCGACATTGGACTGTCAGAAACACGCCACAGCAGAATGGGTTAGCAGAGAGGATGAACCAAACCTTGCTTGAGAAAGCAAGATGCATGCTCTCCAATGCCGGTTTAGACAAAGAATAGTGGACGGATGCTATACACATGGTGCGGTACTTGGTTAATAGATCACCAACTCCGGCTATAGACTGTAAGACTCTATATAAGATGATGACCGACAAACCAGCAGATAACAACATTTTGCGCGTGTTTGGATGCAAAGCTTACTATCATGTCAATGAGGGTAAATTGGATCCGAGAACCAAGAAAGCCATATTCTTGGGATATGCACAAGGAGTGAAGGGATACTGCCCGTACTGCTAGGAGGATAAGTTCTTAATCAGCAGAGATGTCACACTCAATGAGTCTTCAGTGTTGGCTTCAAGCAAGAAGAGTGAATCCGATCAGGAAGGTGGTGTATCTAGCAAATCTCAAACTGTTGAGATTGAGTCGTCTGAGGATGCATCAGATGAGGTGGAGGTTTCTGAAGATGTTCATCAAGCCCCACAAAAGCAACAACCAAAGGAAGAGCAACACTAGCAGCAAGATTACTTAGCCACCACTAAGCTAGGGAGATCGGTCAAGCCAATACACATGTATGGAATTGATGAACCGGTAAAGCACTATGGACAGTTAAATATGGTGGCATATGCACTACCAGTGGAGGATGACGAGCCTATCACATTCAGACAGACTACCAAAGATACTAGCATCAAAAACTGGTTGGTGTCTATGCATGAAGAGATTGAGTCTCTCCACAAGAACTGTACATTAGATTTGGTTCCATTGCCCAAAGGCAAGCGAGTTATAAGCTGCAAGAGAGTGTACAAGAAGAAGGAAGCTTATCCAGAGCCAGGTGGAGAAGTTTTGCTTGAGAGCCCTTGGGGACGGAATTGACGAGTGGTTGATTTGGTGAAGCTATGCGGTGGAGAAGTGTGTCGGCTCGGTTTTGTGGCAAAACCTTATCGAGGTGGAGATATGAAGAAAAATGTCCAAAAATAGGTCCATGACCTGTTATGACTTTGACCATATATTCGATTGGATTTCCATATATGGACTTCTAATATATGTAAGTCTACATAGGATTGGATTTCTAATATATAAGCCTATATAGGATTGGATTTCCAATATATAATCCGACATAAGATTGGATTTTAAACCTACATAGGATGAGATTTCTATGGTATATAAAGGGGTCTAAAGGTTCTCCACAAAACATCTCCAAGAGTGCTCAATGTAAGTTGTTGAATAAGTTCAACACAAGCATATCTCATTGTGCTCAATAAAAGTTGTTGAATAAGTTCAACACAAGAGAGCTAAAGTTGTTGAATAAGTTCAACACAAAAGTTTGGGAGATTTTTTTTATCTTTGTGATAGAGAGTTCTCGAGTGCAAGGAGAGAAGTGTTGAGAGCTATTGTAATTCATTTTCTTCTTCATAGTGGAACTAAATCACCCTCGTCTGTGGAAGTAGACATCTTGGCCGAACCACGTAAATCATTGTCTTTGTGGTTATAAATTTTTTCTGAGATATTCTCTGATTTCTTGGTTTTTTCCGCTATGCCCCAATAAATTGGTATCAGAGCTTTGAGATTCTAGCAAAGTATCCAACAAAGTTATCAGAGAAAATTAATTAGGTAGATTCTTGAGATAGCTCCGTCAAGCAAGTTTGGGAAGTACGAAATTGAGAAGCTCGGTAGGAAAATTGATTTTGGCTTTTGGAAAAGTTAGATGAATGACATTCTCATATCTCAAAAGCTTCACAAGGCTTTACGTGGAAAATCTAAGAAGCCCGCTGACATGTCCGATGATAATTGGGATGACATGGATCTCGAAGCATGTGCTGCTATTCGCCTGTGTTTGGCAAGGGATGTCGTGTACTCTATGAAGGACGAAACCACCGCCGCTGGGCTCTGGTTGAAGTTGGAATCACGCTACATGACGAAGACTCTCCCCAACCGACTTTATATGTTAAAGTTGCTCTACAGACTAGTTATGGAGGAAGGTACGTCAATTCGGAAACATATTTCAAAATTCAATCGAATTATTTCCGACTTGAAGGATGTTGACATACATGAAGAAAATTATCGTTTGGCGCTAATCCTTTTATTTTCTTTGCCAGATTCTTAAGAGAATCTTATTCAAACATTACTATAAGGAAAGGACTCAATTTCCGTAGAAGAGGCTACGAGTGTCTTATTGTTTAATGAGGTACGGAGATTGGCTTCCAATGAAGGAAACGGTGGAGACCAAATCCAAGGTTTGACGGGAAGAGGGAGGACAAACGATAGTCCAAGGTTTGACGGCAAGAGGGAGGACAAACGATATATCATCTTATAGCAGAGGGCAAGATCCAAGTCCAAGACATCTATTAAGAAGGTAAAGTGCTTCAACTGCAACGAGAAGAGACATTATGCAAATAAGTGTCCTCTTCCAAAGAAGAAGAACAAGCAAAAGGAGAATAAGACAGAGAGAGAAGGTGATAAAGCAAACTGTGCTTCAGAAACCGACAATGACGGGGTATGTTTTTTGGTGGCACATGACAACATGAGTGACCGTTGGATTCTCGATTCTGGATGCTCGTACCATATGTGTCCAAAAAGGGAGTGATTTTCTTCCTACAAGACGACAGATGGTGGTTTTGTGTTGATGGACAACAATAATGCATGTCGAGCTGTTGGAATTGGATCTATCAAAGTAATGATGTATGATGGAGTTGTGCGAACTTTGGCCGATGTCAGACATGTTTCCGACCTCAAGAAAATTCTTATTTCTCTTGGTACGCTTGACTCGAATGGCAATAAGTTAGTTGTCGAGGGTGGAGTCTTGCGTGTTGTTCGTGGTTCTTTAGTAGTGACGAAAGGTCACCGACAGAGTAACCATTATATCTTATTGGGAAGCACTGTGATTGGGTCTTTAGCAGTTAGTACATCTGATTCGTCTGATAGCACGCGTCTTTGGCATATGCGGCTTGGACATATGAGTGAGAAAGGTTTGTCCTTACTGAGCAAGCAGGGGTTAGTGAAGAACTTGAATAAGCCAAGTATAGATTTCTGTGAGCATTGTGATTATGGCAAGCAACACAGGGTGAACTTCAGTACAAGCAAGCAAAAGACAAGAGGTATTCTCGACTATGTGCATACAGATGTATGGGAACCTAGCAAGATTCCTTCCAAGAATGGAGCAAGGTACTATGTCACTTTTATTGATGATTATACACATTATGTTTGGTTGTATTTCATCAAAACCAAGGATCTAGTGTTCGAAAAGTTCAAGCAGTGGAAAGCGACCGTAGAAAACAGAACGGGCAGAAAGGTAAAGACGATGAGGTCTGATAATGGTATTGAATATACCTATGGACCTTTCAAAGATTTCTGTGCTCAAGAGGGTATCATTCGACATTGGACTGTCAGGAACACGCCACAGCAGAATGGGTTAGCATAGAGGATGAACCAAACCTTGCTTGAGAAAGCAAGATGTATGCTCTCCAATGCCGGTTTAGGCAAAGAATGGTGGGCGGATGCTATACACATGGCGCGGTACTTGGTTAATAGATCACCAAATCCGGCTATAGACTGTCAGACTCCATATGAGATGATGACCGGCAAACCAGCAGATTACAGCACTTTGCGCATGTTTGGATGCAAAGCTTACTATCATGTCAATAAGGGTAAGTTGGATCCGAGAGCCAAGAAAGCCATATTCTTGGGATATACACAAGGAGTGAAGGGATACCGTCTGTATTGCTGGGAGGATAAGAAGTTCTTAATCAGCAGAGATGTCACATTCGATGAGTCTTCAGTGTTGGCGTCAAGCAAGAAGAGTCTGATCAGGAAGGTGGTGTATCTAGCAAATTTCAAACTATTGAGATTGAGTCGTCTGAGGATGCATCAGATGAGGCGGAGGTTTCTGCCCCACAAAAGTAATAACCAAAGGAAGAGCAGCACCAGCAGCAAGATTTCTAGGCCACCCCTAGGCTAAGGAGATGGGTCAAGCCAATACACATGTATGGATTTGATGAACCGGTAAAGCACTATGGATAATTAAATGTGTTGGCATATGCATTACCAGTGGAGGATGACGAGCCTATTACCTTCAGACAGACTGTCAAAGATACTAGCAGCAAGAACTAGATGGCGGCTATGCATGAAGAGATTGAGTCTTTCCACAAGAACTGTACATGGGATTTGATTCTATTGCCCAAAGGCAAGCGAGTTATAGGCTGCAAGAGAGTGTACAAGAAATAAGCTTCTTCAGAGCCAGGTGGAGAAGTTTTGCTTGAGAGCCCTTATAGATGGAATTGACGAGTGGTTGATTTGGTGAAGCTATGCGGTGGAGAAGTGTGTCGGCTCGGTTTTGTGGCAAAACCTTGTCGAGGTGGAGATATGAAGGAAAGTGTCCAAAAATAGGCCTATGACATGTTTTGACTTTGACCATATATTTGATTGGATTACCATATATGGACTTCTAATATATGTAAGTCTACATAGGATTGGATTTCTAATATATAAGCCTATATAATATTGGATTTCCAATATATAATCCTACATAATATTGGATTTTAAGCTTACATAGGATAGATTTCTATGGTATATAAAGGGATCTAAAGGTTCTCCATAAAATATCTCCAATAGTGCTCAATGTAAGCTATTGAATAAGTTCAACACAAGAGAGCTAAAGTTGTTGAATAAGTTCAACACAAAAGTTTGGGAGATTTTTTTTAACTTTGTGATAAAGAGTTCTTGAGTGCAAGGAGAGAAGTGTTGAGAGCTATTGTAATTTATTTTCTTCATAGTGGAACTAAATCACCCCTGTCTGTGGAAGTAGGCATCTTGGCCGAACCACGTAAATCATTGTCTTTGTGGTTGTGAATTTTCTCTGAGATATTCTCTGATTTCTTGGATTTATTTCCGATGTGTCCCAACAAATTGGTATAAAAGCTTTGGGATTCTAGCAAAGTATCCAACAAAGTTATCAGAGAAAATTAATTTGGTAGATTCTTGAGATGGCTCCGTCAAGCAAGGTTGGGAAGTATCACGACCCGCATCCGCTTTTCGGATACGAGACGTGTCCAAGCCCAGCCTACATCGCAGTATCGACGGTAGTACGTTGTCTATGATAAGCATTATTCGTACAAGTATACAGTCCACATATATCATCCACAACTAAGTCGAGATAAAGAGATTAAATTAAAAAGTCTCAATAAATGATTTAAAGAAAGATCCCCTACAAATCAGCTAGTCTCGAGAACAAATCTGCTAAAATAAATATAAAACCACTGAAACTAAAGTTCACTAAGCTCACTAGCTAAGAATAACACGAAAAAGCATAAGAAGGAAATATGCTACTCCGTATCAGTAGAAGTAACCGGCACATTGGTAACGTCAGTGTCACCAAGATACGCACCATAAACCTCGGGGCAAACCACGTCGTCTAAAGCTGAAAAAAGTTGTCCAGTCAGGATTGGAGCAAGATCACCATAACACTACACTACACAATATAATATACAAGCACGCAGAATAGTAGGAAGGAAAGGATGAATATAACGTGATACAAAAGAGACCTATATACATTGGAAAACAGTTTGAGAGTACAATTATGACGTGGAACAGTTGAAGGTATAATTAAGACACGAAGACAATATAAGAGAATGATGAATATAAGACAAACCTCTGGGCAAAATGTCAACACGAAACAAATCACGTGTACTGTGTGTGTTTAGAATACAAGTGTTCCGCATATGGACGGGTTAGGACATCCAGCAGTCGGTACGTGAGGTACAATGACTGCTATCAACATTGATATTGGGAAAAAATTGTACATTGCGTAGACCACATGCATACTAGTTGTATTCCCCCTCCCGACTCTCTCACAAGTAAACATGATCATTTTAACATTAACTTTAACTTTAAACGTTGAACATTGAACATTGAAGATAGAACATTAAACAAAAACATTAAGTGAACATGTATGGTTATGGTAACAAGTATAACTCTCGTGCACCAATGGTATAGAAGATAAGACTATCAATTTAAGGAAAAGAATAACATGCAGCATAAAATAAAGGCAACATAGGTCATAGTGATACTTGCCTTGCTCCGCTAGATGATGAAGTCACAACTCAAACGTCGTAGATCGATCTACCCCGTCACATAAATAATTATAAGTTAGATTACGAAAATCCCACTCTAAAAATCCTAGAAAGTGGCTAATGGTTTATCATAACTAATTATATTTAATTACGGAATAAATCATCTAAAAACCTAATTTATTCTAATACAATTCTGGAATTAAAGTTAAATACTAATTTTTAGCCAAAGAAGATCACGGATTCCAATTCAGAACCTGCGACACGCAAATCGAGTCGCATCGATGACTAAATAGTCAAACAACACAAACTCTACGACTTGAGTGTGCACTCCAGTAGATTTCAGTGCCACGAGTGCACTAGAATCGACCGTGTCACAAAATCACGCTTTGGTTAAAAGATATCGCCGTTATGGCTATCCATGACCAAATCGATGATTTATTGACAAAACTAAGTTCTACGAATTAATAAAAATATTAGCTGAATGGATTAATTTCTGGAAAAAATATAAGTCGTAGAGCTCTGTGTTAGCTTTCCGAAACTTCAAACGGTTCGTGATTTGGATTCCTGGTTTTTCCGAAATTTCGAACACCGAAACGTATCAAATTTTAGACAACTAGCACTCTACGAATTTCCAAGAAATTCAGGTTCAGAAATTACGAAAATAAATTAGATATTCAGAAAATATACCTCAATACACTTCCAATAAAAAAACGGCGTACGAAAAGCTCTTCTGGTTTGGCAGCAATCGCTTCGGGAAGATAAAGGACTCCAAGATGAAACCTATCCCAAAATCGGCAGGAATTTAATTAGGGTTTCGAATATAATATATATATAGGAGAGAGAGAGAGAGAGGCGGTTACTGTAGCGCCGACAGGTGGGCCCGCCCAGGCTGACCGGATAATTATTTATTTAATTCAAAAAATTATTTAAAAATTATTTTAAGTCCAAATAAATCAAAATAAATTGCAGAAAAATCCTAGAAAATTCTAGAAAATATTTCTAAGTGTCTAGAATCTAAATAAATTATTTTAACATAAAATATCATCGTGTGACCTCACAGTAAATTCCAAAAACCTATAAAATATAAATTCTATATGTTTTAATTATCTACAAATTCTAAAAAAATCCAGAAAAATCCTAGAATATTCTAGAAAATATTTATAACCTAGTAGAGCCTAAATAAAATACTAGGCCCCAAAAATAACTCCGACTGGCCATATGGTAAATCATGAAAGTCAATACAATATATAAATCTTCACAAAATAAATATTTAAAAATTATCTAAAATATCTAAAAATCATAATAAACTATAAAATAGCTATAGAATGTTTATATAACCTACCTAGAGGCTATATGTTGAGAGTCAATAAGGGACTTTTAGTCCCACATCGGAATATGTAGTATGTAGAGGAGCTAGACTCCTTATAAGTAGTGAAGTAGTCCATCAATAAAATTAATCCAACCATTATTTTCTACATGGTATCAGAGCCATAACTCTCTCTCTCTCTCCACAAAAAGAAATTTCCCCCCCCCCACAACCGCCGACCCTCCCTACCCGACCCTCTCCAGCAACTACAGCCGCCGACCCTACAGCCCCTCCCCGACCCTACAGCCCCTCTCCAGCAAACCGCCGACCCTACAGCCCTCCCTCCCCTACAGCCGCCGACCCTCCCAACCCGACCCTCTCCAGCACCTACAGCCGCCGACCCTACAGCCCCTCCCCGACCCTACAGCCCCTCCCCCACAACCGCCGACCCTATAGCCCCTCCCTCCCCGACCCCTCTCCAGCAAACTCCCGCCCCCCCTACAGCCCCCCCTCCCCGACCCCTCTCCAGCACCCTCCCGCCCCCCTGCAGCACCTCCCGCCCCCCCCCCCCTCCAGCACCCTACCGCCTCCCCCCTACCCCTAGCCTCTCTTGCCATGGAAACCCTAACCCTAGCCCTAGCAACCCCATCCAAACCCTAACCCTAACCGTCACACACATAAAAAAAACGGCGTATTTCGAAGACAGTCGAGATGTCAAATTCTTTATTTGCACCGACTCTGTTCCTAGATTGCGTCGTTTGGAACTAAATGTTTATTTTGTTATTCCTCATTCACATCGGGATCTATATAGAGACTGATCATGTCTTCTCTGGTGTCCTGACGTGTTCACTTTACATGCGCGTGCCGGTGCTGGCCAAGTTAGTAGCGCATTCGTAAAGTCTCTGACGTCGAAGAAGACGAAGACGACGAAGTTCGACGAGGAAGACGACGAATAGGGTTCACAGTTGCCGAGGCCATGGATTCGATCAGTGGCAAACTGACGGCCGAAGAGATGAAGGCCTTGGTTGATGACATCTTATCAAAAAGATTAACCGAGGTAACCCCACGTGTGATCCATACTGATGTGGATCCGTCCCCTTACAAAATGGGAAAATTGGAGAAGCTGGAGACGAAGTTGGAAGGAACATCCAACTACTTGAAGTGGTCGTGGCAGGCGATGCGGACACTGAAGGGACGTGGCTTGGTTGGCTATGTCACTGGCCAAGCCAAGGCGCCAGTCGATCACTCCACCAAGGAGTTTGCTGTTTGGGAGATTGTCAACAACGTCGTGGCTGGGTGGTTGACTGCCTCTTTAACCGACCAGGTGTCGGGCAATGTCGAGGCCATGGAGGCTGCTGCTGATATATGGCAAACTCTCAAAGATATGTACTCCGGCTCCGGCAACCCTATGCGAGTCTTTCAACTGCAAGATGAACTTGATAGGGTGGCCCACGACGAACGTACCATCTCTGAGTACGCGGCCCTGTTGAGGAAGTACTGGTCTGATCTGGATCATTATGATCCTCTTAGGATGGAAGATGCACAAGTCGAACCGGCATTCGCGAAGTACCTTCAGACGTTCCTGGCTTATATTTTCCGGCAGCGTATGATGAAATTCCTGAAGGGACTACACCCTGTATTTGAGCAGAGACGGAATATCCTCCTATCCCAACCCACGCTTCCGACCTTGGAAGAAGCTATAGCTGTTATGACACAGGAAGAAGCTCGACTGAAGTTGATGCCCAACAAGGGCTCCTACCAGGGGGAGCAAGCTGCGGTTGAAAAGTCTGCCCTTGCTGCCTTCAATCAACCTCCATCTATGGGTGGTGTTTGCCACAATTGTGGTGACTCCGGACATTACATCCGATTTTGTCCAAAATCCTTGCGCAATCAGTCTACTGATCGAGGACGGGGTCGTGGAGGCCGACGTGGTGGTAGAGGAGGATATGCTGGTAGAAGGGGCAGACACAAAGCAAATCTGGCGGAGGAAGGGGAGAGAATCAACTGGCTGAAATAACCCCGCTTGAGCGGGAGTTCCTTGAGAAGTTGCGAGGCACAAAGCTGGGTTCGTCCGACTGTCCTGGGGCATCTTCAACCTCGGGAGATCACATCACTTGCTTTGCCCAACCCAGCACCGATGATTCTGCACGTGCTCTTGCATCTATCCATCAGCCAGGATGGATTATGGACTCTAGGGCATCTCGCCATGTCACGGGATCCCGTGGTGCGTTTCAGGAATATACTCACCTACCATTGCCGGAGAGTATTCAGACCGCTGATGGTACATCCAGCCCTGTAATGGGTAAAGGCACTGTCGCATGCACCCCTTCCATCACTCTAACCAATGTCCTACATGCTCCGTCTTTTCCTGTCAATCTCCTATCCATTAGTGCCATTATACTTGATCTTAACTGTACTGTTTCCTTTGACATTCCTCAGGTGACTTTTCAGGAGAAAGGGACAGGACGACGACTTGGGACTGGCACATGGCATAAGGGGTTGTGGTATTTAGACAGGACTGGACTGGACACCGCATTGGCATCCTTGGTAGCAGCCGCACTACCAGAAGCTTCCTGTCGCAGTGTTGAAGCCGACTTGCTACTCCACCACCAGCGTGTCGGTCATTCTTCTTTTAAAGTTATTAGTCGAATGTATCCGTCCTTTTATCAAAGGGCTAATAAAGAGAAGTTATTTTGTAATGCTTGTGAGTTGGGAAAACATACCAGAAGTACGTATGTGAGCACGGGGAATAGGAGTTCAGCTGCTTTTGACATGATACATTCAGACGTATGGGGCCCTTGTCCTACAACTGGTATTAACGGCTTTCGATAGTTCGTCACCTTTATTGACTGTTATACCCGCGTGACATGGGTCTATCTTATGAAGAATAAAAGTGACGTCCTTGAGGCCTTTCAGGACTTTCATCGACGGGTGGAAACACAATATGGCGCTAAAATTAAGTGTTTCCGGTCAGACAATGGGACGGAGTATACTAATAAGCGGGTTGCTGAGTATTTTTCCACTCATGGTATACTTCATCAAACTTCATGTGCTTATACTCCGGCCCAAAATGGTGTGGCGGAACGAAAAAACAGACACCTGCTGGAAGTCGCACGGACGATGATGCTGGCTATGAATGTCCCGAAACACTTATGGGGGCAGGCTATATTGACGGCCTCTTATCTTATCAACAGAATGCCATCTCAAGTATTGGACTGGAAGACACCGTTGGAAATGCTTACTGGGGCAACTACATACACTGTTCCACCAAAAGTCTTTGGATGTGTGTGCTTTGTCCAAGATAATCGGCCAGGCGTTGGCAAATTGGATCCTAGGGCAGTTAAATGTGTCTTCGTCAGTTACACGGCGACTCAGAAGGGTTATGCATGTTGGAGCCCAGTCGAGCGGAAGATGTTTGTAAGCATGGACGTTACTTTCAGAGAACTCGAACCATACTATGGTTCGGATGAAGGTTCAGCATTTGGTGACACACCTAACACAGATGGTGTTAGATGTGAGAGGGAGACAATAAGCCCAAATGTGGTCGTCGGATCGGTTCCGTGTCCGGTTGTAGAAAACTGGACGAAAGGGGGAGAGCACAGTGACTCAGATACAGACAATGAAGAAGAAGATCCATATGTTACGCAGGGGGAGCAGCAGACAAGGGAAAAGGAGCTCCAAGTCTACAGAAGGAGACAACAGAAGTCCAGTACTGTGCCTATGCCGTGCCCTGTGCCTACTGTACCAAGTCCCTCGTCTACTCCTGTTCCAACTCCTGAAGATGTTGCCCCCGCACTGAATCACTCGGATTCTGATGCGGATCTCTCCGACTCGGATGGTATGATCTCTCCACCACCTATTGCTCCCTTAAGGAGATCTTCTCGCATCAATGCGGGTAAGGCTCCTGCTCGTTTTGATGATTACGAACATGACATTGCCAACTTCTTGTCTTATTCTAACATTTCTTCGAATTATCGAGCCTTCATTGCATCGTTAGACTCTACTTCGTTGCCCAAGTGTTGGCAGGAAGCAAAGAAAGATCCAAGGTGGAAAGCTGCAATGATGGAAGAACTTGGGACACTGGAGAAAAATAAGACATGGGAGCTGGTTCCATTACCCAAAGGGAAGAAAGCTGTGGGATGCAAATGGGTGTACACAGTGAAAGAGACGCCAGAAGGAAAAGTAGAGCGGTACAAGGCGAGGTTGGTTGCAAAAGGATTCACACAGTTATATGGAATAGACTATGATGAGACATTTGTCCCAGTAGCAAAAATGAGCACCGTGAGAACTCTGGTCTCCATTGCAGCGAACTATGGGTGGAAGCTGTACCAGCTGGATGTGAAGAATGCCTTTCTTCATGGGGACCTGCAAGAAGAAGTATACATGGAGCTCCCGCCTGGGTGCTATGCGACGGAATCAAACGGAGGGACGTCGCAAGGAAAGGTGTGTAAACTGAAGAAGTCACTATACGGGCTCAAGCAATCTCTTCGAGCCTGGTTTGACAGATTCAGAAAAGCTGTTACAGGCATGGGATACCGTCAAACAAATGCAGATCATACGGTTTTCCTCCAGCATGCAAGAGGCCACATCACTATACTTGCTGTATATGTGGATGATATAGTGATCACAGGTGATGATGAAGTCGAGATCACTAAACTGAAGTCAAAACTCGCGAAGGAGTTTGAAGTGAAGGATTTAGGAGCGATGAGGTACTTTCTAGGTATCGAGGTGTGTGAGGGCGAACAAGGAATTGTTCTCTCACAGAGAAAATACACACTAGATCTGCTGAAGGAGACAGGGATGCTGGGATGCAAAGCAGCGGTCACTCTAATTGACCAGAAGTGCAAGTTTGGAGCAGAAGCAGGAGAGCCCGTTGATCGTGAAAGATATCAAAGACTTGTAGGGAGATTGATTTATCTGGGACACACTCGCCCTGATATCTCATTTGCGGTGAGTGTAGTAAGTCGCTACATGCATGATCCAAGAAAGGGTTATATGGAAGCAGTATTTCAGATCTTGAGGTATCTGAAAGGAACGCCGGAAAAGGGGTTATGGTTCAAGAAGAATGGACGCATAGAAGTTGAGGGATACTGTGATGCAGACTGGGCGAGCTGCATAGACGACAGAAGGTCTACCACGGGATACTGTGTTTTTGTAGGAGGAAATCTGGTCTCATGGAAAAGCAAGAAACAGTCTGTAGTAGCACGGTCGACAGCTGAAGCAGAATACAGAGCAATGGCTCTGGGAGTGTCAGAATTGTTGTGGGTGAAAGTGTTGCTGACAGAGTTAAAGCTAGACAAGGGAGCACCATTACGTCTTCTGAGCGATAGTCAAGCTGCAATAAGTATAGCTAACAATTCCGTTCAGCACGACAGAACGAAGCACATTGAGATTGATCGATTCTTCATCAAGGAGAAGCTGGAACAAGGGATACTGAAGATTGACCATGTCCGCTCAGAAGAACAAGTTGCAGACTGTCTGACTAAGGGTCTTAGTTCATTAAGTCTGTCGAAGCTATGTAACAAGATGGGGATGATCAATATCTATCGCCCATCTTGAGGGGGAGTGTTGAGAGTCAATAAGGGACTTTTAGTCCCACATCGAAATATGTAGTATGTAGAGGAGCTAGACTCCTTATAAGTAGTGAAGTAGTCCATCAATAAAATTAATCCAACCATTATTTTCTACACTATATAACCATAAGATGGTTCTAACTTACCTGTGGGCGTAGGCATAACATCCTATGATCATAGAAATCAACCATAATCTAATCAAATAAAATTTAAAAAAAAATCCATAAATTTTTAATCGGGGTGGCAGATGCCACATACTATTCCCCTTAAAAATATTTTTGTCCTCAAAAATGAAACACACAAGTTTATACATTAATATAGTAATATATGCAAGCAATCTTCTATGGCAATCTAATAACAATTCTTAGGGTAAATCATGGGAGGGTCATTATTGAAAAAAAAAATCAAACTATCATGGCCATAGGGGAATACTTCGTGTCTTCGATTGCTTGTTTTTTCGAAATAGGTGACGAAAAACAATAAGAGTTCAAAGAAGATGAGATCGATTTGCAAATATGGGTTTCAAGGGCGACTGAATAGTTTAAAAGGGAGTTGTCAAGATCGTTGCGGTTGAGATCCTAGATGACAAATTTAACTATATCTCAATCCATATAGAATAATCATGCGAAGAGCGAACCAAGTGCACTAGGTTGATTAGACCATCATGTACCGGTTTTGATTAGACAATACGTTAGTGGACATGCCCAGATAACATATGTCTTGAACAAGCTCGATAAATGGATGAGTTTGCAAAACTAGGCTATTATAGCAGCATTAGTCAAGATAGTTAGAATTATGAGTACACGAGAAGATGAAGAAGGTGTGAATTGTTCAAGTTCTTCAAATAAAATCTAAACTCATCCGGTGTTTGTGCCTATACATTCGTCCTATTGTCTTCTTGTCTAAGGCCGTGGTTAAGGTCAAAGGGAGTGTTAGGTCGTGCGGCATTCTACCTAACTTATAAGAGTTAAAGTAGTAATGTGATGGGACAATGGAACATGTCTTCCTATCATGAGTCACCTTCCTAACCTGTATCAAGCACGAAAGAAGGGATAAAAATTACGACAAAAGGTATCAAGCAAGATGCAAATCAAGGAAGTCAGACGAGAGTTTGAAAATGGAATCGAGGAAGAAGGTCAGGTATGTGGATGAGATCCTAGACTCTAATACTATATGTGGATGATGTAACTCTCATAGAAGTTATTCTAAGTCCTATCTTCAATTCTATTTGCAGGCTCACAACTAGTACTACTAAGTTGAGTACAAACCGTGAGTTCGCAACCTTATGCGAAACCGGACCTATATGGGCCACTATAAAAACTTGTCACAACCCGCACCAGCTTTTCGGATACGAGACGTGTCCAAGCCCAGCCTACATTGCAGTGTCGACGGTAGTACGCTGTCTATGATAAGCATTATTCGTACAAGTACACAGTCCACATATATCATCCACAACTAAGTCGAGATAAAGAGATTAAACTAAAAAGTCTCAATAAATGATTTAAAGAAAGATCCCCTACAAATCAGCTAGTCTCGGGAACAAACCCGCTAAAATAAATATAAAACCACTGAAACTAAAGTTCGCTAAGCTCACTAGCTAAGAATAACACGAAAAAACATAAGAAAGAAATATGCTACTCCGTACTAGTGGAAGTAACCAGCACATTGGTAACGTCAGTGTCACCAAGATACGCACTATAAACCTCGGGACAAACCACGTCGTCTAAAGCTAAAAAATAGTCATTCAGTCAGGATTGGAGCAAGATCACCATAACACTACACTACACAATATAATATACAAGCACGCAGAATAGCAGGAAGGAAAGGATGAATATAACATGATACAAAAGAGACCTATATACATTGGAAAACAGTTTGAGAGTACAATTATGACGTGGAACAGTTGAAGGTATAATTAAGACACGAAGACAATATAAGAGAATGATGAATATAAGATAAACCTCTGGGCAAAATGTCAACACGAAACAAATCACGTGTACTGTGTGTTTTAGAATACAAGTGTTCCGCATGTGGATGGGTTAGGACATCCAGCAGTCGGTACGTGAGGTGCAATGACTGCTATCAACATTGACATTGGGGAAAAATTGTACATTGCGTAGACCACATGCATACTAGTTGTATTCCCCCTCCCGACTCTCTCACAAGTAAACATGATCATTTTAACATTAACTTTAACTTTAAACATTTAACATTGAACATTGAAGATAGAACATTAAACGAAAACATTAAGTGAACATGTATTGTTATGGTAACAAGTATAACTCTCGTGCACCAATGGTATAGAAGATAAGACTATCAATTTAAGGAAAAGAATAACATGCAGCATAAAATAAAGGCAATATAGGTCATAGTGATACTTGCCTTGCTCGGCTAGATGATGAAGTCACAACTCAAACTTTGTAGATCGATCTACCCCATCTCATAAATAATCATAAGTTAGATTATGAAAATCCCACTCAAAAAACCCTAGAAAGTGGCTAATGGTTTATCATAACTAATTATATTTAATTCTGGAATAAATCATCTAAAAACCTAATTTATTCTAATATAATTCTGGAATTAAAATTAAATACTAATTTTTATCCAAAGAAGATCACGGTTTCCAATTCGGAACGCACGGCACGCAAATCGAGGCACATCGATGACTAAATAGTCGAACAACACAAACTCTACGACTTGAGTGTGCACTCCAGTAGATTTCAGCGCCACGAGTGTACTAGAATCGACCGTGTCACAAAATCACACTTTGGTCAAAAGATATCGCCGTTATGGCTATCCATGACCAAATCGATGATTTATTGACAAAACTAAGTTCTACGAATTAATAAAAATATTAGCTTAACGGATTAATTTCTGGAAAAAATATATATCGTAGATCTCTGTGTTAGCTTTCCGAAACTTCAAACAGTTTGTGATTCGGATTCCTGGTTCTCCCGAAATTTCGAAAATACCGAAACGTATCAAATTTCGGACAATTAGCACTCTACGAATTTTCCAGAAATTCAGGTTCAGAAATTACAAAAATAAATTAGATATTCAGAAAATATACCTTAATACACTTCCAATAAAAAAAACAGCACGCGAAAAGCTCTTTTAGTTTGGCGGCAATCGCTTCGGGAATGTAAAGGACTCCTAGATGAAATATATCTCAAAATCGGCAGGAATTTAATTAGGGTTTCGAATATAAAATATATATAGGAGAGAGAGAGAGAGAGAGACGGTTACTGTAGCACCGACAGGTGGGCCCGCCCAGGATGACCGGATAATTATTTATTTAATTCAAAAAATCATTTTAAGTCCAAATAAATCAAAATAAATTGTATAAAAAACCAGAAAAATCCTAGAAAATTCTAGAAAATATTTCTAAGTGTCTAGAATCTAAATAAAATATTTTAACATAAAATATCATCGTGTGACCTCACAGTAAATTTCAAAAACATATAAAATATAAATTCTATATGTTTTAATTATCGAAAAATTCTAAAAAAAATCTAGAAAAATCCTAAAATATTCTAGAAAAATATTTATAACCTAGTAGAGCCTAAATAAAATACTAGGTCCCAAAAATAACTCCGAATGGCCATATGGTAAATCATGAAAGTCAATACAATATATAAATCTTCACAAAATAAATATTTAAAATTTATCTAAAATATCTAAAAATCATAATAAACTATAAAATTGCTATAGAATGTTTATATAACCTACCTAGAGGCTATATGACCATAAGATGGTCCTAACTTAGCTGTGGGCGTAGGCATGACATCCTATGATCATAGAAATCAACCATAATCTAATCAAATAAAATTTAAAAAAATTCATAAATTTTTAATCGGGGTGGCAGATGCCACAGTAAGTACGAAATTGAGAAGTTCAAGGGGAAGAATGATTTTGGCTTTTGGAAAAGTCAGATGAATGATATTCTCATATATCAAAAGCTTCACAAGGCTTTACGGAAAAAATTCAAGAAGTCCGCTGACATGACCGATGATGATTGGGATGACATGGATCTCGAAGTATGCGCTACTATTCACCTGTGTTTGGCAAGGGATGTCGTGTACTCTGTGAATGACAAAACCACCGCCGATAGGCTCTGGTTGAAGTTGGAATGACTCTACATGACGAAGACTCTCACCCACCGACTTTATATGTTAAAGTCGCTATACAGACTAATGATGGAGGAATGTACGTCAATTCGGGATCATATTTCTAAATTCAATCGAATAATTTTCGACTTGAAGGATATTGACATACATGAAGAAGATGATCGTTTGGCACTAATCTTATTATTTTCTTTGCCCGATTCTTATGAGAATCTTATTCAAACATTACTATACGGGAAAGACTCAATTTCCGTAAAAGAGGCTACGAGCGTCTTATTGTCTAATGAGGTACGAAGGTTGGCTTCTAGTGACGAAAACGGTGGAGACTGTAATGACCCGCTCCGCCCTAGCGGAACGCCGATTCAAACGGCAAGTGCAACGACTCAAACGAGCCGTCGACCCGAAGAGTTGGCATCGACCTGAAGAAGAATCGATGCAAGGCTTACATTGGCCCGTCAAAGATGAATCCAGACTTAGACTTTCAAAGGCGCGCTTGGAGTATCGCTCGGCCGATGCGAACATCGCTAAGGTGGGTGGCTCCGATGAACCTGTCTTTGCTTAGCCTAGACACATAACAATACGGACACTATCACGAGAATCGCTAGGCGATAACCCGTGCATGCTAATAAAGGACTCAACGCACCTAGCTAAGGGAATAATCCCATCTTGTATGCTTGTATAGAATATGGAAAAGAACATGAAAAATGTGAGATCTCTCGCACCGCGCTCTACGCTCGTGCTAAGGCACAAGCTTACGTTTATGTTCCTTATGTGTTCAAACAATGAAACAATGAATGGGTTACAACAATGAAACGTGAAGACTATCAATATAGTCGTTCCGAGTAGAGTATAGCAACATTGAAAGACTATGGAACCGATGGGTCGCCAAGGCGACTCCCGCACGGGGAGTTGTATAATGAATGAATGATTGAAAATGTGAATGAACCAACGAATGAAAGAATGAATAAAAGATAAGAAAGAAAAGAATGGTTAGCGGCAGGTGTGATGGACACGTGCAACGGGGCTCGCTACCCGTGCTGCACGGACGCCAACCTGGTCAATAACGTAAAAAGGCTAAGGGTTAGCCTATGGCTCAGAGACGGCCGTTAAGTTAAAAAGACAAGTTAATACGAAATGGTCGTGGACAAACGGCACGGGCGAGGGGTGGCGATGCCGTGGCCGTGAAGAAAAAGGAATTTCGCGGCATGATCAAAGGGGGGATATGCCGGCCTAGGCGGAATCAAAGGGGGCTTACGGGCTGCCTGGGGGCGGCTTGGCTACCCGGGGGACGTAAGTGCAGGGTATTTCAAGACACTATCAACGTGTACCAGCCGCACGCTCTGAATAGTTGCGAAATACCAAGGGAAAAAGGGTCCAAAATGGCTTGTGATGCCAGCGACCGGTGCATATAGAGTTAAGTGGGCTTTGCTGGTGGCAATCCACGTGCAAGTCCTTGCATTGAAATCAAAGTAGTCTAAGTTAACTAAATGAAGTGCCTTCTGAACAGGCTTGAATATGACACACCAAATAATCGAGAGTACTTCGGCAAAGGAGTTAGAAAACACGCCTACGACGTGCTAGGACCCGAGGCAGGGACACGCCCTTGACATTGAAAGTTCACATGAATTACGTAAAGTCATTTCATATAAATTATTAACTAACTTGGTTTACTTTGGACAGGGAAGGCCGGACGGTAAGTATGGGTAAGTCATGCATATATTTCCATGCGACACTTGTATTGAGCAACACGAGATAGGCTATGATATATGCCATGAAACTGATCCTAAGACAAGATTAGAAAGACAATGAATGATAGACGGTGCACAAAAGGAAATAGAACGTGTTTGGTAATGATAGCATTGTGGGCGAGCTAGCCTCCCCACCAGTGCATAACAATGTACTGATAACCCCACAGTCTGCTTGCAGGATGCAGGAGACACCGGCGGGTGCGGAGCTTCCATCGAACGTGTTAAGGCGCGGAGCCAACTCTGGGGCCTTGGAACGTTGCAAGAAGCTGAAGCACCCTATATAGGACATAATGTATTGGAACATCGCCATGAATCATTCCATCTTGTAAGCCACTTGGCACGCCTTTTATATTTCAGAGAGAGAGCTCGAGCGACTTGTAATATCGGCCTAGCGCCGCTTGTAACCTTCTTGAATATCAATAAAGAGTTCGAATTCGCTTCTACTTGTGTTTATTTACTTTCCGCTGCAATGGGGACACTCTGTGCGACTCTGTGGCCTAGCTCAAATCGGCCGTTTCTGGACTTGGCCTTGCACGGGCGTGACAGATTGGTATCAGAGCACGGCTTCACGTCCTTGGACTTCACGTCGATTTCTCAGCTTTGAAAGCTCGTTGGAAATAAAGAAGTATACGCTCTCTCTCGTTGTGTCTTGGGATGTTCCATACAATAAGTCTAATATTTTCAAAAGCTCGTACGAGTACTCGGTTGGACGGGATCGATGAAGGCCTTTGTGCCACCACGACGAACTTGAGTTGGAAGGAACCGATGCTAAGAGTTAGCAAACGCAGTGCGTGCTTGAATGAGCTTACGCTGACAGCAAACAAGTACACGAGACCAAAGTATAGTTCGAACGGGATGGCTATGCACACGGCCTTCTGGCTATGTTGTGCCGCGTGTCGCGCACCTCGACTTTTGGGTGCAATCGGCTTGCGAGCGATATCAAGTATCGCTCGATCGAGAACGGAGATACACTTTGAGTGTCTATCGATAGGAACGCTATCGAGTTAACGCTTAGGCGTACCCAAAAGATTGGCTTGGATTTTGAGGATTAGTGCGAACGACTTAGTACGTCGAGGCGACGTAAGCGATTACGCTAGAAATTCATCGAACGAATCTGAAGGATGTCTTAGCGCATGACGCGAACGTGATTGAGGACTAGATCGTATGGCTTGAATCCGAGTGGTGTATGTGATAGGTTCGGAGAAGAATAAAAAATGAGTGTCGACGACTAGTCGAGTGGCTCGAACCCTGAGTGGTGTATGGACGTCATAGAAATTGTTCGAGCGAGACTAAAGGAGTTACGGATCGTACGAGTATGTCGGCAAGCGATGCGATCGTGCAAAGCCTTAGAACGTGTCACGCTTAGTTGGTCGTGACTTCAAAAGTCCCGAACGAGATGTCGCTGGACAATTTGTCAATGGGCAACGCGAGTTAGAAAATGGTTCGGAATGATGAATGAAAATGAATGGTCTTGATCGAGGAAACTTAGAGGATCGCGCGTACGATTTCGGATTGATTCAAATGAATTGTGACTTGAGTTTGAACAACGATCTTGAAACTAGCTTGAGGAATAGCAGTTGAACTTGATCTTGAATATTAAATGAAATTGTGGAATATCCAACTCGGACAACGGCATCAACGCACGACTTGAAATCGGTTGCAAAGGAAGATCGTCAGGTTACGCATATCGTCGATGGTATTGAGGCGTATCAAAGATCGATATGTGATAACTCGGGAGTACTCTGACTCGGCGAATGACGATCGTGCAAATGTCATTGTTCCGTTGGATGATATACTTGGGATGTTAAAAATGTGTCGAGGAAAAGATAGACTTGGCTCGAGGATTTTCTAGTTGAACGCATGACGGTCAGACTGTCAAAATTGATTTGGCTTTGATGAAAATGAGAATGCTTGGATTTGCTTCGTTGACAACTACAACGTTGACGTTCTTGTCTTATGCGAGCGCAACTCCAGCCTCGCACATGCGTCACGCCGGATTAGGACGATCACTCCGCGTGAGCGCTGATATGGTGATTCATACAGCGGGAGTGATTGAACTTGGATGGCGTGGCAATTTGATTGCTTCGACTTGTGGCTTGACGCGAAGGTAAACTTGAGAAAGACTTGGTGTGCTTGATGATTAAACTTGAGGATTAAGTAGGTCCAATCCGCGTATCGAGAATGAGTTAGTCTAAACTCAAACAAGAGTTACGCCCCGATGAGAATAATTATTCCACAGGAGCGTTGCATGGTGATTCATGAACCACCGTGGATAATCGGACTCGCGTGAGATTGGGACGCAATATATTGTCGAGCTGGATGACCTCGTGATCGAATACATGAATTGGTTAGAATGGATATGTGAAGTATGTCGATTGGGTGATTTGAATGGATTCGAATATGCGCAACGAATACATTGATGCGAATAGGTGATCGTGCTCGATGTTTAGAAATCTGAGTGACGCGAGCTTGGGTAGAAAATCATGTACTACCGACTTTGGTTTGACCCTAGGATTGGGGTCAGTGTTGGTATTATTGTTGGGGAACTATGATTCCAATCCTGACATTGACTTAGCCTTGAAGAAAAAAAAATGGCCTAGCGGATAGGCGGACGACCCTATGCCGAGTGATTGAACCTGTGTTGTTTACGTTATCGTCTGGACGGACGATAGACTTGGGGCAACAAGACTTAAAGTAAGGACGTCGAACTGGGGGTGTGCGTAAACGACGGCGAGATTGGCCCAAACGAAGGAAATGATAGAAATGGATGATACGCAAAGTAAAGTTGGTATAGCGAATCGAATCATCTCGAGGACCGAGATAAACGATATGTGATGCACACATGAGTTCGATTTTAAATCGAAGTTAGCAAACGATCGGCAAATCAAAACTATCACGAGTAGCTTGTCCGACTTCGCTAATCGCTAAGCTTGGTTGAAATGTACGTATTCGGGGGACGCCTTGAATATGTGCACGATCCAAACTCAGCAATGTGATGAACTCGAATGCAGCTACGAGTGGATGTTGCGATGCGCATGGATGATGGAGTGAGTTTGCCTCAGCCTACGACTCTCGCGTTTGATGAATTTCGAAGGTGCCTCGTGTGACTATTACAGCCCCATAACAAGGCGCAATAGCAACCAAGTCGAAGAAATGCTTGAATTGAATAAGTACCATCAACTCTAAAATGAATGAAAAGTTATTCAATAAAAATCGACCAAACGTATGCGACACGGAACTTGGAAAGGTACCGAGCATGGTTCGATGCCATCGAACGATAAAGCCATTCGATAAGGATTGTCTAAGAAACGTGACGACACGAGTCAAGGAACGGTAGGATGACCTGCACTCAGGAAGTCTCGAGGACGAGACTTGTTTTGAGTGGTGTATTATGTAATGACCCGCTCCGCCCTAGCGGAACGCCGATTCAAACGGCAAGTGCAACGACTCAAACGAACCGTCGACCCGAAGAGTTGGCATCGACCTGAAGAAGAATCGATGCAAGGCTTACATTGGCCCGTCAAAGATGAATCCAGACTTAGACTTTCAAAGGCGCGCTCGGAGTATCGCTCGGCCGATGCGAACATCGCTAAGGTGGATGGCTCCGATGAACCCGTCTTTGCTTAGCCTAGACACATAACAATACGGACACTATCACGAGAATCGCTAGGCGATAACCCGTGCATGCTAATAAAGGACTCAACGCACCTAGCTAAGGGAATAATCCCATCTTGTATGCTTGTATAGAATATGGAAAAGAACATGGAAAATGTGAGATCTCTCGCACCACGCTCTACGCTCGTGCTAAGGCACAAGCTTACGTTTATGTTCCTTATGTGTTCAAACAATGAAACAATGAATGGGTTACAACAATGAAACGGGAAGACTATCAATATAGTCGTTCCGAGTAGAGTATAGCAACATTGAAAGACTATGGGACCGATGGGTCGCCAAGGCGACTCCCGCACGGGGAGTTGTATAATGAATGAATGATTGAAAATGTGAATAAACCAACAAATGAAAGAATGAATAAAAGATAAGAAAGAAAAGAATAGTTAGCGGCAGGTGTGACGGGCACGTGCAACGGGGCTCGCTACCCGCGCTGCACGGACGCCAACCTGGTCGATAACGTAAAAAGGCTAAGGGTTAGCCTACGGCTCAGAGACAGCCGTTAAGTTAAAAAGACAAGTTAATACGAAATGGTCGTGGACAAACGGCACGGGCGAGGGGTGGCGATGCCGTGGCCGTGAAGAAAAAGGGATTCCGCGGCATGATCAAAGGGGGGATATGCCGGCCTAGGCGGAATCAAAGGGGGCTTACGGGCTGCCTGGGGGGGGGCTTGGCTACCCGGGGGACGTAAGTGCAGGGTATTTCAAGACACTATCAACGTGTACCAGCCGCACGCTCTGAATAGTTGCGAAATACCAAGGAAAAAAGGGTCCAAAATGGCTTGTGATGCCAGCGACCGGTGCATATAGAGTTAAGTGGACTTTGCTGGTGGCAATCCACGTGCAAGTCCTTGCATTGAAATCAAAGTAGTCTAAGTTAACTAAATAAAGTGCCTTCTGAACAGGCTTGAATATGACACACCAAATAATCGAGAGTACTTCGGCAAAGGAGTTAGAAAACACGCCTACGACGTGCTAGGACCCGAGGCAGGGACACGCCCTTGACATTGAAAGTTCACATGAATTACGTAAAGTCATTTCATATAAATTATTGACGAACTTGGTTTACTTTGGACAGGGAAGGCCGGACGGTAAGTATGGGTAAGTCATGCATATATTTCCATGCGACACTTGTATTCAGCAACACGAGATAGGCTATGATATATGCCATGAAACTGATCCTAAGGCAAGATTAGAAAGACAATGAATGATAGACGGTGCACAAAAGTAAATAGAACGTGTTTGGTAATGATAGCATTGTGGGCGAGCTAGCCTCCCCACCAGTGCATAACAATGTACTGATAACCCCACAGTCTGCTTGCAGGATGCAGGAGACGCCGGCGGGTGCGGAGCTTCCATCGAACGTGTTAAGGCACGGAGCCAACTCTGGGGCCTTGGAACGTTGCAAGAAGCTGAAGCACCCTATACAGGACATAATGTATTGGAACATCGCCATGAATCATTCCATCTTGTAAGCCACTTGGCACGCCTTTTATATTTCAGAGAGAGAGCTCGAGCGACTTGTAATATCGGCCTAGCGCCGCTTGTAACCTTCTTGAATATCAATAAAGAGTTCGAATTCGCTTCTACTTGTGTTTATTTACTTTCCGCTGCAATGGGGACACTCTGTGCGACTCTGTGGCCTAGCTCAAATCGGCCGTTTCTGGACTTGGCCTTGCACGGACGTGACAGAGACCAAGCCCAAGGTTTGACGACAAGAAGTAGGACAAACGATAGAGCATCTTATAACAGAGGGTCAAGATCCAAGTCCAAGACACCTATTGAGAAGGTAAAGTGCTTCAACTGCAACGAGAAAGGACATTATTCAACTGTGTCCTCGTCCAAAAAAGAACAAGAAAAAGGAGAATAAGACAGAGAGAGAAGGTGATGAAGCAAACTGTGCTTCAGAAACCGACAATGACGGGATATGTTTTTCGGTGGCACATAACATGAGTGACCATTGGATTCTCGATTCTGGATGCTCGTACCATATGTGTCCAAAGAGGGAGTGGTTTTCTTCCAACAAGACGACTGATGGTGGTTCTGTGTTGATGGGTAACAACAATGCATGTCAAGTTGTTGGAATTGGTCTATCAAGGTGAAGATGTATGATGGAGTTGTGGACTTTGGCCGATGTCAGACATGTTTCCAACCTCAAGAAAAATATTATTTCTCTTGGTACGCTTGACTCGAATGGCAACAAATTAGTTGCCGAGGGTGGAATCTTGCGAGTTGTTCGTGGATCTTTAGTGGTGATGAAAGGTCACCGACAGAGTAACCTTTATATCTTACTGGAAAGCAGTGTGATTGGATCTTTAGTAGTTAGTACATCTGATTCGTCTGATAGCACGCATCTTTGGCATATACGGCTTGGGCATATTTGTGAGAAAGGTCTGTCCTTACTGAACAAGCAGGGGTTACTAAAGAACTTGAAGAAGCCAAGTATGAATTTCTGTGAGCATTGTGTTTAGAGCAAGCAACACATGGTGACCTTCAGTATAAGCAAGCAGAAGACGAGATATTCTAGACTATATGCATACAGATGTATGGGGACCTAGCAAGATTCCTTCCAAGAATGGAGAAAGGTACTGTCACTTTTATTGATGATTATACACATTATGTTTGGCTGTATTTCATGAAAATCAAGGATCAAGTGTTCGAAAAGTTCAAGCAGTGGAAAGCGACCATGGAGAACATAACGGACAGAAAGGTAAAGATGTTGAAGTCTTATAATGGTACTGAATATACCTATTACATTTCAAAGATTTCTGTGCTCAAGAAGGTATCATTCGACATTGGACTATCAGGAGCACGTCGCAGCAGAATGGGTTAGAAGAAAGGATGAATCAAACCTTGCTTGAGAAAGCAAGATACATGCTCTCCAATGCCGGTTTAGGCAAAGAATAGTGGGCGTATGCTATACACATGGCGTGGTACTTGGTTAATAGTTCAGTAACTCCGGCTATTGTAGTGCCCCGTCCCGCGAAGTCAATCGGAGGAATCGAAACGCCGATGGCGTTCGGACTTGGCCTTACAACGGCGACTCGAAGACATCGCTCAGGTAGGGTAGTTTCGGTGAACTTGCCTCATCTCAGCCTTCACTTAATAATTCGTGTGTTTTCAACTTGCACACGTAGGCTTAATAATAAAAGAGACGAATCCACATAGCTAAAGGGAATTGTCCCGACGGATCGAATCGAGTTTAGAACATGGAAAACGTCCCACAGTCTGATTAGAGTTGGTGCTCAGCGTGCTTTGAAAACGACACTCGATCCTTCGTCCCGCGGCTTGGGAGAGGGAAAAGTTGGTATTCGACACAAACGTGGAGTTAGCCTAAGTCATAGGCGTCGCCCGCGTAAATGCTCGATAAAGCATACACGTTTCCACTGCGCAAGGCTTGGCATAGCCTTGGCTCGTCCCTCGGGTTAAATTGTAGGCTTGAGTGAGTTAGGCAAAGTTATGCCGATCGACCTAAGTCATTCCAAGTGCCGTCCCGTTCTTTCTGCGGTTGTCAAGTTAAATAGTCCAACGATCTCAAGGGCCGTCATATAATGTATGACTTGGGTGATAGCGAAGCGTAGGACGAAAGTCAGTTAAAGGCACGAGCCACGATTGTCACGATGTAAAGTTAGCCACGGTCTATGGCACGTTAAGATGTTTTCGAGGCGGTCCTCGGTTGGGAGTCTCGCATTCCTATCTACGTTAAGAAGTTCGAGGCGGTCCCTCGGTTGGGAGTCTCGCGTTCCTATCCACGTTAAGATGTTTCGAGGCGGTCCCTCGGTTGGGAGTCTCGCGTTCCTATCCACGTTAAGATGTTTTCGAGGCGGTCCCTCGGTTGGGAGTCTCGCGTTCCTATCCACGTTAAGATGTTCGAGGCGGTCCCTCGGTTAGGGAGTCTCGCGGCCCCGATGCACGTAATGCAAAGGGTGGTTCAGAGCACGAGTTGCTAAGTATTGTTCCAGTCGTACCAACAAATTAGACCATGCATTTACGTGAGTCTAGATGTCTCGTAGGTGCGTGGTCATTGGACACCTTGTCGACAAGGATTTCTGCCTAGACTGGTTATACGCCGGGGCACCGGGCCCAGTCATCCTAGGGGGTAGACTTTATAGCAGCGCATGCTTTTATTGCGTGGGTAGTCGAGGGCTTTCCATGGGGCTAGCTACCTTGCATCGAAGGACCCGCCGCCTACCCGAGCTATGTCCGCGATGGCTTGTCATGCCAGTGGCCTTTCATATAGATAATTGGTGTGCTACGCGGCGAATCCGCATGCACGGTGTCGATCGTAACAAAGGAAGCGTAAGCACGGTATGCGTTGTGTTGTGAAATGTGTGCTCGGTTGCACCAAAGTGTTATAAAGCCTACGATTCGGCTATACGTAAAGACACGTGCTTCGGCACGAGATACGGCGTCGTGATTGAGTTCTCAACACCGTTTCCACAAGTTGGGTTATTCGTTGCGAGTTAAGTCAAGAAGGGCCGTAGGGCAAGTTTGGTTAAGTCATGTCAAGTTTCTGGACACGACCTCGAGATGTGAGGCATGGCCGCGTCGTCGCAACACGAGTATAGGCAAGACTAAGCGAGGAGGCACTGCCTCGATGATACTAAGCTCGAATCGAGTTCACCGCACGACCGAGTCGTTACGTCCCAGAGTATGGCACGAAAGGCAAGCACGAGGCGATAAGTTGACGTGATTGGAACGAGAAGGTCTAGCGGTAAAGTATAAGTACGTTATTAGTGCAAAGGCACGATGGCGGTCTAGAGACATAAAGTAGACCAAGGTGTCGGTCCTAAAATCGATCCTAAGGCAAGACTAGAAAGACAATCGAAAAAGGGGGCTTGTATCGCACAAAGTAAAATAAACGTGTCGGTTTTGTATGGGTGGGCGAGGAGCTCACTCCACCAGTACAGTTGAGTACTAACACCCACACAGTGTTTATGTGCAGGCAAAGGTAGAAGCTCGTGGTGCGGGGCTCGCTTGGATGCGTCGAGGCATGAAGTTCCTTGGCGATTCGAAGCGTGCGGCCGCGTGAAGACTAGACTTATACGGGACATAATGTATGGACATCGCCTATCCGAAGCATCCGCTGGCTCGAGACAAGTATTGAGTGTTGAGAGAGAGCAGAGTGATTTGTAAAGTGAGAGTGAATTTGAGTGATTGTAATCTCGGCCTTGTGCCCCCAATGTAACCGTTGTTTCGATATCAATAAAGAGCTTCTTTTGAATAACTTGTGTTTTGTTCTAAAATTTCGCTGCGTATTCAATGTCTCTGCTTGGAACTTCTGTGCGACGACCCCGTCGCCGCCGCTGTAATCGGCCGTTATGGAACCCGCCTTGCACGAGCGCAATCTAGGCTCGTGCGGCATCACGCCTTAGCGAGGACGATCGCTCCTACGGGAGCGGGGCGTGACATAGTGGTATCAGAGCACGGCTTTACGTCCTTGGACTATCGATTGAATTCTTAAACTCCGTTGTTCCGCAAACTCTGAATTGTGCTTCCGCAATGTGATATCGTTGGTGCGCTCTCTCTCAAACGTCCCTCGGCATGTCCATACAATAAATCTAATATTTTCGAAAGCTCGTAAAGCGTTCCATCGAACGCATCGGTAGGCCATCGCCAGATACATTGGTAGGCCTTTGGGCCGAACGGTGCCGACCTTGAGTTGATAGAAGACACGTGCTAAAAGTTAGCAAACGCGTTGCGTGCTTGAACAACCTTACGCTATCAATAGCGAACGAGCACACGAGACCGAAGTATAATTCGAACGGGATGGTTATGCACATAGCCTTTGGCTAAGTTGTGCTGATTATCGCGCACCTCGACCTTTTGGTACAAACGAGTCGCGAGCAATATTAAGTATCGCTCGGTCGGGAACGGAGATACACTTAGAGTGTATATCTATAGAAGCGCTATTGGACTAACGCTTAGGCGTACACGGAAGATTGTTTTGGATTTTGAGGAATAGTGTGAACGACTTAGTGCGTCGATGCGACGCGAACGATTACGCTAGGGATTCGTCGAACGAATTCGAAACATGACTTAGCGAATAACGCGAACGTAATTTGGTCTAGATTGGATGACTCGAATCCCGAGTGGTGTATGGTCCGTCTTGGAAATCATTCGAGCGAAAGATTGAGGATTGCACGAGTATGAAACGCGAAAACGATTGAGTAGGTGAAATCGAATCGAGGAAATAGATACGGATCGTATACGAAAAGTTAACACGACGGGTAGGTAGCGTGCATGAAATGTTCGATTTTAAAGTTACGCGAATGACTCTAAGGATTGGATGGAATGTTGCTCGATGATTTGAGTTAGCAAGGAACGATGCGAATTGAGAAAATACGTTGGTCGATGACTTAAGATAGACGGATGAACGATACGTGAATTTGGGTTTGTCGAAATTGATGTTGTGAACGATTCGAGGGGTAATGATCGAAATTGAATTTGAATGTCGAGGAGATTATCCAGTCGGACGATAGCATCATTCACACGACTCAGAATTCGTTGCAAACGAAGATCGTCAAGTTACGTATATCGTCGATGATATTGAGGCGTATCAAAGACGATATGCGATAACTCGGGGGTAATCTGACACGGTGAATGACGATCACGCAAGTGTTATCGTTCCAAATGGATGCAATACTTAGGAGTTTGGTGGAGACGAATGTTGGATGAAAGTGATCGTATCTTGATGATTACGCGGATAACCACAGCGTCGACATTCTTGTCTTGTGCGAGCGCGACTCCAGCCTCGCACATGCGTTGCGTCGGATTTGGGGCGATCGTTCCGCGTGAGCGCTGACATGGTGATTCATGTCGCGGGAATGATCTAACTCAGAAGAAAAAAAAAATCAGGACGCGACAACTTTGATTTTCCCGACTTGTCGGTTTGATGTGAAGGCAAATTCGAGGATGTTAGGACTTGCGATTATACTCGAATAAAACTTGAGGATTGAGTAGGTCCAATCCGCGCATCGAGAATGAATTAGTCTGGACACAAAACAAGAGTTACGTTCCGATGAGAATGATTATCTCGCGGGAGCGTGCATGGTGATTCATGCCCACCGTGGATAATCGGACTCGCATGAGATCGGAGCGTGGCATATTGTTAAGTCAGACGACCTTGTGATCGATTACGTGAATTAGAATAGACGGTTTCGGAAACGTGAAATATGAATTACGGTTTAGAGATGAATTGTGACATAGCGTGCTTGAATTGAGAATGGACGATAGGCGAACTAATGTCGAACGTGTTCGAAGTAGACGATACGAAATAGCCTGATGAACGAGCGATACATTCTTATCGAGGAAATCGGTTGAAACGTGATTTATCATAGAATGGCTTTACTGAACGGCTCGGACCCCGTGCTACGAATATTGGGATGTGCGTAGGAAATCGATGCTTGATGTTTAGAAATCGGAGTGATGCGAGCTTGGATAGAAAATTCCGTACCATCGATTTGGTTTGACCTTAGGATGGGGTCAGTGTTGATATCGTTGTTTGGGAACTATGATTCCAGTGCTGACGAAAAGACATAGCCTAGCGGTTAGGCAGACGTTCGAGCGCGAAGCGATAGGAGTTACGGAGGCACCTCTCGCGAGTCTCGGATGACATGCACGTATATCAGGGACGCCCGAATATGTGCACGATCCGACTCGAGTGGTGATGGCATATTCTCTATCACGAGGCTTGGCTGAAATGCATGTATTTTGGGGACGCCTAGAATATGTGCACGATCCAACTAAGTGATACGTTGAATCAAGTGAGACTTGAGGAACGGAAAAGTGTCGAGGATTTTGAAATCGTAAGTTTCGAAGAAATGTTGACGGTAACGCGATCATTGAATTGAGACGAGTTCGAATGTTGGTTGATCGATTGGTGTGCCTTACGACTAAGTTAGCGATAAGTGCGAGCGTGGCTCGGAATCGAAGAAACGCGTAGGCGGAGTGGGTACGATTAAGTCTTGGTCATAGAAATGGTAGGATGGTTTGCCTTCAAGAAAGTCTCGAGGACGAGACTTGTTCTGAGTGGTGTATGTTGTAGTGCCCCGTCCCGCGAAGTCAATCGGAGGAATCGAAACGCCGATGGCGTTCGGACTTGGCCTTACAACGGCGACTCGAAGACATCGCTCAGGTGGGGTAGTTTCGGTGAACTTGCCTCATCTCAGCCTTCACTTATAATTCGTGTGTTTTCAACTTGCACAAGTAGGCTTAATAATAAAAGAGACGAATCCACATAGCTAAAGGGAATTGTCCCGACGGATCGAATCGAGTTTAGAACATGGAAAACGTCCCACAGTCTGATTAGAGTTGGTGCTCAGCGTGCTTTGAAAACGACACTCGATCCTTCGTCCCGCGGCTTGGGAGAGGGAAAAGTTGGTATTCGACACAAACGTGGAGTTAGCCTAAGTCATAGGCGTCGCCCGCGTAAATGCTCGATAAAGCATACACGTTTCCACTGCGCAAGGCTTGGCATAGCCTTGGCTCGTCCCTCGGGTTAAGTTGCAGGCTTGAGTGAGTTAGGCAAAGTTATGCCGATCGACCTAAGTCATTCCAAGTGCCGTCCCGTTCTTTCTGCGGTTGTCAAGTTAAATAGTCCCACGATCTCAAGGGCCGTCATATAACGTATGAGTTGGGTAATAGCGACGCGTAGGATTGAAGTCAGTTAAAGGCACGAGCCACGATTGGCACGATGTAAAGTTAGCCACGGTCTATGGCACGTTAAGATGTTTTCGAGGCGGTCCCTCGGTTGGGAGTCTCGCGTTCCTATCTACGTTAAGAAGTTCGAGGCGGTCCCTCGGTTGGGAGTCTCGCGTTCCTATCTACGTTAAGAAGTTCGAGGCGGTCCCTCGGTTGGGAGTCTCGCGTTCCTATCTACGTTAAGAAGTTCGAGGCGGTCCCTCGGTTGGGAGTCTCGCGTTCCTATCCACGTTAAGATGTTTTCGAGGCGATCCCTCGGTTGGGAGTCTCACGTTCCTATCCACGTTAAAATGTTCGAGGCGGTCCCTCGGTTAGGGAGTCTCGCGGCCCCGATGCACGTAATGCAAAGGGTGGTTCAGAGCACGAGTTGCTAAGTATTGTTCCAGTCGTACCAACAAATTAGGCCATGCATTTACGTGAGTCTAGATGTCTCGTAGGTGCGTGGTCATTGGACACCTTGTCGACAAGGATTTCTGCCTAGACTGGTTATACGCCGGGGCACCGGGCCCAGTCATCCTAGGGGGTAGACGTTATAGCAGCGCATGCTTTTATTGCGTGGGTAGTCGGGGGCTTTCCATGGGGCTAGCTACCTTGCATCGAAGGACCCGCCGCCTACCCGAGCTATGTCCGCGATGGCTTGTCATGCCAGTGGCCTTTCATATAGATAATTGGCGTGCTACGCGGCGAATCCGCATGCACGGTGTCGATCGTAACAAAGGAAGCGTAAGCACGGTATGCGTTGTGTTGTGAAATGTGTGCTCGGTTGCACCAAAGTGTTATAAAGCCTACGATTCGGCTATACGTAAAAACACGTGCTTCGGCACGAGATACGGCGTCGTGATTGAGTTCTCAACACCGTTTCCACAAGTTGGGTTATTCGTTGCGAGTTAAGTCAAGAAGGGCCGTAGGGCAAGTTTGGTTAAGTCATGTCAAGTTTCTGGGCACGTCCTCGAGATGTGAGGCATGGCCGCGTCGTCGCAACACGAGTATAGGCAAGACTAAGCGAGGAGGCACTGCCTCGATGATACTAAGCTCGAATCGAGTTCACCGCACGACCGAGTCGTTACGTCCCAGAGTATGGCACGAAAGACAAGCACGAGGCGATAAATTGACGTGATTGGAACGAGAAGGTCTAGCGGTAAAGTATAAGTACGTTATTAGTGCAAAGGCGCGGTGGCGGTCTAGAGACATAAAGTAGACCAAGGTGTCGGTCCTAAAATCGATCCAAAGGCAAGACTAGAAAGACAATCGAAAAAGGGGGCTTGTATCGCACAAAGTAAAATAAACGTGTCGGTTTTGTATAGGTGGACGAGTAGCTCACTCCACCAGTACAGTTGAGTACTGACACCCACACAGTGTTTATGTTCAGGCACAGGTAGAAGCTCGTTGTGCGGGGCTCGCTTGGATGCGTCGAGGCATGAAGTTCCTTGGCGATTCGAAGCGTACGGCCGCATGAAGACTAGACTTATACGGGACATAATGTATGGACATCGCCTATCCGAAGCATCCGCTGGCTTGAGACAAGTATTGAGTGTTGAGAGAGAGCAGAGTGATATGTAAAGTGAGACGAGTGAATTTGAGTGATTGTAATCTCGGCCTTGTGCCCCCAATGTAACCGTTGTTTCGATATCAATAAACAGCTTCTTTTGAATAACTTGTGTTTTGTTCTAAAATTTTGCTGCGTGTTCAATGTCTCTGCTTGGGACTTCTGTGCGACGATCCCGTCGCCGCCGCTGTAATCGGCCGTTATGGAACCCGCCTTGCACGAGCGCAATCTAGGCTCGTGCGGCATCACGCCTTAGCGAGAACGATCGCTCCTACGGGAGCGGGGCATGACAGCTATAGACTGTAAGACTCCATATAAGATGATGACCGACAAACCAGCAAATTACAGCACTTTGCGCGTGTTTGGATGCAAAGCTTACTATCATGTCAATGAGGGTAAGTTGGATCCGAGAGCCAAGAAAGCCATATTCTTGGGATATGCACAAGGAGTGAAGGGATACCGCCCGTACTGCTAGGAGGATAAGTTCTTAATCAGCAGAGATGTCACACTCGATGAGTCTTCAGTGTTGGCTTCAAGCAAGAAGAGTGAATTCGATCAGGAAGGTGGTGTATCGAGCAAATCTCAAACTGTTGAGATTGAGTCGTCTGAGGATGCATCAGATGAGGTAGAGGTTTCTAAAGATGTTCATCAAGCCCCACAAAAGCAACAACCAAAGGAAGAGCAATACTAGCAGCAAGATTACTTAGCCACCACTAAGCCAGGGAGATCGGTCAAGCCAATACACATGTATGGAATTGATGAACCGGTAAAGCACTATGGACAGTTAAATGTGGTAGCATATGCACTACCAGTGGAGGATGACGAGCCTATCACATTCAGACAGACTACCAAAGATACTAGCATCAAGAACTGGTTGGTGTCTATGCATGAAGAGATCGAGTCTCTCCACGAGAACTGTACATGAGATTTGGTTCCATTGTCCAAAGGCAAGCGAGCTATAGGCTGCAAGAGAGTGTACAAGAAAAAGGAAGCTTATCCAAAGCCAGGTGGAGAAGTTTTGCTTGAGAGCCCTTAGGGACGGAATTGACGAGTGGTTGATTTGGTAAAGCTATGCGGTGAAGAAGTGTGTCGGCTCGATTTTGTGCAAAACCTTGCCGAGGTGGACATATGAAGAAAAATGTCCAAAAATAGGCCTATGACCTTTTATGACTTTGACCATATATTTGATTAGATTTCCATATATGGACTTCTAATATATGTAAGTCTACATAGGATTGATTTCTAATATATAAGCCTATATAGGATTGGATTCCAATATATAATCCGACATAAGATTGGATTTTAAGCCTACATAGGATAGAATTTCTATGGTATATAAAGGGGTCTAAAGGTTCTCCACAAAACATCTCCAAGAGTGCTCAATGTAAGTTGTTGAATAAGTTTAACACAAGCATATCTCAATGTGCTCAATAAAAGTTGTTGAATAAGTTCAATACAAGAGAGTTAAAGTTGTTGAATAAGTTCAACACAAAAGTTTGGGAGATTTTTTTTTATGTTTGTGATAGAGAGTTCTCGAGTGCAAGGAGAGAAGTGTTGAGAGCTATTGTAATTTATTTTCTTCTTCATAGTGGAACTAAATCACCCTCGTCTATAGAAGTAGACATTTTGGCCGAACCATGTAAATCATTGTCTTTGTGGTTGTGAATTTTTTCTGAGATTATCTCTGATTTCTTGGGTTTATTTCCGTTGTGCCCCAACAAATTGGTATCAGAGCTTTGGGATTCTAGCAACGTATCCAACAAAGTTATTAGAGAAAATTAATTAGTAGATTCTTGAGATAGCTCCGTCAAGCAAGGTTGGAAAGTACAAAATTGAGAAGTTCAGTGGGAAGAATGATTTTAGCTTTTGGAAAAGTCAGATGAATGACATTCTCATATCTCAAAAGTTTCACAAGACATTATGGAAAAAATCCAAGAAGGCCGCTGACATGAGCGATGATAATTGGGATGACATGGATCTCGAAGCATGTACTGCTATTCGCCTGTGTTTGGCAAGGGATGTCGTATACTCTGTGAAGGACGAAACTACCTATGGACTTTTCAATGATTTCTGTGCTCAAGAAGGTATCATTTGACATTGGACTGTCAGGAACACGCTGAAGCAGAATGGGTTTGCAGAGAGGATGAACCAAATCTTGCTTGAGAAAGCAAGATGTATGCCCTCCAATGCCGGTTTAGGCAATGAATGGTGGACGGATGCTATACACATGGCACGGTACTTATTTAATAGATCACCAACTCTAGCTATAGACCGTAAGACTCAATATGAGATGATGACCGGCAAACCAGCAGATTACAGCACTTTGTGCGTGTTTGGATGCAAAGCTTACTATCATGTGAATGAGGGTAAGTTGGATCCGAGAGCCATATTCTTGGGATATGCACAAGGAGTGAAGAAATATCGTCTGTACTGCTTGGAGGATAAGTTCTTAATCAGCAGAGATGTCACACTCGACAAGTCTTCAGTATTGACTTCAAGCAAGAAGAGTAAGTCCCTCAGGAATGTGGTGTATCAAGCAAATCTCAAACTATTGAGATTGAGTTGTCTGAGGATGCATCAGATGAGATGGAGGTTTCTGATGATGTTCATCAAGTCCCACAAGAGCAACAACCAAAGGAAGAGCAGCACCAGCAAGATTTTTTTGGCCACCACTAGGCCAAGGAGATCGGTCAAGCCAGTAATCATATATGGATTTGATGAACCGGTAAAACACTATGGACAGTTAAATGTGGTGGCATATGCACTATCAGTGGAGGATGACGAGCCTATCACCTTCAGACAGACTGTCAAAGATACTAGCACCAAGAACTGGATGGTGGCTATGTATGAAGAGATTGAGACTTTCCACAAGAACTGTACATGAGATTTGGCTCCATTGCCCAAAGGCTAGCGAGCTATAGGTTGCAAGAGAGTGTACACGAAGAATGAAGCTTCTCCATAGCCAGGTGGAAAAGTTTGAGAGCCCTTAGGGACGGAATTGACGAGTGGTTGATTTGGTGAAGCTATGCGGTGGAGAAGTGTATCGACTCGGTTTTGTGGCAAAACCTTACCGAGGTAGAAATATGAAAAAAGTGTCCAAAAATAAGCCTATGACATTTTTTGACTTTGACCATATGTTCGATTTGATTTCCATATATGGACTTCTAATATATATGTCTATATAGGATTGGATTTCTAATATATAAGCCTATATAGGATTGAATTTCCAATATATAAGCCTACATAAGATTGGATTTTAAGCCTACATAGGATGAGATTTCTATGGTATATAAAGGGATCTAAAGATTCTCCACAAAACATACTCCAAGAGTGCTCAATGTAAGTTGTTGAATAAGTTCAACACAAGTATATCTCATTGTGCTCAATAAAACTTGTTGAATAAGTTCAACACAAGAGAGCTAAAATTGTTGAATAAGTTCAACACAAAAGTTTGAGAGATTATTTTTTTTTATCTTTGTGATAGAGAGTTCTGAGTACAAGGAGAGAAGTGTTGAGAGCTATTGTAATTCATTTTCTTCTTCATAGTGGAACTAAATCACCCTCGTCTGTGAAAGTAGGCATCTTGGCCGAACCACATAAATCATTATCTTTGTGGTTGTGAATTTTCTCTGAGATATTCTCTGATTTCGTGGGTTTATTTCCGTTGTGCCGCAACAGTAGACAAAATGAAAAAAAAAAAGAAATTTAGTATTAGAAAGTACAATAATGATGTAGAGATAATATCGTATTGTATTGGAAAACAAGATTATATTTGTTACAAGCAAAATACTCGAAGTAATGCCATTTGCACGAGAGAAACCTTCTGATTTCTCGATCATGCTAATGTTGGGCATGCGGTGTGACCCGAACTGGAGTTGGCCCATGCGGTGCAATATTGAATTGGACTCATATACCTTAAAAGAAAATTCTCACATAAGGCCTGAACCAATTCCAATTATCTACAGCTCATGATCCCACCTCCTACCCGATGTGGGACAAAATTACCAACACCATTGTCACCCCTTTTGAGCGTTCAACTAGAAACGAGATACAATCCAATAGCTAGAACAAAAGACTACTCATTTTAAAACCCATGAAAGAAAAAGGATTATATAGGCTTTCATAAACAAGTTTTTCATGTCAAATAAAATCTCTTTTGCTATTCAAAGTAGTTTATGTTTTCCTGGGTAAGTATAATAACCCTAAACTTTTAAATAGTTAAATTAATTTAAATTACGGTAATTTAATAATTAGTTAATTGTAAATAAAGATTATGTAAATTGTTAAGAATTTAGTAAGTTAGTTAAGAATTTTTTATGCTTATAGCTAGAAAATTTGAAATGTAAATATTTGAGATTTCATTTGAAATTTAAATCATACGTATCTCCCCTAATTTTACTCCAGGGAGCCCTGCTCATACCTCCATCGCCAGCTCCACCTTTCCAGCCAACCGTCACGTGCCCAACAGCACAACCTCTGTCTGCTGGCAACTCCAAGCCGTCAAGCACTTCTCCAGACTCGCTATACTCTACCGTGCCATACCACCATCAGCCCAAACCAGGGCCACACAACTTTTCGCTGCTACCCCTTGCTCGCAGCACACCCAACCCTGCAGCAGCCCTCCTGTCCGCAAGACTACCCGACAACCCCGATGCTATCAGTTCGCGGTTCCCAACTCTACAGCGTCTCCACCAGCCGCAGGAGCTCAGCTGGAACCCGCCATCACTTTGCTGATCTCAGGCTGCCGGGAACCGCTTTCCCGCTGTGCAGAACAGACTTGAAACCATGAGCTCCTCCTCTTTAGCGCCTTCGCGAGCCCATCCCGTAGCACTCTGCAATCCGAGATCCACAGCGACCCCCTGACTTTCTCTTCCATTTCGTACCTCTCAGACTCAATTCTGACGAAGTTCCAAAGCTCCGATATAATACAGTGTGATACCCGTTGATACGGAGTCATATAGGGGTGTATGTTTGTCCGTTGGACTGGGGACCTTCTCCGTTGGATTCGTAGCACCGAGGTCACCCTACAGTGAAGGTTTCATACGATTCAGATTGATATTTTTAGATGGCGTGTTTTTAGCGAAATTTCGACGAACTACGTGTAGTGTCCCATCCCAACGTCGTGTTCCATTCCTCGTTCGCGGGAAGCGCGGTTAAGAAACTATGTTGCTATCGATTGATTGGGACAATTTGAATTAAGATCTTTTCCTTGTTATAGATCGGCTTCTTCAGAATCAAGTCTCATATCATCGTGTTGCGTCTCGAGGAAAAACTCTGCGGCCGAGGCTCGAGGGACTCTCCTCTGCTTGGTTTTCTATGCGCATTTGCTTCTTTGGCTTTAGTTTTATGAATGCATTTTTTTTAATGTTTTCGATGGATTCCATTGCTTGCATTCCTCGAACTTCGCATTTCATATCGAACTCGAAAAATAAGGGTAGATTGTTAATTCGTTGCTTATGTGATTTCAAGTGATCGCGTGGGCACCGTCTAGCGAAACCGACATCTTTCCTCTCGCCTCAATCAAGGTGAGTGACTGACCCTTCTCCCTTTGACCCTGTTGTTCTAAAATCAATCAATGATATCAATACAAATGAACTATTAGATGTAGATGCACGGACACAAAGACATTTTCATAGAATTGTTGCGCTGCTTTACTTGCGTACACATGCTATAGAACTGTTACATGCTCACTTTTGTATATATGCCAGATAACTATGTTAAGCAAAAATTGAGCTATGAATAAATGTTGCAACAATAAGGCAGGACACATTGAAATTGGTAAGTTCTCATGAAGTTTATAGACCATGCTTGTAAGTAACTTAGTCTTGCACGGCCATGGACAACTTGTGCACAAGGGTTAGGTTCTTCGAACGGTATCCCGGGACCACGGGACCGATTCGGCCTAGGAGGAACTTGGATAGCTGTGTTGGGTGTTAGCACGGGTCACTCAGAAAACTTACAGAGGGCTCTCTACCGCGCTGGAAGGGTCGTCGTCTAAACCAAACTATAACGTTAAGGATGGCTAGACTTGCCAGTGACCTTCACATATACACACACAGTTCATTTAGTTATGATAACAAGTTGACAAGGAGGAATATGGTAAGTTTATACTGCAACAACACGTTCTGCCGTTGGCAAGTTTCATAGTAGTTTACATTGCTTATGTCTTATTAGGTGCTTATATGAAATTTACTAGGATGACTAGAAAGGTGACCAATTATAGCATATAATTTTCTTGAACCAAATGAGAGCATGAAATTAAATCAGCCATCCACCAGTACACGGCAATATATCGATCCTCGCTCTCCACAAGTGTTACGAATCAGCAAGGGCGTGCCACCTAGCAAGGCGACGTTCGTGTGTTTTGAAGCCTCTTCCGTGTACCAAAGGCTTGTTTAATCCTTTTGAAGACTCTGTATTCAGTCCAAAGAAGATGGCTCGACTCCCTCGATAGCAGGTGTTTTTAATATTTTGGTTGTATAAAAAGGAGATGTAATATAGGGAACGACTATCTCATCATCGTTCATTTTGTATGTGAGTCCAGTTGTAAGCCCGCACGGCAACTATTGTAATAGAGTCTTATAAATGATGTTATTCTTAATGAAGTAAAGTTTTCTTCTGTTTCAAATATGTTGCTCAATTTCTCTGCATACACTATTAGATGTTGTATTTCGGATAACCTTATGAAATTGTCTTGTGCGAGCGCAACTTAGGCTCGCACGACATCACGCCTAGAGGACGAATATCGATTCTTCGGAATCGGGACATGACACTACGTTGATTTTGCTGATAATTTTACTCGGATTCCGGTTCTGTCGACTCCGGTGAGTTTGTGGCGTCATTTTGGTGATTTTTAGCATTTCACATTTTCATTTCTGTATCGTTCAGTGATCACTTTGGAATCTGGAATGATTATGTACTCGTGGAAGCTTCTCAATGATCAATGGCAGATTTCTGGACACGGTGGTGATTTCGGGTTGGAATATGGATATCGGTATCTTTTCGTGTCCGACATGTTCGTGTCCGACACGTTGACTCTTCTCAAACGCAGGTAAGAAAAGTACAGCTTGCCAAATGTATTTCGGTTAAGAGATGATTTTTCATTAATAATTCCTTATTGTGATTCATGGATTGATACTCAGACTCGGTTGCGATTCCTTATTGTGATTCATGACTCCTTTTGGAGATATGACCAAAAAATACCCAACAATTGGTTTGTTGTAACTCGTGTTCAGTAGTTGAAGTAACCAAAGGAGCAATCGCTATCCTCCTAGAAAGCAAGAAACTGAGCCCCCTGCAAGCACTATAATTGTAGGGGTGCATGGCTAACACGTGGAGTTCGACTGAGAACAGGCCAAGGACTACTAAGTAGGAGATATTTTGGAGGGTGCATTAATTCTACAAAATTGCGGGGAGCGATACCAAGGAAATTCAACTTACAGTACTAAGATATTGAGACATTTCTACTAACATGAAGCATGAATGGAGACTGGGATGTTACTGAAGTCGACAACAACAGAAGCAACAACATGACAGAGTACCAAGTCGACTGTGCAACTAATTGAGATCGATGGTGCATCAGATCTGCTACTCAGGAAGGTGGTCGGATCCCGGCTTCACAAGGCTGGTTGTGGCGGTCGGATTGCAGCAGCATCTGCAAGCAACCGGGTGGACCAGGTTGAGGTCGGCCAGAGCACTTGACAATCATAACAGAAGGGTTCTAAAAAGGTGGAGGGCAATCGGAATCAAGTACAGTGGTGGTTGGTAGTTCTTGTCTGATGGAGGTCGGCAGCAGAGGAGGGGTCGTAGAGGCTACAGGTGGAACGACCATGAGGGAGGTTGTGATTCGAAGGAGATCTGTGGTGCTGGTGGTGGAGGGCTGGAGTAGAAGGGGGGGGGGGGGGGGGGGGGGGGGGGGGGGGGAGTAGAAGGGGTCATGTTTGTGTTGGAGTGGATGGGGTGGGGTTCCCAACCTATGTAGAAAATACTCCGGAGTCGGATTGGGTATTCCTATATATAATAGAAATATTCCAATGGATTTGGATTGGATGTTTCTATATATAGTAGGAATATCTCAATGAAGTTAGATTGGGTATTTCTATATATAATAGGAATACATCAATGGTTTGGAATGAGTATTCCTACATATAGTAGAATACCTCAATTAGTTGTGGGTTTGAGGCTATATACTACGTGTTTCCTCACCCTAAAATATATCTCAAAAAAAAACATCTCAAAAGGAAGCAAGAGTGCTTTACAATTTTTGAGAGAGAAATGTTTGAAAACTATTGTGAAGGAGAGATTGCTTCGAATAATTTTTCGACATCTCTTGCTCTTTGGAGTCTGCAATCGAATTTTCTTCTTTCAAGTGAGTTGTGGTGATCCGTTTGGATCGGAGGAGCTTGTAAAGGGTGTATTCTCTTTATTCCATTAGTGAATATTCTTCAGGGTTGGACTCCCATCGTCCCGTGATATTTTCCATCTGGATTTTCCACGTAAAAATTTCTGCTACTGCGATTTGTGTTTGGCGTTATTGGTTTGTGTGCTTTTGCTCGGTTCTCTCAAGACTCTGTGTGTGTGGGTACATGCAGCAGTTCGTTGACAAGAACGTGTACAACCATTTTGCCAACATTGAGCATGCGAAGACACTGTGGAAGAGGCTGAAATCTTTGTACGCAAAGAAAACTGCGGTAAACAAGTTGTTCCTGATCCGAATGATGATGGGTCTGCGATAAAAAGATAGTGCGTTAATTACGGATCACTTAAGTGAGTTCCAGGGTGTGGTTGACCGGCTATCCTTAATGGAAGTCATGTTCGACGACGAGGTTCAGGGACTTTGGTTGCCGTGTACATTGTCAAATTCGTGGGAGATCGTACGAGTGTCTATGATCGCTTCTGCTCCGGAAGGCGTAGCCAGTCTGGAATATGTCCAGAGCGGGATATTGAATAAAGAGATGTGGAGACGTTTTCAGGATATTTCATCCATATCCCACTTAGAGGCGCTAGTTTCAAAGAGCCACGGAAGGGACAAAAGCAGGGTCAAGGTGGTGGAAGATACAAGAGAGGGACAAGTCCAGGGTCCGTACAAGGACTCGGAGTATTACAATTGTGGCAAGAAGGGGCACATCAAGCAAAACGGTTTCGCTTGGAAGAGAGAATAATGGTGACAAGGGGAAGCAAAGTGAGAACATTACAGGAGTGGCCTCGGCACAGGGAGGCGATGTGATCGTCGCAGGTGATGAGGTTGTTATAAACCTCGCCTGCGATGTCAATTCTTGGCTAGTGGACTCAGGTGCTCCAGCGCTCGTATCTCATAATAGGGCACTATTTGCCACTTACATGACAGACGACTGTGGAGTATTGAAGATGGACAACGGAGATGTGTTAAAGGTGGTTGCCATTGTAGATGTGTATGTGAGGATGAAGACGGATGCAGTTCTTGTTCTCAAAGATGTCTGTCATGTCTGATATCTGTTTCAACCTGGTGTCGGTTGGATGACGAGAGTTTCTTCAATCTCTTCGGGAACGGTCAGTAAAAACTTTCGAGAGGTTCGATGGTGATTGTCAGAGAAAGCAAGAAGTCTAGACTCTATTATATGGAAGGGAGCATATATGGGGCACATGAGGTGAACGCAACTACCGATGCGTCTACCGAATTGTGGCACAGGCGGCTCAGCCATATCAGCGAGAAGGGGATGAGCTACTTGGTAAATAGAAAGGTAATTTCGGGGCTCAAGTCTACAAAGCTGGAGACGTGCACGCACTGTTTAGCAGGGAAGAAAAATAAGGTGTATTTCCAAAGTCATCCAAGTTCAAGGAAGCTGGCGTTGTTCGAGTTGATTCACTTGGATGTCTGCGATCATATGAAGATAAAATCTATTGGTGGTGCCTCTTACTTTGTAACTTTTATTAGATGACTGTCCTAGAAAGGTTTAGGTCTATGCTTTAAATACCAAGAATCAGGGGTTGCCCACTTTCAAAGGGTTTTAGACCTCTGTTGGAATGGAGACGAGCAAGAAGCTACTATTTGTTCGATCCGACAACGGCTGCGAGTACATTGGTCTCTTTGATGCTTATTGCAGAGAGCAAGGTATACGACACCAGAAGACTCCACCAAAGACACCGCAGCTAAACGGTGTAGCGGAGCGAATGAACAGGACACTGATGGAGCGGATACGGTGTTTGCTGTCTGAAGCAAACTTATCGGGCAGTTACTGGGGTGAGGCTCTCAACGCTGCTGCTTATACTATTAATTTATCTACTAGTGCTCCTTTGCAGGGTGATGTGCCTGACAAAGTATGGTACGGCAAAGAGCTGTCATACAATCACCTGCGAGTGTTTGGTTGTAAGGCCATCGTGCATGTACCGAAGGACGAGAGATCCAAAATCGAGCCAAAGATGAGGCAGTGTCTTTGTTGGCTACGCTCGGGATGAGTTTGTCTATAGACTCTACGATGCCGTGAGAAGAAAGCTCTACAGAAGCAGTGATGTGGTATTCGCCGAGAATCGAACCATGACCAACACTCAGGATTTCGAGATGCCTTCTGAGGCTGAGGAATTGCCTGAGTTAGAGTTATTTCGCTTCGACCAGTTTCCAGAGGACATAGCAGAAGATCTAATTATGGGAGAGCCAGTACATGGAGTTGCTCCAACCTTGATTATCAGCCTGCTGATGGTGGTCAGGGTAACCCTCAAGAGGATGAGCATGTCGGAGAGGTAGTTCCTGAAGGGGAGGCGGCTGTTGATATACAACCAGCACAAGTAGTTCCGTTGAGGAGGAGTCGACAGAGAGCGTCGACCATTTACGAGATACTCACCAGATGAGTATGTGCTACTGACTAACGAGGGAGAGCCCGAAAGTTTAGCAGAATCTATGGACGACGAACATAGGCAGGAGTAGATACATGCTATGCATGAGGAGATGGGTTCCTTATAGGCTTTGAAAAATAGATGGGTGTTTAAAGTGAAGCAGACAGATGATGCTACTCGTCCTTGATACAAAGCAAGGTTGGTAGTTAAAGACTACGGTCAGCGGAAGGACGTAGACTTCGATGAGATTTTTTCGCCAGTCAGTCAAGCAGTCGCCTATTCGAGTGGTGCTAGTATTGGCAACTAGTTTCGACTTGGAGGTCGAGCAGATGGACGTAAAGACGACATTCCTCCATGGTGATCTTGAGGAGTAGTTGTACATGGAGCAGCCAGAGGGATTCTGTGAGAAGGACAAGTCACACTTGGACTGCCGGTTGAGAAAGAACTTGTATGTTTGAAGCAGGCTCCGAGGCAGTGGTACAGGAAGTCCGAGTCGTTTATGGGAGGAGCATGGTTATGCACGGACGACATCGGACCACTGTGCATTCCTCAGGTACTTTGCGGAGGATAATTTCATCATTTTACTGCTTTATGTTGATGATATGCTATTGTTGGATCGGAATGTCACTAGGATAGCAGAGTTCAAGCGCCAACTGGGCGCAGCCTTCTATATGAAGGATTTGGACGCATCTAAGACTATTCTTGGGATGGAGATATGCCGAGAGAGAGAGAGAGAGAGAGAGTCCAAGCTTCTATATTTGTCCCAAAAGAAGTACATTCACCGGGTACTTCAGCATTTCGGGATGGACGAGTCGAAGAAAGTGAGTAACCCCCTTCCAGCTCACTTTAAGTTCACTAAGGAGCAGTGTCCATCTAACGAGGGCGAGAAAGAAGATATGGAGCGGGTTTCATATGCTTCGGCTGTAGGAAGTCTCATGTATGCTATGGTGTGTACAAGGCCAAATATCGCTCACGCAGTTAGCACAGTTAGCAGGTATCTTTCCAATCCTGGAAGGGTACATTGGAATGCGGTAAAGTGGATCATACGATACCTTCAGGGCACTGCCAATTGGAGACATTCTTTTGGTGGTGACGAGACAAAGCTAGTTGGGTATATCGACACTGATATAGCTGGAGATGTAGACACGAGGCTTTCGACTTCGGGCTATGTGATGATGTTTGGTGGTAGAGCGGTATCGTAGCAGTCGCGGTTGCAGAAGTATGTTGCTTTGTCGATGACAGAGGCAGAGTACATTGCGTCGACGGAGGCTTGCAAGGAGTTGGTATAATGAAGAAGATGCTACAGAAAGTGGGGCTAAAGCAAAAACAGTATACTTTGCTATGCGATAGCCAGAGTGCCATTCACCTTGTGAAGAACCAGACATTTTATAGTCGGTTAAAGCACATTGCGACTCGGTATCATTGGATACGGGATGTGATTGCGAAGAAGGATGCGACGCTTGAGAAGATTCATACATCTGACAACGGAGCAGACATGTTCACAAAAGTTCAAGTACTGTAGGAGGATCGTCGGGATGACGACCCCCTCCACATAGTTGTGAAGGAGGAGATTTGTTGCAGTGGGTGGGGTTCCCAACCTATGTGTAAAATATTCCGAAGTCGGATTGGATATTCCTATATATAATAGAAATATTCCAATGGATTTGGATTTGGTATTTCTATATATAGTAAGAATATCTCACTGGAGTTGGATTGGGTATCTATATATAATAGGAATACATCAATAGTTTTGATTGAGTATTCATACATATAGTAGAATACCTCAATTAGTTGTGGGTCTGAGGCTATATATATTAGGTGTTTCCTTACCCTAAAATATATCTCAAAAGGAAACAAGAGTGCTTTACAATTTTTGAGAGAGAGAAAGGATTGAAGATTATTGTGAATGAGAGATTGCTTCGAATATTTTTTCGACATCTCTTGTTCTTCAGAGTCTGCAATCAATTTTTCCTTCTTTCAAGTCAGTTGTGGTGATCCGTTTGGATCGGGAGGAGCTTTAGAGGGTGTATTATCTTTATTCCATTAGTAGAGGTTTTTCAGGATTGGACTGCCATCGTCCCATGGTTTTTTCCATCTAAGCTTTCCACGAAAAAATCTCTGTGTCTGCGATTTGTATGGCGTTTTTGGTTTGTGTGCTTTTGCTCAGTTCTCTCAAGACTCTCTGGTTTGGGAGAACGGTTTCCGCGCTTTGTTCCCAACAGAGTGGTACCAGAGCTTTGGGTTCAAAGAAGTGTCGAAAGTTGACAGTCAAATCAGGGAGTAGAGATGGACGCAAAGCTAGTGGTAAACCTGAATGGTTCCAACTATCATTATTAGCGGAGCAAGGTAAAGGATTTGTTGTTGGTCAAGAAGCTGTATCTTCCAGTATTTGCATCCGAGAGGCCCAGTGACAAATCCGATGAGGACTGAAACTTCGAGCATATACAGATGTGTGGGTACATGCAGCAGTTCGTTGACGAAGAATGTGTATACATACCACTTTGCCAACATTGAGCATGCGAAGACACTGTGGGAGAAACTGGAATCTTTGTACGCAAAGAAAACCGGGGTAAACACGTTGTTCCTGATCCGAATGATGATGGGTCTGCGATACAAAGATAGTGCGTCAACTACGGATCACTTAAGTGAGTTCCAGGATGTGGTTGACCAGCTATCGTCAATGGAAGTCAAGTTCGACGACGAGGTTCAGGGACTTTGGTTGCCGTGTACATTGCCAAACTCGTGGGAGATCGTATGAGTGTCTATGATCGCTTCTACTTCGGAAGGCGTGGCCAGTCTGGAATTTGTCCAGAGTGTGGTACTAAATGAAGAGATGTGGAGACGTTCTCAGGGCACTTCATCCACATCCCACTCAGAGACGCTAGTTTCAGAGTGCCACGGAAAGGGCAAAAGCAGGGGTCCAGGTGGTGGCAGAGACAAGAGCAGGGGCAAGTCCAAGGGTCGGTACGTAGATTCGGAGTGTTACCATTGTGGCAAGAAGGGGCACATCAAGCGAAACTGTTCGCTTGAAAGAGAGAGAAGGACGACAAGGGAAAGCAAAGTGAGAACACTACAGTCGTGGCCTCGGCACATGGAGGCGATGTGATTGTCGTAGGTGATGAGGTTGTCATGAACCTCGCTTGCGATGGCAATTCTTAGCTGGTGGACTCAAGTACTTCAGCGCACATATCTCATAATTGGGTACCATTTGCCACTTACACGATAAACGACTGTGGAGTGTTGAAGATGGACAACGGAGATGTGTCAAAGGCGGTTGCCATTGGAGATGTGTATGTAAGGACAAAGACAGGTGCAGTTATTGTTCTCAAAGATGTCCGTCATGTTCCTGATATCCGTTTCAACCTGGTATCGGTTGGTAGGTTGAATGACGAGGATTTCTTCAATCTTTTCGGAAACGGTCAGTGGAAGCTTTCTAGAGGTTCGATGCTGATTGCCAGATGAAGCAAGAAGTCCGAACTCTATTATATAGAAAGGAGCGCATGGGACACAGGAGGTGAACGCAGCTACCGATACGTCTACGGAGTTGTGGCACAGGCAGCTCAGCCATATCAGCAAGAAGGGAATGAGCTACTTGGTGAACAAGAAGGTGATTCCGCTGCGGTCCTATAAAGATAAAATCTATTGGCAGTGTCTCTTACTTTGTAACTTTTATTGATAACTGTTCTAGAAAAATTTGGGTCTATGCTTTAAAGACCAAGGATCAGGTGTTGTCCACTTTCAAAGAGTTTCAGGCTTGTGTTGAAAGGAAGACAAGCAAGAAGCTTACATGTATTCGGTCTGACAACGACGACGAGTACATTGGTCCCTCTGATGCTTATTGTAGAGAGCAAGGAATACAACACCAGTAGATTCCGCCAAATACATCGCAGATCAACGATGTAGCGGAGCAAATGAACATGACACTGATGGAGAGGGTACGGTATTTGTTATGTGAAGCAAACATACCGGACAGTTACTGGGGTGAGGCTCTCAACACGGCTGCTTATACCGTCCTACAATCACCTGCGAGTGTTTGGTTGTATGGCCTTCGTGCATGTACCGAAGGACGAGAGATCCAAACTCGAGCCGAAGACGAGGCGGTACATCTTTGTTGGCTATGCTCGGGATGAGTTTGACTACAGACTCTACGATCCCGTGGAAAGAAAGCTCTACAGAAGCAGGGACGTGGTATTCGTCGAGAATCGGGCCATAACCAACACTCAGGATTTCGAGATGCTTTCTGAGACTGAGGAATTGCCTGACTTTGAGTCATTTCGTTTCGAGCAGTTTCCAGAGGACATCGCAGAAGATCCAATTATGGGGGAGCCAGTACTTGGAGTTGCTCCTGACCTTGATTATCAGTCTGCCGATGGTGGTCCGGGTAACCATCAGAAGGATAAGCATGTCGGGAAGGTAGTTCCTGAAGGGGAGGAGGCTGTTGATATACAGCCAGCACCAGTGGTTCCGTTGAAGAGGAGCGACAAAGAGCGTCGACCATCTACGAGATACTCACCAGATGAGTATGTGCTACTGACTGACGGAAAAGAGTCCGAAAGTTTAGTAGAAGCTATGGACGACGAACATAGACAGGAGTAAATATAGGCTATGCAGGAGGAGATGGATTTCTTACAGGCCAACTCCACTTATGAGCTAGTACGATTGTCAAAGGACAAGAAAGCTTCGAAAAATGATGGGTATTCATAATGAAACAGACAGATGATGCTACTCGTTCTCGATATAAAGCAAGGCTAGTAGTTAAAGGCTACGATCAGCGGAATGACGTAGATTTCAATGAGATATTTTCGCCAGTCGTCAAGCAGTCGTCTAATCAAGTGGTGCTAGCATTGGCAGCTAGTTTCGACTTGGAGGTCGAACAGATGGACGTGAAGACGACATTCCTCCACGGTGATCTTGAGGGGTTGTACATGGAGCAGCTAGAGAGATTTTATAAGAAGGGCAAGTCACACTTGGTCTGCCGGTTGAAGAAGAGCTTGTACGTTCTGAAGCAGGCTCTGAACCAGTGGTACAGAAAGTTCGAGTCGTTTATGGGAGAGCATGTTTATGCACGGACGACGTCGGACCACTGTGCATTCCTCAGGTACTTTGCGGAGGATGATTTCATCATGTTACTGCTTTATGTTGATGATATGCTACTGGTGGGTCAGAATGCCACTAGGATAGCGAAGTTCAAGCGTCAACTGGGCACGGTCTTCTCTATGAAGGATTTGGGTGCATCTAAGACTATTCTTGGGATGGAGATCTGCCGAGAGAGAGAGAGAGTCCAAGCTACTACACTTATCCCAAAAGAAGTAAATTCACCGGGTACTTCAGCGTTTCGGGATGGACGGGTCGAAAAAAGTAACCCCTTTCCAGTTCACTTTAAGTTCACTGAGAAGCAGTGTCTATCTACCGAGGGCGAGAAGGAAGATATGGAGCGGGTTCTATATGCTTCGGTTGTAGGAAGTCTCATGTATACTATGGTGTGTACAAGGCCAGACATCGCTCACACGGTTTGCACAGTTAGCAGGTATCTTTCCAATCCTGGAAGGGTACATTAGAATGCGGTAAAGTGGATCATACGATACCTTTGGGACACTGTTAATTGGAGACATTCTTTTGGTGGTGATGAGACAAAGTTGGCTGGGTATACCGACACTGATATGGCTGGAGATGTAGACACGAGCCGATCGACTTCGAGCTATGTGATGATGTTTGCTGGTGGAACGGTATCGTGACAGTCGCAGTTGCAGAAGTATGTTGCTTTGTCGATGACAGAGGCAGAGTACATTGCGGCGATAGAGGCTTGCAAGGAGTTGGATGAAGAAGCTGCTACAGAAAGTGGGGCTAAAGCACGAGCAGTATACTTTGCTATGCAATAGCCAGAGTGCCATTCACCTTGTGAAGAACCAGACATTTTATAGTCGGTCAAAGCACATTGAGACTCGGTATTGGATACAGGATGTGGTTGCGACGAAGGACACAGCGCTTGAGAAAATTTATACAGATGACAACGGAGCAGACATGTTCACAAAGGTTCTTCCAAGAGGAAAGTTCGAGTACTGCAGGAGGATCGTCGGGATGACGACCCCCTCCACGTAGTTGTGAAGGGAAAGATTTGTTGGAGTGGGTGGGTTCCCAACTTATGTGAAAAATATCCCAGAGTCGGATTGGGTATTCCTATATATAATAAAAATATTCAAATGGATTTGGATTGGATATTTTTATATATAGTGGGAATATCTCAATGGAGTTGGATTGGGTATTTCTATATATAATAGGAATACAGCAATGGTTTATATTGAGTATTCATACATATAGTAGAATACCTCAATTAGTTGTGAGTTTAAGGCTACATATACTAGGTGTTTTCTCATCCTAAAATGTATCTCAAAAAAATAAAAATAAAATCTCAAAAGGAAGCAAGAGTGCTTTATAATTTTTTAGAGAGAGAAATGATTGAAGATTATTGTGAAGGAGAGATTGCTTCGAAAAAATTTCGACTTCTCTTGTTGTTCGTAGTCTGCAATCGAATTTTTTTCTTTCAATTGAGTTATGGTGATCTGTTTGGATCGGAAGGAGCTTGTAGAGGGTGTACTCTCTATATTTATTAGTAGAGGTTCTTCAGGGTTGGACTCCTATCGTCCCGTGGTTTTCTCCATCTGGATTTTCTACGTAAAAATCTCTGTGTCTGCGATTTGTATTTGGCATTTTTGGTTTGTATGTTTTTGCTCGGTTCTCTCAAGACTCTCTGGTTTGGGGGAACGGTTTCGGCGTTTCATTCCCAACAGTTTGTTGGTGGTCTTGGAGGTCAAATGTAGGAGCCTTAGTTGGTTTTTGATGAACGAGTTTGATATCGAAAGAGATGGAGATAGGATTTGGGTGCTGGAGAAGGAAATAGGGTTTGATGATTGTAGGGCTCGTAGCTAGCTATGTTGCATGGACATGGATACGACACGTCATAATAAGGACACGGAACATGGACACCTCACCTAATTTTGTGCATTTTAGTTTATTTTGGAGTGTTTTGGATGTGTCTAATAACATGCGTGACACGACATGGTCCAAACTTTTAGAGTGCTAGTGCTCCCTAGGAAGCTGGAGATGACTTTAGTTTGAGAGGAGATGATGATTGGGTTTATGGGTTAGGGTTCGGCAATTCTTAAGACTATGGTTGGAAACTAGGGATGAGGTTAGGAGGAAGGTAGGGAGCTAGGCTATGTTGGGATACTATTAGAATTTATTTCCATTAGCCTCGAGGCCATGTGGCCACCTATTTTTTTCCACCTATATATATCAAGCTTTCAAGACTAGCGGGACTAAGGAGCATAGGGTAGACTAGTGGGACTAAAGAGTAAATAGCATAAAGACAGAAACTATACAATGACACTATTCTTAACAAAATAGCATTGGGACAAATTATGCTTGAGAATATAATTTCTACTCGAAAAATATTAATCTTTCTATTACATTATAATAGGAAATGCTTTATTTGAAGGAAAACACCGACTCTTTTCAATATATTGAATTATACTGATCAAGTAAAAATTCATAATATACATGAAATGACTAACCTGAAGCTTGGCGTAGCCAACCCTCCACCATACAGGCTCAACAAAATGCACAATACCTATTTGGTCTAACAATTCAGGAACAAGAACACCAAGAGATGCAAGCATGGCCCAACGAGCATGTAGAATCTCACAGCTGCAGGAATGAGATACAAAAAAGCTGAGTTGCATCAAGAATACTTTTAAGTTTTAACATCAAAAAGCTTATTCACTCTTTATAAACAAGATTACGACAATCTACTTGCAACTAAAACACAAATGAAATGAACTTGTAATGCTAATTAAATCTCAGATGCAAGAGTAACATGTAAATATGAA